>JASVEL010003732.1:0-111105 GCA_032618575.1 Nicotiana noctiflora | reverse complement strand
TGGAAATCCGTATTGGTGTTTGTGACATAATAAAGGGAATTGTAATTGTTCATATGGACATGTGCCTTTTGTCTGTGATTCTGAAATATTTTTTCATACAATTGGCAACGTAGCATGTCAGTTGCGAAAAGCAAAAAAAAAATAAAGTTTTCAATTTTCTTGGGGAAAAGAAATTGAAGTAGCCTTCACATAACCTCTTAACTTAGGTTATTTGCAAGTCATTGTTTCGCTCTGCCACAAAAAGAAGAGAAATCAGTTCAGAGTACTTCTTGAAATCTTTCTCTCTGTACTGCAGTTGCAGAATCATATTGGAGGCATGAAACGTTGTAAACGTTTTCTCAAGCATATCATAATCATTGATAGTATCTCCACAGAGTTTCAATTTAGAAGTAATTCTGAACATCGCAGAATTATATTCAGAAACAGACTTAAAGTCTTGGAGCCTCAGATGAGCCCAATCATATCGTGCTTGTGGAAGGGTGACCAACTTTAAGTTGTCATATCTTTCCTTTAAGCCATTCCACAAAATAAGTGGATCTTTGATTGTGAGATATTCAATTTTCAACCCTTCATCAAGGTGATGGCGCAAGAAAATCAAGGCCTTAGCACAATCTTGGGTGGATGCTTTATTTATGTCTTTAATGGCGTCTCCAAGACCTATTGCATCTAAGTGGATTTCAGCATCCAACACCCATGTCATATAGTTCTTGCCCGAAATTTCAACGGCAACGAACTTTCTTTTCATAATGTTAGTCATAATTAAAAAGAGGAGAAAAATTATCTTAATCTTCTGAAAGAGCTTCTTGAGACGGTAGAGTCTCGCTGATAACGTGTTATGAAATAATAAAAGAACAAGAGCAATATTGCAGAGAAAGAGAGAGAGGGAATTCTTATTGAATTTTGGGATGATTTACAATGGGGTAAGACCCTCTATTTATAGGAGAAATATGACTTAGTCACAAAGTAAAACTCTCCACAAGATAGACATTCACTCCAAATAGAATTATAGACATTCACTCCAAATAGAATTCTATTCTTAACATTATTTTTTTAAATTTCAGTTTTTCCGTTACCATCCACCCTACTACCCCTCCACCCTAACCCGCAAAAAAAAAAAAAATTTACCTTAATTTTTTTTCTATAATTTTAACTTTTTGTTTTATTATTTTTCTCGCACCATCCACCCCCACCCCCCACCCCGGCACAAAAAAAAAATTTACTTTTTTTAGTAATTTAAATTTTTGTGTTTTTTTTTGTTTTATCTCCTCCCCGCCCCCCCCTCCCCGAAACAAATTTAGAATATTTTTTTCAGTTTTTAATTTTATTATTTATCATTTAAAGGCTCAATATTTTACAAGTTCTAAAATTATGAGTTCGGAAGTTTACGGGTTTAGAAATTATAAATTTACCGGTTCGAAAATACAAGATTTTTGCGCTAAAAAGTAAAGCATCACATTAGTTCCTTTAGATTGTGTCAATTTTTAGAGACTTCGGGAAGGGGGGTGGGAGGGGGGGGGGTAGGAGAGTTGCAAAAAAACTATTTTTCTAAAAAAACTATTTTTTACTCTCTAAGCAAATATAGAAAATATTTTTCGGAAAATGTTTTCCACTTACCAACCAAACAAGAAAAAATAAGTGATAAAATCACTCATTTTCCATGAAAACATTTTCTAGGAAAACATTTTCCATGGAAAACATTTTCCTTCGTACCAAACACACCCCATAAATCTATTGGAAATCATCACCTTTCAAGGTTGCACAATCACTCATTTTACCTTCTACCGTATCAACTATCATCGTCAACTATCACTACCATCATCATTGTCGATGCCAGCCTACCACCAATTACCTCTATTATCACCATCATCAGTGCTATGAACCACAACATAACACTGTCGTCAACCATCATCATTCATCACGACTAGTCATATTAATAAAATTTATTATTTATTTTATTTCAAACTTTATGCTTTAATTTTGTCATACAAAGCTTCGAGTCTAGGGGGAACTTAATTATATATATCAATACTAGATTGGTATGCCAGTGCATTGCACGGGCTTGACGTGTGAGTCGATGCATAATGTTTGCCTAGAACAATGAAACTAAAAAATCATAATGTAACAAATTATGAACAACAAATTAAAGAAAGAATCTAGAAAATCAACTAGCATTTGGCACGAGTACATAAATTGAAGAATATTATAAAGCACAAATTAAAAAATCTTTATTGAATTGATATAACAATCTGGTAAACTTGAAATCCTAGAGATTTAGTAAATATGTTGTTATACAACTCAAGATCGATCAAAAAGAAAAAAGTACAAATTATGTTAACTCTTGAGTCTTTCATTTTTAGTTATAGAATGAACAATAAACTGAAAGAACAGAATGTAAACGATTTTATGAGAACGAAAATTGGAGAGAACACGTGGTTTAATTTATTTTCTTTTTCCTTAACTTTCAACGCAAAATTAAGCAAATGAAGTATCTCCTTTAAACAAATGGAATGAACTTCTACTGTTGTAGGAGAAAGAAAATAATATAAGTTGGAAACAGTTTCCAACTTATGAATAATGGAAATAAAGCTAAGAGAAGCAAGGCCATCTAACTATTTTTGTCACAAAATATCTAACACAATATATTTGGTAGGGGCAAAATTGAATTCATGGAATTAACCAGCAACTCCGATATAACAGTTGACTAAGCCTAAGTACATAAAGCTAAAATTAATAAAGTTTCGATATGAAGCACTTAACAGCCTCGAAAATTATTGGTCCATCCATCTATAATGTAAGAAAACACAGCTTCACAACTTAGAGACACGAAAGTAGTAGCATACACCAAAAAATATAATAAATAAAATAAAAAATTCATGACTGGTTAGTAATAAAGGAATCACGACAATCATTATTTTGTTTGAGAAGAAAGCACCAAAGAAAATTTATTTGAGTCTTACTTATCTATCATTCATGAATTTCCAAAATATTGGACCATCATTTATCTTTTTGTCCTTGAATCCAAGCAAGTCATATTTTAATAATTGGAGTCTTCAGGATCCTTGTCACTTCAGTTAAATAAATCTTTTGTATCCATCATCACCATATCAATTAGTAATTTAAACTTTGTATCTAACTTCTTGACAGAGAAATCCAATCTGCTACATTGCCTGAAAATTCTCTTTAGTTAATTAAGAGGTAACCCACGATTGATCAACCTAATATTCCCTGCCTATTTTAAAGACATGACCTTCAAGCTTTTATAGAAAGGTTTTTTGTCTCTAAGTTTTCAAGGAATATAAACTAATATTCTGTAATTATTTAAGCCTATATATGATATTTTCTCAATTTGTAACCCTAGCTATCGCATTTTTTCCCTAAAGACTCGACAGTGATATAAATTAAGCCTATTAATTCATACTCTTTCAGTTATTATTTGGAATTTTTTTTTACGGTTAAGGGTCATATTTGTCCCTCTACTATCAAATATAGGCCTCATTTATCCCCCGTTTGAGTTTCTTACTAAATAAATCCTCACCGTTATACAATTTTTTTACATTTGTCCCTCACCCGTTAAAAACACCCTCCCAGATTTTTAATGGGCACGTGGCCTCCTACGATTGGACAATTCTTTTAATTAGAACCCGCCCCATTCTTTTAGTTAAAACCCGCACGACCCAATAATGTAACCAAACCCATCGTTTTATTTGTTACCTAGGGTTTCTTATCAGTGCTATTTTCTAACTCCATTGAAAGGCCTTCTCTCCCATTTCCTTTGTTCTTCACTTAGCATACATTGGGTTTTGAAGATTTTCCACCATAGCAAGTTTTCTCATGTCAGAAAGTAGTTATTCATCAAAGAGGAGGTGCCATTGTGGGGAAATTGCCAATCACTTCACTTCAACGACTCCATCTAATCCCGGAAGGAGATTCTTTAAGTGCCCTAAAGCTGATGTATGTATTATTTCGTATATTCTGGTTCCATCTGATTTTTTAGATAATTTAAACTTTTCCCTTGTATTATTGGTTCACAATTACAAGTCGTATGCTTTGTGTTTTGTAGAAAAGCTCGTGTGGTTATTGGGAATGGCAAGATGATGTGTTACCAGATCGAGCGGTCGTTACAATTAACAATATAAATTACAAATTGGATGCCGCTAATGTTAAACTCAACAATATGAAGTCAATGTTGGATGCGACTATTCTTGAAAGAGACAGATTAAAGGAAAGAGTGGATATCTTGAAGGCTTTAAGGAATTCGGAAGTGAACAAAGCCCGTAAATTGGAAGAGAAAGTCCTAAATATGAAGATCGTCATTATGATTTCATGGGCAATATTTATGGGATTTGTTGCTGCAATACTAATGAAGTGAAGTTGATAAATAAACTGCAGCTTTTCATGTTTTTGGCATTGGTATTTGAAGTTGTAAACAATGAAGTGTTTTAGGTCTTATATTTACCCTTAACAGTTAGCTAATTATGTAATTGGTAAGAAATCTGTTTGTCTGAGATTTCTAACTCAAAGGAACATGTGACATTGCTGATTATGTAACAGTGCTGATGTTTTTCCCTTTAATTTTACTTGATATAAATATGATCCTATTTACCAAAAGTGAATCAACAAAGTTTTTACTACAATCAACTATCATTTGTACATCTTGTTAAAACGAGAGCAGATCCATTTACACTTCGAAGGACAAGCAATCTTGCATCCAAATATGTTCCACAGACGATTTTTGACAGATCAAACATTTCTGGAGGCATTTGAGTGCGTACCTCTTGAAGTGCTTTCTGTGCGACTTCAATGTTAGCACTCAGTGGTGTATCCAGACTCATAGTTACCTCAATTTCAGTGGACACAAGTTTAGCTATAGAAAGGCTAGAAGGAAATTCATTTACGGGGATGGCTTGTCACGAGGCCAGTCCCCACCAGGCATAATGGTGAAGCTTATATGTGAGGCAGCTGAAAATATTGTTTTAGGTACATTCTGCCCATCACAAAACGACCAAACAAATGCAGTACATTCTGCCCAGCACAAAACAAACAAGCAACATAACGACCAAACAAATGCATAGAAATAGCATATTTCATAACAGCAGCAGTAAACAAATCTGCCCAGCACTACACAAACAGTTTGATGGACTGTTGGATGCTAAATTATGACCAACAAAAACTTACAGAGACCTGGTCATATTAAGACATCCAATGTACCATCAAATTGAACAAAAAAATAGTAGTAGATTCTACTGTCACAATTCACTAATTACAAGCCCACAAAACATCCTAGATCACACATCATTTGTTTCTCTTCCTTGGCACCAACTTCTCAGTTCTTTGCTTATTTTGCATTTCCAATTGTCTTCCAGTAATAGCAGTTTTTCCCGTCTATGCAATTACCCTTGATCCTGAAGGATGGGATGGATGTTGTCTTTGGTGAAGCCTTGTTTTTTCTTCTGACACAACCATAGGCCTTATAGGTGGTCCATCTTCTTGTTCTGGATGCTCAAAAGCAGCAGCACAACTTGAAGTCTGCCTATAGATACTTGGTGTCGGCATGAAAACAAACTCTTGGCCTTGACTTTCTTGACTACATTGGGGTGCAGTAAGGTTAATTTCTTCTTGTGGATGTTGCCCCACTTCTTCATCTTCATTGTCAACTCCTTGCCTTTTGTCCTTGTTGGGTGGCTATTAAACAAGTTAGATGTTAGATAGATGTAATAATGAGTTAATGAATTTACTAAATTAATTATTACCTTGTCACATCCCCTAGCATTATGCTTTGTCTCTCCACAATTGCTGCACGTCATAACTCTTCCCTTCCTAGAAACTCCCCATTCACCTTGCCTCTTGATTGCTTCATCTTTATCCCTTGTTCTCTTGATTTTAGGTCTCCCAGCCAACTTGACTAACTCAGCTGGTTTCATTGCTTGAGAGTCTTCAACTTTCTAGAATTTTTCACCCCGGACTGGCAGCAATTTGTGTTTATAAGTAAGCATGTATGCTTCTTTGCTATACCACCAATTTATTTCTTCCAAAGGAACCATCTTCTTGTACTGAATGGCTTTAATGGCATGGGGGCATGGAATTCCAGTGAGATCCCATGTCCTACATGTGCATCTCTTCATAGCCATGTTGACAGTGTGTGTATCTCCATCTTCTTTGACTTCATATCCAAAATCGCCATTGGAGTGGACAAAACATCTATTAGCAATCTTCAGGTACTCATTGTATAACTTCATGCTATGTGGACTGAAAGATGTTGCCCATAATCTAGCAGATTCTTCTCTCTCCCTCAACTGGTCCATAAGCTTAATCCTTATATCCTCAAGCATGTTTATGATTGGCTTCTGTCTAGCTTCTAAAATCCATGCATTTACAAATTCAGTGAAATTGTTGTCAACTCTTTGGTTCTTACATACTGTGTCAAAATAGGCTCTACACCATGCTTGAGGAGGATATTTGAATAAAGCTTCAGCTGCTCCCTTATCCAGTTTTCCAATGCTTTTCAACTGGTCCTTGAAGTCTTCCTCATATGAGCACCATGAACACCACCATAACAACCTCTTGAACTCCTCTGTTCTCCATTTTTTGCACCAGTTTGCTTCAATGTGTTTAACACAATATCTATGATTTGACTTTGGAAGCACAGTATGGACTGCCTGAATCAATCCCTACATAAAATAAATAGAAATAAGAATAGTTAACAGATACACATAAGAATAGTTAAAAGATAAAAATAAGATAGACTTAACAGAATGGAAAGAATACCTTCTGCATGTCTGACATGAAAGTAATTCCTTCACCATCTTTGAGATCCAATGACCTTTGAAGCAATTCCAAGAACCAATTCCATGTTCTTGTAGTTTCCTTGTCTACAATTGCCCAAGCTAGAGGATAGGTTTGGTTATTGCAATCCAAAGCAACATCAATTAACAATTGACCTTTGGCTTTCCCTTTAAGAAATGTCTCATCCAAGCCAATGAAAGGTCTTAAACCTTCCTTAAAACTCATCTTAAGAGCATGGAAGCAAATATACATTCTCAAAAATCTTCTAACACCTTCAGCAAATGCATCCTTTGACAAGCTAATGATCACATCACTCCATGGATTACTTTCTCTAAGTTCATTAGCATATGCCTCAAGTTTATTGTAGCCATCTGTAAAACTGCCATCTAGTTTCTCTAAAATCTCTCTTTTAGCCCTCTTACACTTTCCATAACTGACATTTGTATTAAACACATTTTTGATATCTGCTCTCATCTCTTTAATCTTATACATAGGGTTATCTTTTAGCTTTTTCTTGAAATAAAGTGAAATTGTATGATAATCAACCCTACTATTATCAAATGCTTCATCACACTCATGATTTGGGTTTAGTGTCTTTATCCTAACACCTGGAAGGTCTCCATCCCCAGAAATGAGAACAACAAAAGGGCAACCAGGAACACATTTGTACCTTAATCTTTCTTTAGAACTTTTTTGTTGTTTTAAATCCTTTTTGTTTGCTAGGGAATATAAGTTGATACATTTTCTTGCTTCAGCTATGTCCTTGAAGCTTATTCCCTTATACAATTCCTTGTAATTTAGGAGTCCAACATCAATTTCTCTATTGTTTTGACATGCTATTGTTTCTAATTCCTCAGAATCATACCCTACCTCATCACCCTTATTGTCATTGTCAGTCTCAGACTCAACCTCACTACAATCTGTTCCAACTTCAGTTAGTGATGGATATGAATCAAAATAATGGACAATATTAGGAACATTAACAGATAATTCACATTCATCTACTGCATAGAAGTTAAGACACTTAAACTCATCAGATATTAAAGTCAACAAGTGTCTTATCCCAGAATCATCAACTACTTCATAATAATTACCAGAAGGTCCATTTACAATCAGTTGTTGAACACCTATATACATCAAATCCCCAGTGTATTCATTTACTAAATCAATAAAGGAAATAAGGTCAGAGTCATAACCTTTCCAAGAGTGAACAAACTTCTTAGAATATAACAGATGGGGTTCTTTGATCCAATCCCCACCATGATGGAAGATTATGTCCACCAAAGTCATATTTAATATCCTGAAAAGTATATAAAATAGGTCACTGCTATGATTCAATAGTATGCTGAAAACTTTGAACAAATGAACACCATAACTGAAACTGAAAACTATTAACATATAAGTGAATGATAACATAATTGAAACTGAAAAATTGTTAACAGATGAACTGAAACTGACAACAACAGAAACTTAAACTGAAATTAAGACAAAACAATTGTAGGTTAAACTGAAACTTAAGAGTATTAACAGATGAACTGAAGCTTAAATTGAAGGTTAAACTTGTAGTAATACCAGTATAGAAAAAAAGGTTAAACTGAAAAAATAAAGCTTAAATTGAAGCTTAAGACAAGAATTAAGACAAATAGTGTCACACCTCCTTTTTTCGCACCCGTGAGGGCACGAGGGAGTTTTTCCAATTAAAGGACAATCGAAACGGGATCAATTTATTAAATTCAGAGTCGCCACTTGGGAAAATAATGGTGTCCCAAGTCACCGGTTTGATCCCGAACCGAGGAAATTTATGACTCTATAATATAGTCTGCGAAACTAGAAACCTGGATAAGGAATTCTGTTAACCCCGGAGAAGGTGTTAGGCACTCCCGGATTCCATGGTTTTAACACGGTCGCTCAACTACAATTTTTGTTTCTATCTGATTTCTTAGGTTTTTATTTGTGTGCTCTTATATTCCGCTTTAATTCTTAGAAGAATTGCGACGTCACGAAAACGCATTTCGAGTCACATCGCAACCGGTACGCCTGTGACTTTAGTACGTTTCAGTTTCACCGAGAGTAAGATTAGGGTCACATAAATGCGCACCCGTATTTAGGAAAGTAATTTGTTTACAAATCATGCCTAGTGAGTCTATCGTGTTGATTAACTTTTGGCAAGACCGTGAAATTCGCTAAACAGTCATTCCGAGTCTAAGTTTTTCACAACAATTTATTTGAAGGCCCCGCAATTTGTGCGTTTTATTTGGAGGCTCGTCACATCTTTATTACAGGCAAGCCTAAAGTAAACTATGATTCTCTATTTTTATTTGTTTCTACATAAAAGAGAAATCCTAATTTTTTACTAAAAATTATCCAGAGTTGTTATAATTGAGTTACATGAAATGCCCCTTTGAATTTTAAGCATCGTAACTATGTTATGGGAACCGTACCCATAACCACAATGATTTATTAATCGTGCCTATAGCAACTACGAATACTCATAATCTGTTATTACCTAAGGTTCAAGAAATCTTTTGGAAAATTAAAAAAAATTTGACAAGTTATCCTCATTTAAAGAGATTTACACATTACTGCATGGGGCCCAACACAAATTATCAATCAAACTAAAGCCACTTCATTAAACAATTCTAATTTGAGGTAAGATAACAGAACATACAAGGATTACGCAATGGGTCTTAATTTTAAACTATTCCCCACTTGAAACTAGGCCACCTAAATGGGACTCATGTCCTAGTTCATTCGAAATACCCCAACTGGGGCCAAACATCAGATTGCAAGTGGTTGTGATATTCAAGAATTCTCTATATATTGTAATAATTTCCATGTACATTCGATACTACTTAAAAAAAAGAAATTTGAAACATGTGATGAAACAATTAATTGGTATGCAAAGCTAACAAATCTTGATTTATAAACTGATAAACAAAGCTAGCATGAACAATCTTAAACAGGTTATCTTATGCCCCTTTTTCAACGCACTGCCGGATATTCGCCATGAAGTGATCTAGAGAAAGATTCAGTAACCATTCTTAAGAGAGTTCTCAAAACCTTACAACATAAAGTTAATCAAATTTCCTTCTAGCCAAGGATGCGGGAAAGATGTGAGGATGACTACCGTAGCTCTATTTTGACTTTTAATAGACTCTGGCACTTAAAACATAAGCTACTTAGACATATGTTACTACATATTTACTACATTGAATAACGAAAGAAAAGGGAGGAGAACAAAGAAGCTAAATGGACTAAAATAAGGATATGAAATCAAATTTCAAACATCATGCGATCTTTATTGATTTCAGCGTAGGAGAAACATCATCTTCCATATAGAATGGATTCAAACTGCAATGGTCAAAATCAAGATCAAATGAGTACCTGAAGTTTCAGAACAGGAGGAAATACTGATCAGTACAGCAGGAGTGATGACCAACAACAGCAGCACACACAAGCAGTGAGCAAGGATTGAAATAGAGCCCCGGAACCAGATTTAATAAAAAAAGAAAACCAACAGCAACTTCTAAAAATCAGCAGTTCACGAATTGTTCAATAGCTTGAAATCGAATCACCAAGTTGATCTAAAAATACGCTCGAATACCCTCAATTAAATCAACATACACTAGACCCAATCAAATCAATATAAGCCAACTAAATATTATTCATAACCCGTCAGACATGGATTCACACTCACAACCAAAAGATTACCAATCCTTAACTAACGAGTATTCAGTCAAGACAAAAACTTGCAATGAACTAGAAGAACAAATGGAATTTTGCCCTCTCACTGTCTCCTAGGTCTTTATGCTCAGAAGAGTCTGTTCTCTCAAGGTGTGTGTGTGTCTCTGTGTATATCTCTCACCCAAGGTGTCTATCCGTATGTCTATCTTCTCTACTTTCACTGTTTCTTACTCAAAGGCTCACCCAAATCTCCCCTCACTCTTTAAGTGTCTCCCTCAAAATCCCGTCTAAGACTGTGTCTATATCTGTGTCTATATCAATCTCCAGACTGCTCTCTAAGAATCTGTGTCCTCTTAAACTCCCTCTGCCTACTGTTTTATAGACCAAAAATAGAACAGCCCCCCCCCCTCTCCCCTGCACATGCCTCTCTTTAACCTTTTAATCACCCCCATGTGTTTTCCTGATTTACAGCTCTTAAGAGCACCCAACAGTATTAAAAACTAATTTCTGACCCTTATATTCTCTGCCCGGCCCACTACTTAATATCTAATCCTATTTTTAATTCAAAATGTGTTAGCAGCCCATATCTTTGTTCAAATTCTTTCAAACTTTGTAAACATGGTGTCCATGTGATCTCCTTTCCTTTCTGACACTACAGTGTATTGATTAACTCATTAGTCCAATAGTATTACCTAATCAACAACTTGCTGGATCATTTTCATCTTCTCAAATTCCAAACTACCCTCGAAAACTCTATTAGGAAGGCAGCTATAACCAACCTACATTCTGAATGCAAACTTAGCTAACAATGCAATCTTAAACTCAAAACAAACAACTGTCCAGTTATCCCTATAACTCAACAATATACATATTAGGATTCAACAAAATCTGAACCAAATCGATTAGTAGTGAACTTAACCAGTGAGTCAAACAATCGACAAAGAGAATCAAATCCTCAAAAAAGCAATGCAAACAGAAATTTACACAAAAATCAAAAACCAGTAACGTTTTAACTATCGACTAAACTTTGTATCCAGCTTGTAACGGATTTAACCGACATACAATTGATCGATAATTGATAACTATCAATCGCAAAAACAGTGATTCAAGAAACTCTCGGCCAATGCCGGAAAAATACAAAGCTAACTATTCGACGACGCTAATCATCGCGAATACGTATTCCACAACATACATAATCAAATAAATCAAAACAGAAAACAATTGATAAGAAGAAGAAACAAAAGTCTTTGAGTTTGGGAGAAGAACAGAAATTAAAAATAAAAAAAATATAAAAATAACAGAAATTAATCAACAAATGACAAATGTATACAAACAACAGAATGAAACAAACGAACATAAATGAGAAAGAAAGAGTACCTTTAGAATTCGGACATGGACGAACCTAGGCTAGTTTCTTGAATCGAACCCCTTTTTTGAGGTCGAATGGACTTTAATCGAGTGTTCTTTACTAAGAACACTACGACTAAAGTCAATTAAACCCCAAATTAAACTCTAATTTCGGACGACCCCCCTCCATGTTTGGTTTTCTAGGGTTCTTGTTCGAATTGGGGTTTGACTATTTCCGGTCGGATTCGAAGGGAGTTGGGTGTGGATATGGACTCAAGGTAGTTGAATGGTCCTAGGGTGTAAAAATGGTTGGGTTTGGGTGGCCGGCCATGGTGTTGCCGCCGGTTCTTTTGGGTAAAGAAATGGTGGCGGCTAGGGTTCGTTTGATGAGAGAAGATGAAGAGTGTCGTTTGGTGAGAAATGAAAGGGAAAAACGGGTTTGGGGGGGTTTTGGGTGATTAAAAGGTAAGGATTTAATCATGGCCGTTGGATCATGAAAATCCAACGGCCCAGATCAAATTTTAAATAAAAATGGGGTTGGGTCGGGCAGACCGGGTAATGGGGCGGTTTTTTTTTTTGCATTTGGGCCACTGAAGGGTTATGGATTTTAGCCCAATTCGTCCCATTAAGTAGTGTATTGTATTTCCCTTTGTATTTTTGGTATTTTATTGTATTTTTGATTTTGTTTTTGTATTTTCTATATTTTTCCTATCTTGTAATTATTTGGAACTAATTAAAACTAACTAATTACCTCTTTTTTTGACAATTTTCAATTTAAAAGACTAACTAATTTTTCTTTAATTTGTTAGAAAAAGAATTAATTTCCTAAAGACGCAAATTTTTGTATTTTCATTTATCACACGCAAATAACATGCAAAACAACTAACACAAAATTTAGAAAAACAAGGAAAAATCATTTATTTTGAATTTTATAGGAATGACTCATGTGTAAGGTAAAAATCACGTGCTCACAAATAGTATAGAAAAAATGACTATTAGTTTCAGTGCAAAGATAAGTGAGCAACTATGAACGATTTTTACCCGTTCGATTATTCCATTGTGAAGCATTTTGAAAAGCTTTGACCGCACCCTGCTTCAGAGGTTGCCTACATATCCTGGGCTAAACAGGAATCAGGTCAGTGTAGTTCGGGAAGTTTTGGTAGCTGGGACTACCATGACTGATGTGATCTTGCTGTTACTGTTGTTGCTGATGTTTCCACTACTTAACTGATCTCCTTATTACATCGTGCTAAACACAAATAAGAAGCTAGACTAGGTTACAGCATTGCGAAATCTTATCTATCTCTTCATCTTGACTTTCCCGTGTTCCTTGCTATTCTGTCGGACTTGATGTTCCTTCTGATGCTTCTTATCTTCTGACAATTGTTATTTCGGCCTATCTTGATTGCCGAACTCCGACCATTGGCCCCTTCCATATGATCTTCGAACTATTCTGCTTCGAAGTCTGAATCTATCTTTTCTGATCCTTGTCGCCTTCCCTCTGATTATGAATTTGGATTCATGCTGGGGATTTCCGTTATACTCAACCGCTTTCCTCAACCAAATTCAAACTAAATCGCCACTCCATTTTTCATGTGGGCTCCCTGACTTCAACTATAACTTCAAAAAATAAAATCGCCACTCCATTCTTCAGGCGGGCTTCCTAACTTCAACTACAACTTTTAAAATTAATCGCCATTCCATTCTTCAGGCGGGCTCCCTGACTTCAACTACAATTTTAAAATAAATCGCCACTCCATTCTTCAGGCGGGCTCCCTGACTTCAACAATAAACTTTGAACTTCATCCCATCCCTATCGTCTTCCTTTGCTTCCTGCACCACTTTCTTCTTCCTGCATCACCTCTTAAACCATCATTTCTCCTAAATTACCTTGTTTCGGAAATGTTTTCCTCCTGGGTCGTGTTGCTTTCCCTCCTGACTGCTGGGGATATCTTTAGAATTGTTTACTTGCCTGCTGAGGATAATGATGCCGGGAAATTTTTCCTTCATTCCCTCCCTTCCTTTGACTCATGCGCTTGAATTTGCATTGGGAACTCTTGTTGTAACTCTCTGCTTTATGGTGGTTCATTGGTTTCAAGACCTGCAATGTAAAGACTGAAGACATGCCTTTTGTTATACAGGTAGGCGCCTGTTTTTGTTAGCAACTTTTGAATAATAAAAAAAATGCATTCTGGCAATAATTTATGAAATATGCAAAGGACAATGTAAAATAAAACAAACGTAAAATATCCTATTCGAGGGCGAATACTCCCATTGTATTCTATTCGAGGGCGAATACTCCCATTGTATCCTATTTGAGGGCGAATACTCCCATTGTATCCTATTCGAGGGCGAACACTCCCATTGTATCCTATTCGAGGGCGAACACTCCCATTGTATCCTATTCGAGGGCGAACACTCCCATTGTATCCTATTCGAGGGCGAACACTCCCATTGTATCCTATTCGAGGGCGAACACTCCCATTGTATCCTATTCGAGGGCGAACACTCCCATTGTATCCTATTCGAGGGCGAATACTCCCATTGTATCCTATTCGAGGGCGAATACTCCCATTGTATCCTATTCGAGGGCGAATACTCCCATTGTATCCTATTCGAGGGCGAATACTCCCATTGTATCCTATTCGAGGGCGAATACTCCCATCGTATTCTATTCGAGGGCGAATACTCCCAATGTATCCTATTCGAGGGCGAATACTCCCATTGTGATTTTTGCCCTACATGAGAATTACTCCCAGAAAATTCAAAATAAAATAGTTTTGTATTGTGCGTGATTTTGGTGATTTTTGTGTTATTTTTTCTTTTATTATTTGCATTTTTGTGTGTGCGTGCCTATTTATTAAATTAATATAAAATACAAAAATGTTTGCATTCTGCATATAAAATTCATGTTTGTAATTTAGAGTAATTAAGTTTATTTGACGAAAAATGGAAAAATAACAAAAATATGTGTTTAAATGTCTAAAGTCTAATTGTGTGGTTTTAGCCCTAATTGTTATTTAATTTTGTATTAATTGTTATAACGATTTAACTCGTACCTTTTATAAGTTGATTTATTTCTATAAGTTAATTTAGAATTTTTAGAATTTTAGTTTTATTTTAAAAGAAAAGAAAACAAAATAGAAGAACAAACCACATTTGGGCCATCTTTCATTAAATAACACTAAGCCCAAACAAAATACCCCAAAACCAACCCATACCCACGCCCAACCCGTTTTACCCGACCCGGTCCGAAAATAACCAAACCCCCCTCTTTTCTTTCTCATTTCATTTCCTAATCTCCCAAAACCCTAAAGACCCCTCCCTCTCTTCTCTCATTCCCTCAGCCGCCTACCCCCACCCTTCCTTCTTCAACAACACAAGAAAGAAGCGGCCAGCCCTTCCTTTCTTCTCCAATCAGTCCGCCGGTGAACACCAGCCGCCAAAGGAGAAGGAACCAGCCGCCCTACCCTTCTCAAAAGAAACCTTAGCAGTTCTCTCCTTCAACAACAGAAGCCGTCGCCGCCAGACCACTCGGCAACCACCACTGCCAACGACCCCGTCAACCAGCCCTCCACCATCATTTTTCCAGCATCCTCGTCGACCAGTTGTAGCTGCGTCATCTCCCTTTTGCTCGTCGACCAGCAACCAAACAACCCTCCATAAACTAGCTCCCAGTAACCATGAACGAACCACCCAGCTCGACAAAACAACTTCATCAAACTTCTGCTTCGTCGTCTTCTTCGCGTCGTCGTTTTCTTCACATCAAACGACGAGGGACGGCAGATTGTTCGGCGCTAGATATCGAGTTTCGTTTGAGCCGAGATTGAGTCCAGTTTCAAGTTCAGTCGCCAGTTCAAGTTTGGTTCCGATAAGTTTATCATTTTTCCTTTCCCTTGTTTCGTTTAGAATAGAGTTTTGGTTCTATTCTTGATTTTGTTTTTCTTTGTATTGCTGGTTATTTTGAATTTGCCCTGTCTTATGTGTCAATGAATCATGTTCCATACCTCTGTCGTTTGGGATTAACTCATTCCGTGCGTAGTTAATTGTTGTTTTGAACTATTATTGAATTTGACGATTTGAAGTATAATAATACTCTGTTGAGTTTGATGTTTAGTGTTAATGTGATTTTTGATTCAGCTTCAACTTCAGTGTCCTGTTGAGTTTTGCTTAGTATTAATGTGGTTTTTGGTTCAGATTCAACTAAAGTGATTAATCAGGAATCGGTGTAGTCAATTGTTACGCTTGATTTGGTGATAGCTATAATGATTTGGTATTCAATTAAGAATCATTTTTGGTCAGTTGATAACGTTGGTACAGATTGAAGGTTCAGGGGTAGAATAGTAATTTTAGTAGTTTTAGGGGATAATACGGAAATTGAAAACCTGAAGAATTATTTAAATTGAGTGATGTGTCTACTAAGCACTAATAATGTTAAGGTAAGGAATTATTTAATACTTAGTGAGGAACAAGACATAGTGGCTTTGGAAGATGTTAAAAGAAGTAATTAAATATGTTACCCATGCTAGGAATTAATTAATAGAGTGGGACAAATGGTAGTGGGAAACAAAACATATGGTAGTGGAGTTGATGGAAAATAGCTTAATTAGATGGGTCTTAGTGCTGTTATGAGTTGTAAAAGAGAGATCTTAATTGATATAAATAGGGGGACATTGGAGAGTACTCGAAAACAAAAACACTAGAAAGAGACACAGGATAGTTTTTTTCTTACTGCTGCCGGCTGTTTGGTTCTACTGCTGTTGTTGTGAATTGTTGCGGCTGTTGCACACTGCTGTTGCTGCGGTTGCACACTTTTGTTTGCTGCTGTTCTTTTTTATTGTGTTGTTTGCTGCTGGTCATTTTTGTGCCGTTTGCTGCTGGTCGTTGTTGTGTTGTTGAGGTCGTTGTTGTGGGGTTGTTCTTGCATGCTTCGGTTTGTCCCATTGGTTTCCTGGCTGGAATTTACACGGACTTTCTCCCATCTATTTCTAGGTCAACTGTTTTTGCTGGTCGTGGATTTTTCTTTACTGTTCGTCGCTGGTTGTTGCTGTTTAGTTGGCTGTTGTTGTTGCTGTCTGCTAGCTGCCAAACGCTAGAAGTTATCACTGACTCACCTCCATATTTTTTTTGATTTTTCGAACTCCAGGTATGTGTTTTCGAGAATGGCTTGGTGTAACTTAAAATTGAAATGCTGAATTGGAAAATGTTCAACCGTTGGCCTGTTGTAGAGCATGTTCAAATATGATATTAGAATATACATTAGGAGATGTGTACATGTCTATTCTTACTTCATATTTGTACTTACATCGTGCTAGAAATGGGACTGTTTTTTTTTATGAAAATACTAAACCAAGTAGATAGCTTGCGAATGTTATATCTAGAAGTGTTGATCTAAAAATGCAAAGCTATATTGCTAAGGTGGGCTCAAGCCAGTGAAGTAGGAGATATGTATAAACTAGAAACCAATCCAGGTTCCTTTCAAGATAAAATTAGAAGCGAAGTTGAAACATGTTAATATAAATCATACATTATCCGGAATGGCTTGAAACTTAGGAATTGGAAAGGGTTAGTTTATTCAACAATAAGTATTTAGGCCTCTCCTTCATATTAAATCATGTTTTCTTCGAATGTTAACTTTGACAACTCGAATTGCGTGGCGAAAGCATAAGTCATTTAGAAGACGATTAGCTTATGATTATGTTGTTCAAGTCATGTTTCTCGACTAGCAATTAAATAAAAAAAATGAAGAGGACTTTAAACTCGAAACACGAATAACCAATACGAGTAAATGAATGCGGGTTTCTCTTTGCTAATAAGGTTGTTCACGGATTAATCAATTAGGACGTTTCTCTTATTATATATTGTTTTTCTTTTCTTAGAGACAAGAATCAAATAGAAAATCATAGCCATGTTAGGGTCCGCCCTTAATAAGTAATAATGAGATGAGCCTCGCCAAACAAAACCGCCCAAATTGCGGGGCCCTCAAATTAATTGTAATAAAAATCTAGACTCGGAAGGACCGTTTAGTGAATTTCACGGTCTTTCCCAAAATTAACAAAGACGGAGAATCTTTAGGCACGACATTAATAAAACTACTTTCCTAAATACGGGTGCGCATTTATGTGACCCAAATCTTACTCTCGGCGAAACTGAAATACATTAAAGTCACGGGCGTACTGGTTGCGGTGTGACTCGAAATGTGTTTTCGTGACGTCGCAATTTTTCTTAAAATTAAAAGCGGAACATTAAAAGCACATAGTTAAAGGAATCAGATAGAAACAAAAATTGCAATTGAGCGACCGTGCTAAAACCACGGAATCCGGGAGTGCCTAACACCTTCTCCCGGGTTAACAGAATTCCTTATCCAGGTTTCTAGTTTCGCAGACTGTATTACAGAGTCATAAATTTCCTCGGTTCGGGATTAAACCGGTGACTTGGGACACCATTATTTTCCCAAGTGGCGACTCTGAATTAAATAAACTAATCCCGTCTCGATTGTCCTTTAATCGGAAAAACTCCCTTGTGCCCTCGCGGGTGCGTAAAAAGGAGGTGTGACAGCTCTGGCGACTCTGCTGGGGACCAGAACCCAGAACTTCGGTTCAGGGTTTAAGAATTCGAGCTCAGTTAAATTGTTGTTTTTGTCTATATCTGATTTTATTATATGTTTAATTAATGTGTTATATGTCTACCGCTTTGATACTAGTTACACTGTATATACAAACTGCTATATGTTTACCGCTTTGATATTATCTTGAATTGTATATATAAACTGTGCCGAAACCCTTCTCTTCTCACCTATGGGGATGTGCTCATTGGTTGAGACTCCCTATTCTGTTAGTGTCATACCCCAAAATAATAAAGAGGCTCGGAAAGTTTCTAAGCCGGTTGGCCTTTTGGTTCCCGGAAAGGAGCTCCTTCCTCAGCCCGAGTTGTCCGCTTGGGTACACAGGTCTAGATCACATACCGAGGTTCTGAGCTTAGAATAACATGACTTCATGCCGGATCCCTAGTAGGAAATGCTTATTTGCATCACATTGCATTTGACTTAGGGGACTCAACACAGGGGTTGGGTCCGTCTAGGACAGGTGACCCAGTAATCAAAGACCAAGCATATTCTATGTTGCATTTATTTATCATGTATTATTATGATGATTGGTTAAATTCCTGAAAAACAAAAAAAAAAGAAATAGAATTTTGGAATAGAAAAATATCAAAAATATTGACGAAATGGTGTCGAAAATTTAAAAATTTGAAAAATAGGAAGAACAATTTTGTTGAAATAATTGGTCATAAAATAATCTGACCGAACTACGCAGGTTTGATTCTCCCCATTAGGTGGGATACGTAGGCAACCCTCATCGGGTTCAACCATCCCTTTAAAAAATCAAAAAAAAATGTGTGTGTTTAATTTTGTCAATAAATCGAAGTGACGCTGTTTTTGAAAATAGCCGAATGTTCCGAAAGGACACCGGAAGGTTGTTTTTTGCAAAAATAGCCACTTTGAATTATTTTTAATAATTTGCGGGCACACCCTTGAAATATTCCTTGTGGAAATATTGCAAGGCCATAGCCGCAAAATCAAGTCCGGGTTCACACCCTTTTTGCAAAAATAACCAAAAATGTCAAAACTTTTATTTTGTTATAAATAAGTCGGATAATGCTATTCTTGCTTAAAATAAGCCGAATGTCCCTTAAAAGGACGTCGGAAGGCCGTTTTTGCAAAAATAGCCACTTTGAGTCATTTGTAAATAATTTTGGACACAGCCTTGAAATATTCCCTCGCGGAAACGTTGAAAGGCTGTATCCGCAAAAATCAAGTTTTGAGTCATCACTCAACTTTACAAAAATAACCACTTTATCAAATAAGCCATTACATGGCCGGAATTTTGCTGAAATAGCCACATTTTTGCATTTTAACTTCCTCAGTCTTGTGTTGGCCTGTGTCGGTGCCGAACGATGCCCCATAGGCCCCAAGATAAAAATTTTGAATTTGCATCTTCTTAAATAAAATTTTGCAAAAAGAGCCACTTTGCCTAAATAAGCCATTACATGGCCAATTTATGAAAAATAGTCTTGTGTTGGTTTATGGTGATGCTGAACGATGCCCCATGAGCCACAAGATAAAAAAAAAAAAAAATTTAAGTTTATCTTTCTTAAATAAATTTTGCAAAAATAGTCATTTTGTCAAATAAGCCATTATGTGGCCAATTTTGTAAAAATAGTCACAATTGACATAAAAAATTTCTCAATCTTTTGTTGGCCTATGGCGATGCCGAACGATGCCCCATGAGCCCCAGGATGAGAAAATTTTCAAGTTTACTTTCTTAAGTAAAAATTTTGCAAAAATAGCCATTTTGCCAAATAAGCCATTACATGGCCAATTTTGTAGAAATGGTCATAATTGACGTTAAAACTATTCTGATTCTGGTAGAAATCTCTGGCACAAGGCGTGAAAGTTTTTTTTATGAGAGTTTGTAGTTGGAGTGAGCTTTTACAATTTTTCTTCAAAGAAAACAAAAAAAAAATCAAATAAATATCTCTTTACTTCTTGCATTAATTTGCAAGAACTACGCTCGGTCTGATCCATGCGGGGTCATGATACGTAGGCAATCTCCAAAAGATTCGACCACAACTGTATATGTTTATATATAAAAAAAAAGTAAAAAAAAAAAAAAAAGGGAAAAAATGAAAAAACCACAAAAAGGAAAAAGAAAAGAAAATAGTAGAAAAAAAAAAGGAGAAGGTAATCAATAAGCGCAATACCTTAATGCTGACATGTTGGCTTTGTTGTGTCCGTTTCCAGAAAGGTGGTTGGTTGTGGTTCCAAAATAACTCTTCCTTATAATACGACGTCAGAGGACAATGGCAGAGAATCTCAAGGCTGAGTGGGTTGGTAGCGGCACCCGACAACAGCTGGTTGAACGGAACCACATGTTAGTTGAAGAAGTCAAAATGTTGAGGCAACACGTGGATGATATGTATCGGGCGTGGATGGATGGGAAAGCACCACCCCCGCCACCACCTAGCTTCCTGGATTCTGTCCTTACCCGTCCACTGAACCCGATGCCGGATGATCCCTCACACTCTCCATATGTACCCACCTATCACAGCTTTTCCAGCCACTCGAGTAGCTCAATTACTCGTCCCCCAGCTATGTTTTCACAACGCTACTCCCGTCCCCAACACCACTACTCTCCAAGGGACACCCAAAATCGTACTTCACCTTCCAGGTACCCAGCTCCACAAAAAGCCTACCAACCCCCACGAACATACCGGAAACCCCCCGGGTCAGGTTTCAGGCCAAATAAGGCGTTTAGGGAGGAGAGGTTGCTGAAGCGAGAAAAGGCGCTCACCCCTATCGGAGAATCCTATGCAAGTCTGTTTGAAAAGTTAAAACATGTCGGCCTGATTACGCCGCTCCCCGGATACACTCCCGATCCACGTGCAAGAAGCTTCGATCCTACTGCACGATGTGCATACCATTCCAATGTCAGAGGGCACGATATTGAGAGTTGCCGTACCTTTAAAAAGGAAATAGAAAGAATGATTCAAAAAGGGTGGTTGATTGTGGTCAATGATGATGACATGGGGCACACAAATCCCCTGGGGGTATATTGACTAAAGCTAAAAATGTTGAAGCAGATGGAAGCCTCAGCAATATTGATGGAGAACTTAGTGGCTAAAATGTTGTGCTTGGTAGTTGGAAAGACACTCCGTCTTTGGGTCAGCTAGATGGAGCTTTGGTGTTTCGTTTTGTCGTCATTTTTGTTGTCCGAGTTATTTTCAGGGTTTTCTTGTGGTCAAACCCTTTTTGTCCTAGCAGTTTGCTTTGGTCTTGCCCAGTTTTGTTTTAGGGTTTTACTCTAGTTTGTTTTGCTTGTTTTGTCATTGAACCATTTCGTCATTAGTTTAATGAAGCTTTCGGCCTTTTGTTACTTGCGGTCATTTTATTTGTTTAGTTCTTTTACCCTTTAGATTTGTCTTGTGCTCAAACGCCGAATCTAGTGACACGACATGCGCACACATAATTATGGCTTAATTCTAAAAGTTAATCATTAAGCAATTGGAAGATGATCGGGTCATCTAAAGGAAACAAAAACAACTTGAGACTATTTGGATCCCGAGTCATCTGAAACCGGGGCAAGTAAAAAGAAACAGTCAAAGGCAAGCTGGCCAAAATTGACATGGGGTCGTTCATAATGAGAGTGTTGCCCAACAGTGCTTTAAAGATATGATGAATATTAATTGTGTTGTTTACGCTTGGCATGTTTTGAAGATTGGAATGACGAAGGCATTTTGTTCCGCTATCCAAACACTTTATCCATCGTCAACCCTTTGAGCCTGAATTTAAATTCTTTCTTTCATCCCCTCCTTCGGAATTAGTTGCAAAGACTAGAAACACAAGTTTGAAAGGCAAAAGAAGAAAGGGATAAAGAAAAGTAAAGAAAAAGAAAACAACAAAAAGAGATAAAGAAAAGAAAAGAAAAATGTATGAAAAAAGAAATTTGGAAAAGAGGAATTGGGAACTACGTTTGACTTGATTCATCAAAGAGGATACGTAGGTGATTCACGTCTCGGTCATAGTGTAACACACAAAACTAAAAAAAAATCCCCATGCAACAAACTAGGGCAAAAGGTCGGGTTTGTTGTAAATAAATCTAGTTCCAAAGGTTGTAATTTTGAACCCAAGTTGATTTTGTTTTAAGCCTTCAATACCCTTTCTTTCTAGCCCTATCCAAATCCCACATTACGGTCCAAAGAAAGACCTTCCGATCAGTCTTCAAAAGATGCCGCGTCAGACGAGGATAGAGTCCTATCATAATATAACACTCTGATTCTCAGCAGAAAAGACTCTGATTCCTAGCAGGAAGGAAACACGAGAAAGTCTTAGCAGTGACACCCCAATCCCCCAGCTAAAAGTGATACAAATGAGAGAGTCTTACCGGTGAAAACCTTCACAGGCACCATAAGGCGACGAAAGCTGAGAGAAAATCGAAATGAGAGAGGCTTGAAAGTGAAAACCCTTCGGGTACTACAAGTCGAATAAATGTGATAATCAGATGAAAATCACGAGACAGAAATCGTGAAAGGCAATTAACGACGAAGGATAGGCCATATGTGCATGTCATGACCAGTAGAGTTGGTACTCGCGTTTGATAAGTTTTTATAGATATTTCTTGCTAGAGAGTCATTTTCTTTTGTCTTCTATTTTGTTTCTTTTTATCTTTCTCATTTTTATCAAAAATTCCCCATCAAAGTCTGTCTGGTCAGAATAAGTGAGAAAGGACTTCAAAACTTGCCACCAACTTTCCAATTATTATGCAAAGCAAGGAAATGCCATTGACGACGGAGAAGTAGGGTGCAAGGAAGATTATTAAACTGGGGCAGAAAATTTTCTTTTCAGTTTGAAAATTTTCTGGAAATCAATACCCACTTGGGGAAGAAGGAAAGTCTTAAGGGAAATGGTCTTCGAACCAGTGTCATCCTCAACAACCTTCAAGAAGAGTGAAACACCAATTTTGAGGAAACGAAAATCTACCGGCAGTGTTATCTTCAGCAAGTTCCGAGGTGGTCGGACAACACAGAAAGGAAATCTCATCTTCAACAAAATAACCCCCATCAAGTTGAGAAACACAGAACGGGGAAGGGATAAATGGGAAAACCCATCCCCAACAGGAATATCATCTCCAACAAATGAAATCATTCCCCAACAAGTTTTGGGAATCCCGAGCGAGGGAAAGGAGAAAAGGAAAAAAACCACCACATGAGCGGCACAACCGCTCACAATGTTTTGAACTAACAAATTTTCTTTGATTTGAAACAGGGAAAGAAAGTGCTATTGATAGCGGAAAGTCATGCCACAAGGAAGAACACCAATACTGGGGCAGAAAATTTTCTGCCGTTGTTGAAAATTTTCTCGGAGAAACGAGGAAGGCAATTCAAGATGACGTGTCAAGTTTGTCCACCTTCAAATAGGATGTTTCAGGTTTGTCCACCTTCGAACAGGACGTCTCAGGTTTGTTCACTTTCATACATTGATATAATGGGAGTATTCGCCCTCGAATAGGATACGACGGGAGTATTCGCCCTCGAATAGGATACGATGGGAGTATTCGCCCTCGAATAGGATACAATGGGAGTATTCGCCCTCGAATAGGATACAATGGGAGTATTCGCCCTCGAATAGGATACAATGGGAGTATTCGCCCTCGAATAGAATACAATGGGAGTATTCGCCCTCGAATAGGATACGATGGGAGTATTCGCCCTCGAATAGGATACAATGGGAGTATTCGCCCTCGAATAGGATACAATGGGAGTATTCGCCCTCGAATAGAATACAATGGGAGTATTCGCCCTCGAATAGGATACAATGGGAGTATTCGCCCTCGAATAGAATACAATGGGAGTATTCGCCCTCGAATAGGATACAATGGGAGTATTCGCCCTCGAATAGGATACAATGGGAGTATTCGCCCTCGAATAGGATACAATGGGAGTATTCGCCCTCGAATAGGATGCAATGGGAGTATTCGCCCTCGAATAGGATGCAATGGGAGTATTCGCCCTCAAATAGTATACAATGGGAGTATTCACCCTCGAATAGAATACGATGGGACTATCCGCCCTCGAATAGGATATTTTACATTTTATTTTACATTGTCCTATGCATATTTTGTAAATTATTGCCAACATGCATTTTAAATTCAAAAGTTGCTACTAAAAGCAGGCGCCTACCTGTATAACAAAAGGCAAGTCTTCAGTCTTTTACATTGCAGGTCTTGAAACCAGTAACCCGACATAAAGCAGAGGGTTACAACAAGAGATCCCAGCACAAATTCAAGCGCATGAGTCAAAGGAAATGAGGGGATGAAGGAAAATTTTCCCAGCATCATTATCCTCAGCAGGCAAGTAAACAGTTCTAAAGATATCCCCAGCAGTCAGGAGGGAAAGCAACACGACCCAGGAGGAAAGCAGTTCCGAAACAAGGTGATTTAGGAGAAATGATGGCTCAAGAGTCGATGCAGCAAGAATAAAATGGTACAAGAAGAGAGGAATGTCGTTTAATTTTCAGAGTTGTTGTTGAAGTCAGGAGCCCGCCTGAAGAGAGGAATGGCGATTTATTTTCAAAAGATGTTGTTGAAGTCGAGAGGCCGCGTGAAGAGAGGAATGGCGATTTATTTTCAAAAGATGTTGTTAAAGTCGGGAGCCCGCTGAAGAGAGGAATGGCGATTTATTTTCAAAAGATGTTGTTGAAGTTAGGAGCCCGCCGAAGAGAGGAATGGCGATTTATTTTCAAAAGATGATGATTGAAGTCGGGAGCCCCGTTTGAAGAGAGGAATGGCGTTTAATTTTCGAGTTGATGATTAAAGTCAGGAGCCCGTTTGAAGAGAGGAATGGCGATTTATTTTCAAAAGATGATGATTGAAGTCGGGAGCCCGCCTGAAGAGAGGAATGGCGATTTAATTTTCGAGTTGTTGTTGAAGTCAGGAGCCCGCCTAAAGAGAGGAATGGCGCTTAATTTTCAGAGTTGATGATTAAAGTCAGGGAGCCCGCCCGAAGAGAGGAATGGCGATTTATTTTCAAAAGATGATGATTGAAGTCGGGAGCCCGCTCGAAGAGAGGAATGGCGTTTAATTTTCGAGTTGTTGTTGAAGTCGGGAGCCACCTTGAAGAGAGGAACGTCGCTTAATTTTCGGAGTTGATGATTAAAGTTAGGAGCCCCTTGAAGAGAGGAATGACGATTTATTTTCAGAGTTGATGATTGAAGTCGGAGCCCGCTTTGAAGAGAGGAATGGCGTTTAATTTTCAGAGTTGATGATTAAAGTCAGGAGCCCGCCCGAAGAGAGGAATGGCGATTTATTTTCAAAAGATGTTGAAGTCAGGAGCCCGCCTGAAGAGAGGAATGGCGATTTATTTTCAAAAGATGTTGAAGTCGGGAGCCCGCCTGAAGAGAGGAATGGCGATTTATTTTCAAAAGAAGAATCGGAAAGTTACAGAATGTAACGGAAATCCCCAGCATGAATCCAAGTTCATAATCAAAAGGAAGGCAACAAGGATCAGAAAGATGGGTTCAGGCTTCGAAGTAGAATAGTTCGACGATCACAAAGAAAGGACCAAGGGTCGGAGTTCGGCAATCAAGATAGGCCGAAACAACAATTGTCGAAAGAGAAGAAGCATGTGAAGAAACATCAGAACCAGCAGGATGGCAGGGAACATGACAGGATCAAGATGAAGAGATAGATAAGATTTCGCAATGTTGTAACTTAGTCTAGCTTCTTATTTTGTTTAGCACGATGTAATAAGGAGGTCAGTTAAGCAGTGGCAATAGCAGCAATAGCAGTAACAGCAAAACCACATCAGTCATGGTAGTCCCAGCTACCAAAACTTCCCGAACTACATCGACCTGATTCCCTTTTAGCCAGGGATATGTAGGAGACCTTTGAAGCGAAGGTTCGGTCAAACTTTTCCAAAAAATGTGCAACCCGATCCATATATAATATTATTGCGGCGTGCAACCCGATCCATGTATAATATTGTCGCGGCGTGCAACCCGATCCATATTGTGAGCACGTGATTTTTGCCCTACATGAGAATTACTCCCAGAAAATTCAAAATAAAATAGTTTTGTATTGTGCGTGATTTTGGTGATTTTTGTGTTATTTTTTCTTTTATTATTTGCATTTTTGTGTGTGCGTGCCTATTTATTAAATTAATATAAAATACAAAAATGTTTGCATTCTGCATATAAAATTCATGTTTGTAATTTAGAGTAATTAAGTTTATTTGACGAAAAATGGAAAAATAACAAAAATATGTGTTTAAATGTCTAAAGTCTAATTGTGTGGTTTTAGCCCTAATTGTTATTTAATTTTGTATTAATTGTTATAACGATTTAACTCGTACCTTTTATAAGCTGATTTATTTCTATAAGTTAATTTAGAATTTTTAGAATTTTAGTTTTATTTTAAAAGAAAAGAAAACAAAATAGAAGAACAAACCACATTTGGGCCATCTTTCATTAAATAACACTAAGCCCAAACAAAATACCCCAAAACCAACCCATACCAACGCCCAACCCGTTTTACCCGACCCGGTCCAAAAATAACCAAACCCCCCTCTTTTCTTTCTCATTTCATTTCCTAATCTCCCAAAACCCTAAAGACCCCTCCCTCTCTTCTCTCATTCCCTCAGCCGCCTACCCCCACCCTTCCTTCTTCAACAACACAAGAAAGAAGCGGCCAGCCCTTCCTTTCTTCTCCAATCAGTCCGCCGGTGAACACCAGCCGCCAGAGGAGAAGGAACCAGCCGCCCTACCCTTCTCAAAAGAAACCTTAGCAGTTCTCTCCTTCAACAACAGAAGCCGTCGCCGCCAGACCACTCGGCAACCACCACTGCCAACGACCCCGTCAACCAGCCCTCCACCATCATTTTTCCAGCATCCTCGTCGACCAGTTGCAGCTGCGTCATCTCCCTTTTGCTCGTCGACCAGCAACCAAACAACCCTCCATAAACTAGCTCCCAGTAACCATGAACGAACCACCCAGCTCGACAAAACAACTTCATCAAACTTCTGCTTCATCGTCTTCTTCGCGTCGTCGTTTTCTTCACATCAAACGACGAGGGACGGCAGATTGTTCGGCGCTAGATATCGAGTTTCGTTTGAGCCGAGATTGAGTCCAGTTTCAAGTTCAGTCGCCAGTTCAAGTTTGGTTCCGATAAGTTTATCATTTTTCCTTTCCCTTGTTTCGTTTAGAATAGAGTTTTGGTTCTATTCTTGATTTTGTTTTTCTTTGTATTGCTGGTTATTTTGAATTTGCCCTGTCTTATGTGTCAATGAATCATGTTCCATACCTCTGTCGTTTGGGATTAACTCATTCCGTGCGTAGTTAATTGTTGTTTTGAACTATTATTGAATTTGACGATTTGAAGTATAATAATACTCTGTTGAGTTTGATGTTTAGTGTTAATGTGATTTTTGATTCAGCTTCAACTTCAATGTCCTGTTGAGTTTTGCTTAGTATTAATGTGGTTTTTGGTTCAGATTCAACTAAAGTGATTAATCAGGAATCGGTGTAGTCAATTGTTACGCTTGATTTGGTGATAGCTATAATGATTTGGTATTCAATTAAGAATCATTTTTGGTCAGTTGATAACGTTGGTACAGATTGAAGGTTCAGGGGTAGAACAGTAATTTTAGTAGTTTTAGGGGATAATACGGAAATTGAAAACCTGAAGAATTATTTAAATTGAGTGATGTGTCTACTAAGCACTAATAATGTTAAGGTAAGGAATTGTTTAATACTTAGTGAGGAACAAGACATAGTGGCTTTGGAAGATGTTAAAAGAAGTAATTAAATATGTTACCCATGCTAGGAATTAATTAATAGAGTGGGACAAATGGTAGTGGGAAACAAAACATATGGTAGTGGAGTTGATGGAAAATAGCTTAATTAAATGGGTCTTAGTGCTGTTATGAGTTGTAAAAGAGAGATCTTAATTGATATAAATAGGGGGACATTGGAGAGTACTCGAAAACAAAAACACTAGAAAGAGACACAGGATAATTTTTTTCTTACTGCTGCCGGCTGTTTGGTTCTACTGCTGTTGTTGTGAATTGTTGCGGCTGTTGCACACTGCTGTTGCTGCGGTTGCACACTTTTGTTTGCTGCTGTTCTTTTTTATTGTGCTGTTTGCTGCTGGTCATTGTTGTGCCGTTTGCTGCTGGTCATTGTTGTGTTGTTGAGGTCGTTGTTGTGGGGTTGTTGTTGCATGCTTCGGTTTGTCCCATTGGTTTCCTGGCTGGAATTTACACGGACTTTCTCCCATCTATTTCTAGGTCAACTGTTTTTGCTGGTCGTGGATTTTTCTTTACTGTTCGTCGCTGGTTGTTGCTGTTTAGTTGGCTGTTGTTGTTGCTGTCTGCTAGCTGCCAAACACTAGAAGTTATCACTGACTCACCTCCATATTTTTTTTGATTTTTCGAACTCCAGGTATGTGTTTTTGAGAATGGCTTGGTGTAACTTCAAATTGAAATGCTGAATTGGAAAATGTTCAACCGTTGGCCTGTTGTAGAGCATGTTCAAATATGATATTAGAATATACATTAGGAGATGTGTACATGTCTATTCTTACTTCATATTTGTACTTACATCGTGCTAGAAATGGGACTGTTTTTTTTATGAAAATACTAAACCAAGTAGATAGCTTGTGAATGTTATATCTAGAAGTGTTGATCTAAAAATGCAAAGCTATATTGCTAAGGTGGGCTCAAGCTAGTGAAGTAGGAGATATGTATAAACTAGAAACCAATCCAGGTTCCTTTCAAGATAAAATTAGAAGCGAAGTTGAAGCATGTTAATATAAATCATACATTATCCGGAATGGCTTGAAACTTAGGAATTGGAAAGGGTTAGTTTATTCAACAATAAGTATTTAGGCCTCTCCTTCATATTAAATCATGTTTTCTTCGAATGTTAACTTTGACAACTCGAATTGCGTGGCGAAAGCATAAGTCATTTAGAAGACGATTAGCTTATGATTATGTTGTTCAAGTCATGTTTCTCGACTAGCAATTAAATGAAAAAAATGAAGAGGACTTTAAACTCGAAACACGAATAACCAATACGAGTAAAGGAATGCGGGTTTCTCTTTGCTAATAAGGTTGTTCACGGATTAATCAATTAGGACGTTTCTCTTATTATATATTGTTTTTCTTTTCTTAGAGACAAGAATCAAATAGAAAATCATAGCCATGTTAGGGTCCGCCCTTAATAAGTAATAATGAGATGAGCCTCGCCAAACAAAACCGCCCAAATTGCGGGGCCCTCAAATTAATTGTAATAAAAATCTAGACTCGGAAGGACCGTTTAGTGAATTTCACGGTCTTTCCCAAAATTAACAAAGACGGAGAATCTTTAGGCACGACATTAATAAAACTACTTTCCTAAATACGGGTGCGCATTTATGTGACCCAAATCTTACTCTCGGCGAAACTGAAATACATTAAAGTCACAGGCGTACTGGTTGCGGTGTGACTCGAAATGTGTTTTCGTGACGTCGCAATTTAAAAGCGGAACATTAAAAGCACATAGTTAAAGGAATCAGATAGAAACAAAAATTGCAATTGAGCGACCGTGCTAAAACCACGGAATCCGGGAGTGCCTAACACCTTCTCCCGGGTTAACAGAATTCCTTATCCAGGTTTCTAGTTTCGCAGACTGTATTACAGAGTCATAAAATTTCCTCGGTTCGGGATTAAACCGGTGACTTGGGACACCATTATTTTCCCAAGTGGCGACTCTGAATTAAAAAGGAGGTGCTAATGGGAGTATTCGCCCTCGAATAGGATACAATGGGAGTGTTCGCCCTCGAATAGGATACATTGGGAGTGTTCGCCCACGAATAGAATACGATGGGAGTGTCACACCTCCTTTTTACGCACCCGCGAGGGCACAAGGGAGTTTTTCCGATTAAAGGACAATCCACGGAATCCGGGAGTGCCTAACACCTCGCTCGGGATTCCCAAAACTTGTTGGGGAATGATTTCATTTGTTGGAGATGATATTCCTGCTGGGGATGGGTTTTTCCATTTATCCCTTCCCTGTTCTGTGTTTCTCAACTTGCTGGGGGCTATTTTGTTGAAGATGGGATTTCCTTGCTTCCTTTACCACTCTGTGTTGCCCGACCACCTCGGAACTTGCTGAAGATAACACTGTTGGTGGATTTTCATTTCCTCAAAATTGGTGTTTCATTCTTCTTGAAGGCTGTTGAGGATGACACTGGTTCGAAGACCATTTCCCTTACGACTTTCCTTCTTCCCCAAGTGGGTATTGACTTCCAGAAAATTTTCAAACTGAAAAGAAAATTTTCTGCCCCAGTTTAATTATCTTCTTTGCACCATACTTCTCTGCCGTCAATGGCATTTCCTCGCCTTGCATAATAATTGGAAAGTTGGTGGCAAGTTTTGAAGTCATTTATCACTATGTTTTGACTAGACTGACTTTGATGGAGAATTTTAACAAAAGGAGAAAGATAAAAAGGAACAACAAATAGAAGACAAAGGAGAACTGGCTCTCTAACAAGAAACACTATAAAAACTTATCAAACGCGGATACCAACTCTACTGGTCATGACATGCACATATGGCCTATCCTTTGTCGTTAATTGCCTTTCACGATTTCTGTCTCGTGATTTCCATCTGATTATCACCTTTATTCGACTTGTAGTGCCCGAAGGGTTTTCACTTTCAAGCCTCTCTCATTTTGATTTTCTCTCAGCTTTCGTCGCCTTATGGTGCCTGTAAAGGTTTTCACCGGTAAGACTCTCTCATTTGTATTACTTTTAGCTGGGGATTGGGGTGTCACTGCCAAGACTCTCTCGTATTTCCTTTCTGCTGAGAATCAGCGTCTTTTCTGCTGAGAATCAGCGTGTTATATTATGATAGGACTCTATCCCTCGCCTGACGCGGCATCTTTTGAAGACTGATCGGAAGGTCTTTCTTTGGACCGTAATGTGGGATTTGGATAGGGCTAGAAAGAAAGGGTATTGAAGGCTCAAAACAAAATCAATTTTGGGTTCAAAATTTACAACCTTCGGACCTAAATTTATTTACAATAAACACAATTTTTCTTTGCCCCAATTTTTACTTGGGGATTTTTATTTCTTTATTTACACTATGACCGAGCTGTGAAGCGCCTACGTATCCTCTTTAAGGAATCAGGTCAAACGTAGTTCCCAATTCCCCTTTTTTTTTTTTTTTTTCATTTTTCTTTTTTTTTTCTTTTCTTTATTGTTTTCTTTTTTCTTTTCTTTTTCTTTATCCTTTTCTTCTCTTGTCTTTCAACTTGTGTTTCTAGTCTTTGCAACTAACTCCGAAGGATGGGTATGAAAGAAATCAAAATAAGGCTCGAAGGGTTAACGAAGGATAAAGTGTTTGGGTAGCAGAACAAAATGCCTTCGTCATTCCAATCTTCAAAACATGCCAAGTACAAACAACACATTCGGGACATCTTTTGGTTGTGCTAGGAGTGATAACCATATCGTCCATTCGCCTTTTTCATCCATCATTTTAAAGTATTGTTGGACGACACTTCCATTTCAGTATCACGAGCGAACCCCATGTCAGCATGGCCATTTTGCCCTTAAGGCTTTCTTTGTATTTTACCCGCCCCAAATTTCACGTGACTCGGGTTCCAAATAATCTCAAATCATTATTTCTTTTAAAATGCCATGATTATCTTCCAATTCCTTCATGATTAACTTTTAAGATTAGGCCACAATTATGCGTGCATGTCATGTCACTAGTGTTGACGGAAAAATGACTATAAAGAAGAAAGACTTAAATCAAAGAAAAATGACTCGAAATAATGGCAAACAAGAGAGTTGCATTAGACGAACTAGAAATGAATTAATACAACAAAACAAACACGATAAACTGGGGTACACCCTTGGAACAAACCTACACAATACTAAATGAGGTGTTACGACCAATAGAGAACTGGACAAAATAGAACGATAAAAGGGTTTGAGTTACATGACAATATCCTGATTACAACCCTGAAATAATCTGGACGACAGAAATGACAACAAAATAAGCCACCAAAAACTCCATTATGGTTGACCAAGAAATGGAGAGTCTTCCCGATTACCAAGCACGATATTTTGGCCACTGAGCTTCGCATCAATATTACCAAGGCCACTTATTTGCTTCGACATTTTCAGCTTTAGTCAATACATCCCCACAAAGCGTCCATCATGGCGTGCGGGTAAAGGACTCTATGCGATATTCTTGGTGTCACTATCTTGGATCATAATCGGGTTTTCCTGGATCTTCTGTTTCCGGTTCACCACAAACCAACCACCTCAATTCTCAACAATTCAAAATAAAATATGGTAGAAATGGAATTAGTCAGTCCTTATCCATATTTTTTGCTTACTTCTTTTTCTTTTTCTTTTTTTTTCTTTTTTTTTTTCTTTTTTTTTTCATTTTTTTTCTTTTTTTTTCTTTTTTTTTTATATATATATATATATACATATACGGTTGTGGTCGAATCTTATGGAGATTGCCTACGTATCATGACCCCGCATGAATCAGACCGAGCGTAGTTCTTGCAAATTAATGCAAGAAATAAAGAGATGTTTATTTGATTTTTTTCTTTTTTGAAGCAAAATTATAAAAGTCGACTCCAACTACAAACTTGTGTAGGAGATTTCTACAAGAATAAGAAAATTTTTGGTGTCAATTATGACTATTTCTACAAAATTAGCCAAGTAATGAAATTATGGCTATTTTTGCAAAATTTATTTAAGAAAGATAAACTTGAAAATTTTTTCCATCCTGTGGCTCATGGGGCATCGTTCGGCATCGCCATAGCCAACGCAAGACTGAGAAGTTTCTAATGTCAATTGACTATTTTTACAAAATTGGCCATGTAATGGCTTATTTGACAAAGCGACTATTTTTGCAAAATTTTATTTAAGAGGCTACAAATTCAAAACTTTTCATCTTAAGGCTCATGGGGCATCGTTCAGCACCAACACAGGCCAACACAAGACTGAGAAAGTTTAAATGCCAAATGTGGCCATTTCAGCAAAACCATATGTCGTTTTTTTTTTTTTTCCTGTGGCTCATGGGGCATCGTTCGGCATCGCCATAAACCAACACAAAATTATTTTTTCATAAATTGGCCATGTAATGGCTTATTTAGACAAAGTGGCTCTTTTTGCAAAATTTTATTTAAGAAGATGCAAATTCAAAATTTTATCCTGGGGCCTATGGGGCATCGTTCAGCACCGACACAGGCCAACACAAGACTGAGGAAGTTACAAATGCAAAAATGTGGCTATTTCAGCAAAATTTCGGCCATGTAATGGCTTGTTTGATAAAGTGGTTACTTTTGTAAAGTTGAGTGATGACTCAAAACTTGATTTTTGCGGATACAGCCTTTCGACATTTCCGCGAGGGAATATTTCAAGGTTGTGTCCAAAATTATTTAAAATGATTCAAAGTGGTTATTCTCGCAAAAACGGCCTTCCAGCGTCCTTTTGAAGGACATTCGGCTTGTTTTAAACAAGAATAGCATCAACCGACTTATTTATAACAAGATCAAAAATTTGGCATTTTTTGGTTATTTTGCAAAAGGGGTGTGAACCCGGACTTGATTTTGCGGCTATGACCTTGCAACATTTCCACAAGGAATATTTCAAGGTTGTGCCCGCAAATTATTAAAAATGATTCAAAGTGGCTATTTTTGCAAAAAACAACCTTCCGGTGTCCTTTCGGAACATTCGGCTATTTTCAAAAACAGCGTCACTTCGATTTATTGACAAAATTAAACACACATTTTTTTTGATTTTTTAAAGGGGTGGTTGGACCCGATGAGGGTTGCCTACGTATCCCACCTAATGGCGAGAATCAAACCTGCGTAGTTCGGTCAGATTAGTTGACCAATTACTTCAACAAAATTGTTCCACCTATTTTTCAAATTTTCTTTTCAAACCTTCGACAGCGTTTCGTCGACATTTCGATATTTTCTATTCTAAAATTTCCTCTCTTTTTGTTTTTCAGGAATTTAGCCCGTAATAATCTAGAACAAATAAATGCAACATATAACATGCTCGGTCTTTCGATTACCGGGTCACCTGTCCTAGACGGACCCAACCCCTGTGTTGAGTCCCCTAAGTCAGATATGATGCAAATAAACGTCCTAAATGTAGGCTCGATATCCTGACGTTTTCAATGGTACTAGACCGTGTATCCGAGCAGACAACTCGGATTTGAGGAGGGGGCTACGTATCGGGGACCCTGCGGGATCGTCCTGCTTTGTAACTTATCCTGCCTCTTTTCTTATTTTTGGTATTGACACTAACGGAAAGGGGAGTCTCAACCAGTAAGCACATCCCCGGGGGTAAGAAGAGACGGGTTTTCGGCACAGTTTTATATACAGTTCATGCAATATCAAAGCGGTAAACATATAGCAGTTTGTATATACGGTGCAACTAGTATCAAAGCGGTAGACATGTAGCACATTAATTAAACATATAATAAAATCAGATATAGACAAAAACAACAATTTAACTGAGCTCGAATTCTTAAACCCTGAACTGAAGTTCTGGGTGTGCAGAGTCGCCAGAGCTGTCACACCTCCTTTTTTCGCACCCGTGAGGGAACGAGGGAGTTTTTCCAATTAAAGGACAATCGAAACGGGATCAATTTATTAAATTCAGAGTTGCCACTTGGGAAAATAATGGTGTCCCAAGTCACCGGTTTGATCCCGAACCGAGGAAATTTATGACTCTGTAATATAGTCTGCGAAACTAGAAACCTGGATAAGGAATTCTGCTAACCCCGGAGAAGGTGTTAGGCACTCCCGGATTCCATGGTTTTAACACGGTCGCTCAACTGCAATTTTTGTTTCTATCTGATTTCTTATGTTTTTATTTGTGTGCTCTTATATTCCGCTTTAATTCTTAGAAGAATTGCGACGTCACGAAAACGCATTTCGAGTCACATCGCAACCGGTACGCCTGTGACTTTAGTACGTTTCAGTTTCGCCGAGAGTAAGATTAGGGTCACATAAATGCGCACCCGTATTTAGGAAAGTAATTTGTTTACAAATCATGCCTAGTGAGTCTATCGTGTTGATTAACTTTTGGCAAGACCGTGAAATTCGCTTAACAGTCATTCCGAGTCTAATTTTTTCACAACAATTTATTTGAAGGCCCCGCAATTTGTGCGTTTTATTTGGAGGCTCGTCACATCTTTATTACAGGCAAGCCTAAAGTAAACTATGATTCTCTATTTTTATTTGTTTCTACATAAAAGAGAAATCCTAATTTTTTACTAAAAATTATCCAGAGTTGTTATAATTGAGTTACATGAAATGCCCCTTTGAATTTTAAGCATCGTAACTATGTTATGGGAACCGTACCCATAACCACAATGATTTATTAATCGTGCCTATAGCAACTACGAATACTCATAATCTGTTATTACCTAAGGTTCAAGAAATCTTTTGGAAAATTAAAAAAAAATTTGACAAGTTATCCTCATTTAAAGAGATTTACACATTACTGCATGGGGCCCAACACAAATTATCAATCAAACTAAAGCCACTTCATTAAACAATTCCAATTTGAGGTAAGATAACAGAACATACAAGGATTACGCAATGGGTCTTAATTTTAAACTATTCCCCACTTGAAACTAGGCCACCTAAATGGGACTCATGTCCTAGTTCATTCGAAATACCCCAACTGGGGCCAAACATCAGATTGCAAGTGGTTGTGATATTCAAGAATTCTCTATATATTGTAATAATTTCCATGTACATTCGATACTACTTAAAAAAAAGAAATTTGAAACATGTGATGAAACAATTAATTGGTATGCAAAGCTAACAAATCTTGATTTATAAACTGATAAACAAAGCTAGCATGAACAATCTTAAATAGGTTATCTTATGCCCCTTTTTTAACGCACTGCCGGATATTCGCCATGAAGCGATCTAGAGAAAGATTCAGTAACCATTCTTAAGAGAGTGCTCAAAACCTTACAACATAAAGTTAATCAAATTTCCTTCTAGCCAAGGATGCGTGAAAGATGTGAGGATTACTACCGTAGCTCTATTTTGACTTTTAATAGACTCTGGCACTTAAAACATAAGCTACTTAGACATATGTTACTACATATTTACTACATTGAATAACGAAAGAAAAGGGAGGAGAACAAAGAAGCTAAATGGACTAAAATAAGGATATGAAATCAAATTTCAAACATCATGCGATCTTTATTGATTTCAGCGTAGGAGAAACATCATCTTCCATATAGAATGGATTCAAACTGCAATGGTCAAAATCAAGATCAAATGAGTACCTGAAGTTTCAGAACAGGAGGAAATACTGATCAGTACAGCAGGAGTGATGACCAACAACAGCAGCACACACAAGCAGTGAGCAAGGATTGAAATAGAGCCCCGGAACCAGATTTAGTAAAAAAAGAAAACCAACAGCAACTTCTAAAAATCAGCAGTTCACGAATTGTTCAATAGCTTGAAATCGAATCACCAAGTTGATCTAAAAATACGCTCGAATACCCTCAATTAAATCAACATACACTAGACCCAATCAAATCAATATAAGCCAACCAAATATTGTTCATAACCCGTCAGACATGGATTCACACTCACAACCAAAAGATTACCAATCCTTAACTAACGAGTATTCAGTCAAGACAAAAACTTGCAATGAACTAGAAGAACAAATGGAATTTTGCCCTCTCACTGTCTCCTAGGTCTTTATGCTCAGAAGAGTCTGTTCTCTCAAGGTGTGTGTGTGTCTCTGTGTATATCTCTCACCCAAGGTGTCTATCCGTATGTCTATCTTCTCTACTTTCACTGTTTCTTACTCAAAGGCTCACCCAAATCTCCCCTCACTCTTTAAGTGTCTCCCTCAAAATCCCGTCTAAGCCTGTGTCTATATCTATGTCTATATCAATCTCCAGACTGCTCTCTAAGAATCTGTGTCCTCTTAAACTCCCTCTGCCTACTGTTTTATAGACCAAAAATAGAACAGCCCTCCCCCCTCTCCCCTGCACATGCCTCTCTTTAACCTTTTAATCACCCCCCATGTGTTTTCCTGATTTACAGCTCTTAAGAGCACCCAACAGTATTAAAAACTAATTTCTGACCCTTATATTCTCTGCCCAGCCCACTACTTAATATCTAATCCTATTTTTAATTCAAAATGTGTTAGCAGCCCATATCTTTGTTCAAATTCTTTCAAACTTTGTAAACATGGTGTCCATGTGATCTCCTTTCCTTTCTGACACTACAGTGTATTGATTAACTCATTAGTCCAATAGTATTACCTAATCAACAACTTGCTGGATCATTTTCATCTTCTCAAATTCCAAACTACCCTCGAAAACTCTATTAGGAATGCAGCTATAACCAACCTACATTCTGAATGCAAACTTAGCTAACAATGCAATCTTAAACTCAAAACAAACAACTGTCCAGTTATCCCTATAACTCAACAATATACATATTAGGATTCAACAAAATCTGAACCAAATCGATTAGTAGTGAACTTAACCAGTGAGTCAAACAATCGACAAAGAGAATCAAATCCTCAAAAAAGCAATGCAAACAGAAATTTACACAAAAATCAAAAACCAGTAACGTTTTAACTATCGACTAAACTTTGTATCCAGCTTGTAACGGATTTAACCGACATACAATTGATCGATAATTGATAACTATCAATCGCAAAAACAGTGATTCAAGAAACTCTCGGCCAATGCCGGAAAAATACAAAGCTAACTATTCGACGACGCTAATCATCGCGAATACGTATTCCACAACATACGTAATCAAATAAATCAAAATAGAAAACAATTGATAAGAAGAAGAAACAAAAGTCTTTGAGTTTGGGAGAAGAACAGAAATTAAAAATAAAAAAAATATAAAAATAACAGAAATTAATCAACAAATGACAAATGTATACAAACAACAGAATGAAACAAACGAACATAAATGAGAAAGAAAGAGTACCTTTAGAATTCGGACATGGACGAACCTAGGCTAGTTTCTTGAATCGAACCCCTTTTTTGAGGTCGAATGGACTTTAATCGAGTGTTCTTTACTAAGAACACTACGACTAAAGTCAATTAAACCCCAAATTAAACTCTAATTTCGGACGACCCCCCTCCATGTTTGGTTTTCTAGGGTTCTTGTTCGAATTGGGGTTTGACTATTTCCGGTCGGATTCGAAGGGAGTTGGGTGTGGATATGGACTCAAGGTAGTTGAATGGTCCTAGGGTATAAAAATGGTTGGGTTTGGGTGGCCGGCCATGGTGTTGCCGCCGGTTCTTTTGGGTAAAAAAATGGTGGCGGCTAGGGTTCGTTTGATGAGAGAAGGTGAAGAGTGTCGTTTGGTGAGAAATGAAAGGGAAAAACGGGTTTGGGGGGGTTTTGGGTGATTAAAAGGTAAGGATTTAAGCATGGCCGTTGGATCATGAAAATCCAACGGCCCAGATCAAATTTTAAATAAAAATGGGGTTGGGTCGGGCAGACCGGGTAATGGGGCGGTTTTGTTTTTTGCATTTGGGCCACTGAAGGGTTATGGATTTTAGCCCAATTCGTCCCATTAAGTAGTGTATTGTATTTCCCTTTGTATTTTTGGTATTTTATTGTATTTTCGATTTTGTTTTTGTATTTTCTATATTTTTCCTATCTTGTAATTATTTGGAACTAATTAAAACTAACTAATTACCTCTTTTTTTGACAATTTTCAATTTAAAAGACTAACTAATTTTTCTTTAATTTGTTAGAAAAAGAATTAATTTCCTAAAGACGCAAATTTTTGTATTTTCATTTATCACACGCAAATAACATGCAAAACAACTAACACAAAATTTAGAAAAACAAGGAAAAATCATTTATTTTGAATTTTATAGGAATGACTCATGTGTAAGGTAAAAATCACGTGCTCACAAATAGTATAGAAAAAATGACTATTACACAGTGACTATTAAACCATACAACGACAAAAAATATCTTAAACCCCAAACTGAAGACCCCACAATCTCAGTTCTGTCACCATGTTTTTCATTAAACAAACAAAAAGCTTCAGCAGACCACAAACTATACAAAATCCTAAAAAAAAAACTATCTCGAATAAACACAAACGGAAAACCCACCTACACAACCCATGCAAACGAAATCCACTCATTACAAAAACAGCCAGCGGTCAACAATAAATATTTAAGCTCATACTCAAAACCATAACATGATTGAAGAACGAAATCCCTAAAAGTGACTACTTCGCGGCAGATTTAAGCAAGAAAATACATATAACAACTTTAACAACCATTTACTTGAAGAAAGCACTTACCTTTAGTTCTTGTTGTTGGAGAAATCATGTGGAACGAATGGATTTGAGATATCTGTGATGAACCCTAAGTTTCTTTCTAAGGGTGATGAAAGGAACGAAATGAGGAAATAAGAAAATTTCATAGAAAATAACGATGGGTTTGGTTACATTATTGGGTCGGGCGGGTTTTAACTAAAAGAATGGGGCGGGTTCTAATTAAAAGAATTATCCAATCGTAGGAGGCCACGTGCCCATTAAAAATCTGGGAGGGTGTTTTTAACGGGTGAGGGACAAATGTAAAAAAATTGTATAACGGTGAGGATTTATTTAGTAAGAAACTCAAACGGGGGATAAATGAGGCCTATATTTGATAGTAGAGGGACAAATATGACCCTTAACCGTTTTTTTTATCTAACCATTCTTCTTTTTTATATCTTACACCAATATATAACCATTTCACCTATAGAGGGCAGCTTGGCTTCGCTATCGCTCATGACTTGGGATAAAGCCGTGTAGTCGTCGCTTTTACCATCAGAATGCCTATGAGATAGTGGTCGGCCTTTAGAATACCTTTTCCTGACTTTTTTGAGAATCGTTTTACGACTATACTATAAAGGACAAGGGGATATTCACTTTTGGAAACTTATCTACTTATGTCCTTCTCAGAAAGTCAAAGTAAAGGCTTGAAAGAAAGAATAACGACATGGTTCAGTTCAGATTTGACTGTTTGCAGCATAAAAATCCGTGGGAACAATGAAAAATTTTTATCTTAAATTGCTTCTCTTTATCACTATCCTAGTCGTAAGAAGCCAAGTTTTACATGATAGGGATTGAAATAAGAATATGCACCACAGAGCATTGTCTCACCATTCACCAAACATGTGATTAAGAATTTAGAAGCCAACTATTCAGTCTACCAAATATTACAGAATGATCACTCTCTATTCTACTGTTACATGGTTGTTTGATGTTTGCTTCACTTAATAGGGTTTTAGAACAACTTTCTATGAGACACTGATCATCAGAAAAAGTTTTTCTATATTAGTAATATACTCTAACCTTCAATTAATGTTGAACCAAAAGGTCATCACCTATTAATTGAATTTTGTATCTCCGAGGTCTTGAAAACCTCATTTAGAATCGCCTCGAATTGCATGCGCAGTCTGGGCGCGTAGCCAGAAAGCTTAAATATGAAATTTTGTGAAAAATATTAAGTTCTGATGCTAAAATAAATAAATTTGACTTTGGTCAACGTTTTGAGTAAACGGGACCAGACCCGTGATTTGATGGTCCCGTAGGGTCTGTAGGTAAATATGGGACTTGAGCGTATGCCCGGAATCACATTCCGAGGTCCCAAGCCCAAGAAATAATATTTTTAGTAAAATTATTTTCTAAAATCATTTAAGGAAATTTAAAATGAAAATTGATTAGAACGTGTTGGTATCGGGCCCGTATTTTAATTTCGGCGCCCAGTTCTTATATATGCTTTAAGTCATTTATGTGAAAATTAGTTGAAAACGGACGTCGTTTGGCGTGATTCAGACCTAAATTAAAAAATTTGATGTTTTATAAATTTTGAAAGAATTCTTGAATTTTGAGGTATAATTTGATGTTATGATGTTATTTTGGCGATTTGATCGTACAATTAAGTCCGTAGGGTATTTTTAAGGTTGTGTGTGTAATTGGTTTGTAACCCCGAGGGCTCGAGTGAGATTTGGATAGGTCAGGGTTGCATCTTTGAACTTTAAAAATAATCTGGTATGCCAGTTCTGCAGTCTTCGCATTTGCGAAGCAGGTCTCGCAAATGCGAGCTCGCAAATGCGAGTCTGGCATCGCAAATGCGAGAAGAGAATTTCTGCTTCCTCATCACAAATACGACCATTTGGTCCGCAAATGCAAAAAAGGGCATGCCTAAAATGCGACATTTTTTATCGCAAATGCGAACCCCTCAATTTGTACAGTGCTCGCAAATGCGAACATGACTTCGCAATTCCCACATCTGAGAGGCCAGGTTTCGTAATTGCGAACCCCTGTTCGCATTTTCCATATCAGAGATCTGCAATTTTCTATACTTAGTCGATTTTAAGTTATTTTCACACCATTTTCAAAACACAACTCCTTTGGCCGATTTTCCAAGAACAAATCTTCTTCCAAATCAATTATAAGTTAGTTTTACTCATTTCTTTAAATCATTTATATCTTTTAACATGATTTCAACCAAAAATTAAAGATTTTCATGGGAAAATTGGGGGTTTTGGATAGAACCTAGGTTTTTGAAAAATTGGGGATTTGAACCTCAATTTGGGGTCCAATTTCAAGATAAATTATATATTTGAGTTCCTGGGGAAATGGGTAATCGGATTTTGGTTCGAACCTCGGGTTTTGACTATGCAGACCCGGGGGCAATTTTTGACTTTTTGGGTAAAACTTTGGAAAACTCATTTTCATGCATTGGGGTTGATTCATTTAGTATTTATTAATATAATTAAGTAATTTGTGACTAGATACGAGCGAATTGGCGGTGGAATCACGGGATAAAGCTATACTTGAGGCTTGAGTTGTGTTCAAGGCATCGATGTAAGTGTTTGGTCTAACCTTAGCTTAAAGGAGTTGAGTCATATTTGCTATGTGGTAATTGTTAAGTACGATATATATGCAAGGTGATAAATATCTATACGTTGGTGTCTAGACAGAATATGTCCTTTAGATGGAGGCTATGGGTGTAGATTTGGTTCATCGACAAGGCTTATGTTGAAATATATTTGGAATAATAAATTTCAGTTTTTAATTATCTTCTTTCATGGTTCGCGACAACTTAAGAACTACACTGTATCAAAATATGCTTAGTCAAGCACCCTATATTTATTAGTTTTTAGCTATGAATGGATGTTAGACAGAGCTTCTTCATGATTAATTAGTTTCGCATGTCTGAGTTTACAAAGGCATTCTAAGTTATTCTTAGTTTTTTTTATTTTTTATGAGTATATCATTTGCCCATAGGAGGCTTCATTTTTCATCACCAATTAATGGTTTTATCAACCACTTCTAATCTAAATTCAAGTTGTGTAAGGTCCATTAAAGGGAAGTATTCTTCTATCTGGATTTTTCCTTTTCAAGTCACTCGGGACCTGACTCAAAACCTCGTATAAAAAATAATTTGTTGAACCGTGTACTTTTTTCTTCAATGGATGAAATGTATTGCTTTGAATCTGGAACGGATAACTTGCTAGGGGCATTTGTATCTATAATCGCTTTTTGTGTCACGTTTTCACTTGTGTCCGCTTTGCAAAAAAAAATTACAAGCGTACTAGCATTTTCACATAACTTCAACATACATGGCTGAAGTAGCAAAGACAATCATGCAAAACTTCGGCATTCTAGTAGCCAGGCCCGATGGCGAACTTCAGCTCTAGAGTTGAAGTATTTGTTTGTAATTGACGAATCGTGACTATTTTTTGAAGTTTTTATTTTGTAACTGGCGAACTTCAGCTCTAGAGTTGAAGTTTTTGTTTGTAACTGGCGAACTTTAGCTCTAAAGCTGAAGTTTTTATTTTGTAACTGTCGAACTTTAGCTCTAAAGCTGAAGTTTTTATTTGTAACTGGCAAACTTCAGCCTTTTTAGAGTTAAACTTCAGCCTACTACATTGTGCATAAACCATCTGATCACTTACCAGAAATGACGACAAAATTTCTGTCTTTTTCACTTCTAATCAACACTACAGCTTTCTTTCAAATGCAATTTCCATTGGAATTCAATGGATATCCAAAAAATAATCAAACAGGAGTAGATATTTCGTGCTAATATATTGGCAACGACAGAGAGCTGATAATTTTTTAACTCCAAATTATCGTGGATGACACTCTTAATAGAGGGGTGGACTATATGATACTACCAAGAAGGCAAGAACAACCCAATTGGTCCTCCGAGGAGGAACAAACTCTACACTTGGTAGTTAGTATATCCTTGAGCGCCTAATAAATGCTTTGAATGATTAAATTCTCTAATATGTTGTAACATATGAATTCATTAGGTCGTCAAGCCTCTGCTGCAGGAGAGGGCAAGAAAAAGGCTAAAAAGCTATGAATTTCTTTTAATGGAACTATTGAGGGCGGATATAACTTTGAGGAGGATAAGGAGGATGAGAAATGGGGCTAAAATTGTTTAAAAGGTGAGTACAAGTTAAAAGTTTTAAAAAATGGTATAAGTTAAATGGGAGAGACCAAATAGGGGTAAAAATTACACGGGGTGTCCTATTTAGTCGCCTCCATTTAGCATATACCTATTTTTTTTGGCAAACTTTAACTTGTATCCACTTTTTGAATAACTTCAATCCGCTTTCTCATCCCCTTACTTTGCAACTCTCTCCTATAATATAAAGGAGAATCCCAACTAAGCAGAAAATATACTGGATCCATTACAACTGGATATCCTTCTAAATGGAACAACATAAACTTGACATTTAAATATAAATTAAAATTACAAATATTTACATTTTTCACAGAAAATATCACCAGCGTTGATAGTTCTATGAACCCTTCGAAGAAGATGAATATCTTTTAGACCAAGAAGTGATTCTTTAAGAACAATAGCAATACAATCCTCTGACAAAATTTTCTGCGTTCGAGTAGAAAGAATATAACGAAGAACCTTCTGACATATATGGCAATGAAACGCATAAAACTTTATTAGTATCGAAATACTTCTCGACTGCTATTAAATTTCCACGAGGATTAGTAAAACTCGTATGTGCTTCTAGTTGCAACTTGACCCATTCATTTTTCATGATAATCAAAGGAGTCATTACAGTCAAGTTACAAAACAAAAATTTCAGCTTTAAAGCTGAAGTTCGCCAGTTACAAAAACAAAAACTTTAGCTCTAGAGCTGAAGTTCGCCAGTTACAAAATAAAAACTTAAGCAAATTACAAAAACAAAAACTTCGTACACTTGGTTCAGCACACTTGCTACTTCAGACCCGTCTACTAGAATACTGAAGTTTTGTGTGATTGCTTTTGCTACTTTAGTCCTGTATGCTGAAATCATGCGAAAAAGTGGATACGCTTGCAATTATTTTTACAAAACAAGCATAAGTTAAAGCCCCATGCAATTTTTACGTCATAAGAGATGTGTGGGTTATTAATATTATTATAGGCCTTTTAAAGACTCGGCAGCTGCAATTTGGGTCATGCCTTTATATTGGAACTGATAAAAATATGAAAATTTTGGACTACGAGCAAAAACTTCTTTTCTTTTTCAAAAGGCAAGCCTTGCTATTCTGACCCACGAAATTGAGCCCTTGCTCTTCCAGCCTTGATTCAAAATACTGGTTAAAGTCTTTTCCTCTTTTAGTCTGAAGCTCTCCGAAAAGTATAAATTTGGGGAACTTTCTAGCTCTACTTTCCATATAAGACAGTGACAAGCAGACGCGTTTTTCACTCTCCCTCCTCTCTACGTTTCTCAACGGTCAGTTCATGCCAGCCGCCTTCACCCCCCTTCCCCCACCCCTCCACTCCGGCGACCAGCCGCCTTCACCCCCCTCCACCCATCCACTCCGGCGACCAGCCGCCGGCGACCACCAGGTAAGGTCACTTCCCAGGTAAGGTGACCTCTCCTCTCTTCTCTCTCTTCTCTCCCCCCCTCCCGCCCCCAGCCCCCCGCCTAGCCCCCCTCCCCTCCCCGCCTCTGTTTCTCCACCACCCTCTCCCCGACTCCGGCGAGTTTGCCGGCAGCCCCCCCTGCCTTCCTTCTTCCTCCTCACCTCTCTCTTTCTCCCTTCCCTCCTCCCCACTCCCTCTCGCATTCCCCCTACCCTTCTGCCCCACCACTCCTCTCCTCCACTCCCCGGTTCTCCTTCACCTCTCACTCCACTTTCAGGCAGTCCCTCTCCAAGTCAGGCAACACCCCCATCCCCCGCATTTTTGTGTGGTTGGTTTTTGTGTTTGTGCAGGTTCTCGGCGGGACGCAATAGAACTACCCGTCCCGGTAAAACTCAGGACATGCGACAAGGCGACTTTGCGGCGTTTGGGAGCGAAGAGCTAAGCAACACTGGACGGGACGTGCAAGTGGAGGCAGCACTCGAACTCGGGCGCCTATCTTCAGGTTTTTCCAGCGGGAGTTGGTACCTCCTGCCCCTCGTTTAACTTGTACACTTTTTTTCGTGCTCTCGCTAGCATTTCTTGTGGGGTTTTCTCTGTTGCTATCTAGTTTGCAATCTTTGGTATCTCCCTTTTGTGCGTGTGTGCGTCTCTATTCCCCATAGTCGGTTGGAGTGATAGTGGTCGCGAAAAAGGATGTGAGCGCAAGGTAATGTTCTCGGGGGGTGAGGGCAGTGGCGGGGGTGAGTAGGGGGGCAGGGAGCGGTTCTGCGGGTAGGGCGGGAGGTAAGGGTGGGAAGAGGGTAGCAGACGCTCATAGATTAAGGATCGGGTCGTGGAACATAGGCACTCTTACGGGTAAGTCCATTGAGTTGGCGAAGATTCTTCAGAAGAGGAGGGTCAACATAGCCTGTGTTCAGGAGACTAGGTGGAAAGGGACGAAGGCGCGGGATGCAGACGGGTATAAGTTGTGGTACTCCGGGGTCGTGAGGGGTAAGAATGGAGTGGGCATCCTGGTGGATAAGGACCTTAGGGAGTCCGTGGTGGAGGTTAGGCGAGTGAACGATAGGTTGATGTCTATTAAGTTGGCTATCGGGGGCTGCGTCCTCAACGTCATCAGTGCCTATGCACCGCATGCGGGCTTAGATGAGGAGGTCAAGAGGCGTTTTTGGGATGACTTGGATGAGTTGGTGTGTAGTATCCCCCAATCTGAGAAGTTGGTCATTGGAGGGGACTTTAATCGCCATATTGGGGCAGATGCTAGTGGTTTTGGAGAGGTGCATGGCGGTTTTGGCTTCGGGGTTAGGAACGGAGGAGGCACTGCGCTGTTTGATTTTGCTAGGGCTTCCGAGCTTTTGATTCCTAACTCGACATTTCAGAAGAGGGAGGAACATTTGGTCACCTTCAAAAGTTCGGCGGCGAGGACTCAGATCGTTTACCTCCTTCTCGGAAGGAGCGATAGAGGTCTGTGCAGGGACTGCAAGGTTATTCCGGGAGAATCCCTTTGTACCCTTCATAAACTCCTAGTAATGGATGTCGGACTCTGGGTGAAGAAGAAGCAGAGGGGTGCTCGGGGTCGACCGCGAATTAAATGGGGTGCTATGACTAAAGAGAAAGCCCATGAGCTGGAGAGGAGGTTAGTTGATGGTGGAGCTTGGAGAAGTTCCGGGGTAGCAGACGCAATGTGGTCAGAAATGACGAATCTTGTTAGGGAGGCAGCGTGAGATGTGATTGCGGTAGCCAAAGGCTATCTAGGCAGACATCAGGGCGACCGGTGGTGGAACGATGTAGTGCGAGGAAAAGTAGAGGTGAAGAAAGCAACTTTTGCGAAGTTGGCAGGGAGAACAAGCGAGGAAGAAAGGCGGGTGAACAGAGAGAGCTATAAGGTGGCAAGGAAGGAAGCGAAACTGGCGGTCACAGAAGCTAAAAACGCGCCTTTTGGTTGCATGTACAAGGAATTGGGGGAGAAAGGTGGGTACAAGAAGTTATTCCGGTTAGCCAAAGTAAGGGAAAGGAAGGCGAGGGACCTGGATCAAGTTAGGTGCATCAAGGATCAGGATGGTAGAGTCTCAAGTCAAACAGAGATGGCAGGCATACTTCCGAGACCTTCTCAACGAGGAGGGGGACCAAATTATAGAACTAGATGAGCTGGGGCATTCAGAGCGTCATAGAGACCTAGGGTACCGCAGGCGCATTAGGGTGGAAGAGGTCGTGGGGGCTTTACGTAGGATGAGTAGAGGTCGAGCGACCGGGCTAGACGAAATCTCGGTGGAGTTCTGGAAATGCATGGGTAAGCCAGGAGTGGAGTGGCTCACCGGGTTGTTCAATGCGATCTTCAGGACCAAAAGAATGCCAGGAGGAGTGGAGGTGGAGTACAGTGGTGCCCTTGTATAAGAACAAAGGGGATATCCAGTGTTGAGACAACTATAGGGGCATCAAATTAATAAGCCAAACCATGAAGGTCTGGGAGCGGGTGATCGAGGCCAGGGTGAGGGAGTCGACATCTATTTCCGTGAACTAGTTCGATTTCATGCCGGGTCGGTCTACTACAGAAGCTATCCATCTTGTTAGGATATTGGTGGAACAGTTCAGGGATATGAAGAAGGACCTGCACATGGTGTTTATCGACTTGGAGAAGGCATATGACAAGGTCCCTAGGGAGGTGCTATGGAGGTGTCTGGAGGCTAAGAGCGTGTCGGAAGTCTACATCAGAATAATCAAGGACATGTACGATGGAGCTAAGTCTAGGGTTAGGACAGTGGGTGGCGACTCAGACCATTTCCTGGTAGTTATGGGGCTCCATCAAGGATCTGCGCTTAGCCCTCTCTTGTTTGCCTTGGTGATAGATGCTTTGACGCGGCATATCGAGGGGGATGTTCCGTGGTGTATGCTATTTTATTGATGACATAGTCCTGGTGGACGAGACGAGGGTCGGTGTTAACAGGAGGCTTGAGGAATGGAGACAGACTCTCGAGTCTAAGGACTTCAAACTACGTAGGACTAAGACAGAATATCTGGAGTGCAAGTTTAGCGCTGATCCGAGCGAAGTGGGAGGGAGCGTGATGATTGGATCTCAGGCCATAGCCAAGAGAGATAGTTTCAGATACCTTGGATTGGTGATTTAGTGGGACGGGGAGATAGACGGGGATGTCACTCACCGTATAGCGACGGGGTGGTCGAAATGGAGGCTTGCATCAGGGGTCCTGTGTGATAAGAAAGTGCCACAGAAACTCAAAGGGAAGTTTTATAGAGCTGTGGTTAGACCTGCCATGTTGTATGGGACGGAGTGTTGGCCGGTGAAGAAATCTCATGTTCAGAGGATGAAGGTTCCGGAGATGAGGATGCTCAGGTGGATGTGCGGGCTCACCAGGTTAGATAAGATTAGGAACGAAGTTATTCTGGAGAAGGTGGGGGTGGCCCCAGTGGACGAGAGGATGCGAGAGGCGAGGCTTCGGTGGTTCGAGCATGTGCGGAGGAGAAGCCCCGATGCCCTGGTGAGGAGCTGTGAGCGGCTAGCGGTGGTCGGTGCGAGGCGAGGCAGAGGGAGGCCTAAGAGGTTCTGGGGAGAGGTAATTAGGCAGATCATGGCCAGGATGCGGATTTCCGAGGACATGACCCTTGATAGGAAAGTCTAGAGGTCTAGTATCAGGGTTGTAGGGTAGGGGCTCCTAGATTTTTCGTACTCCGTTACCGGGGTGGGCGAGGTGCGGTAGGGCCACCCATAGAAAATTAGTTTGCGTTCTCTTATGATAGTCATTTCTGGTAGTTACTGTTTTAATATTATTGCATGCCGGTTTATTTATGGTACGTATATCTCGTATGTTTAGTTAATTATTTATGCGATGTATGCTGGTGTAACTAATATTGTTTTTGTTTTTGTTTTTGTTTGCCTTTCTTTCCCCTGCGTCGAGGGTCGATTGGAAACAACGTCTCTACCCTCTTGGTAGAGGTAAGGCCTGTCTACATATTACTCTCCCCAGACCCCACTTTGTGGGAATATACTGGGTTGTTGTTGTTGTTGTTGTTGTTGTTGTTTCTAGCTCTACTCTCCATATTGAAGTGTCTTTTTGTCTACTATTGAAACAATTTTGACCGATACACTTTTTTGAGTTGGACTAGGGGTGGACGTAATTTGCTAAATACAGAATTACCGTATCGAAATAAAAAAATTTGGTATATGGTATTTTGGTATTTGGTATGATATTTGGTTTTAGTTTTAAAAAAAAATCGTATTTGATATGATATTTGGTATTTTAAAATAAAATACTGAAATACCGAGATCGTACCGAAATATATATTATATTAAACAAAACACATATTATCAATTATAACATAAATATAAAAAAATTAAAATTTACTTTCCTTTATTCTCAAAGTTCATCAATTAATTCTAAACAAGTAACAAGACATTTCTATTGATCAAATATTCTTTTATGTATAGTTTTCTCTGTTTGGATCGATATATGCTAGTTTTGGACAAATTTTTTATCAACAAACATTTTAAGTTTTGTGTTTTTGAGTACTTTAATTAAGAATAGTATAGTATATGGCTCTATGCACTAATTAGTATTCAAACCGAATAAATCAAAGTTACCGAACCGAATAAACCGAAACCGAAAGAAGAAAAATTGAACCATACCAAATTGAATTAGATACGGTATTGATATAAGATTTTAAAAAACCGAATATCAAAAATATCAAATAAAATATCAAAATATCGTATCATACTCACGACGAACACCCCTAGGTTAGACCGACCTTGTTGGCTAATCCAGTAATAAGCTCTATTCTACTTTTCTTAATGTAAAAAGAAGGAAAAAAAAAATGTAAAAGAATTGTTATTAGCTTAGCAAATGTTTACAAGAATGGACTAATCATTGGAATAGGCTGGTAACTGCAAAGAAAAATCATAGCATAGTAGGCGCTTTTAGTTTATATATTCAAAAAAGCTATGGCAAAAAGTAAGAAAAATTTTATCCTATGTAGCCCCTTAAAATTTTAATAACTCATATTTTTTTCACCGATAAGAAATGACCCTTTGGCCCAAACTTATTGTATCTAGTAGCTCGATATTTTATATATTTTTTATATAGTGATAGTCTATTTTGTATATTGACAGTTTATTTAATATATAATTTGTATAGTAACAGTCTATTTTATATAGTTTGTATAGTAACAGGCTATTTAGTATAGTTTTTTGTATAGTAATAATCTATTTTATATATTTTCGGTATAGTGACAGTCTATTCTGCATATATTTTATATCGTGACAGACTATTTACTATATTTTTTGTATAGTGATAGTCTATTTTGTATAGTGATAGTCTATTATATATTAATTGTACAATAAGAGTCTATTTTATATATTTTTCGAATAGTGATAGCCTATTTTCTATGTACATTCCACCACCTTCCTGCCTTGTACGGTTGTACCCTACCACTTACAAAGACAAAACTGGAAAATTAAATGATCAATTACATATCTGATTTTAAAAGTTATAACCAGAACTGTATTCTTCTTTTCTGTAATGACCCAAAAATTTATTGCTTGTTTTAGAAACTAATTCTGCATTCCGATGCCTTAAAAACCTCTTTTTGTATCACCTCAATTTGCATGCACAGTACGGGTGCATAGCCGGAAAGCCATTATATGAAAATCTGTGAAAAATAATAAGTTTTACCTTAAAAATAAATTTAAGTAGACTTCAGTCAACATTTTGAGTCAATGGACCCGGATCCATTCCGACGATCCCGGGAGGTCCGTAAGAAAATATGGGACTTGGACGTATGTCCGGAGTCGAATTTCGAGGTCCCTGGCCTGAGAAATAAATTTTTGAAGAAAATTATTTTATAAAAATACATGAGATTTTGAAAATGAAATGTGTTTGAAACTTGATGGTATCGGGCTCGTATCTTGGTTTCGGAGCTCGGTATAGGTCCTATATGTTATTTAAGATGATTCTGTTAAATTGGGTAAGAACCGGACTTGAAATAACGTGAATGGGACCTTATTTGAGAAAAATGGGAAATTTGATATTCTTAAGTGATTTCATGATTTTGATGCTAAATTCATAGTTGTTGATGTTATTTTGGTGATTTGAATATACGAGCGGTCCGTATGGTATTTTTAGTTGGTGTGCATGTTTGGTTTGGAGCCCCGATGGCTCGGATAAATTTTGGATAGGCCACAGAGTAGAATTGGACTTGAAAAAATTGGCGGTTTCAGCTGTTCTATTGCAGGCCTAAAATACGATGCCTGGCTCACAATTGCGAGTTCGTAAATACGAAGGTTGTGTCGCAAATGCGAAAATAGTGCAAATGCGAGGAACTTATCGCAAATGCGATGTTCCCCCTTTTGGCCAGTCGTCGCAAATCCGACTCCTCCGTTGCAAATGCGATTTCACGTTTGTGAAAGGTCTTTCGCAAATGCGAAGAAGAACTGAACACTGGCTCGATCACAAATCCGAAGGCTACATGATTTTCGGCCAGGTCGCAAATGTGATATATTTTTCACATTTGCGAAAGCTATAGTCTTAGTGGTTCACAATTGCGAACCCTGGTCGTAATTGTGACATCAAAGACCTATGAAATCCGTACTTAGACGAATGTTTAACCCATTTTTCATATCTTCTCAAAACATAAACACTCTAGGGCAATTTTTCAAAGGAAAATTCTTCTCCAAATCAATTTTAAGTTATTTTAACTAGTTTTCTTTAATCCTTAGCATCTTTTAACATAATTTCAAATCAAAATCAATGATTTTCATCGGAAAAATTAGGTGTTTTAGGTATAATATAGTTTTTTATTTAAATTTTGGAGACTTAGACCTCGATTTGAGGTCCGATTTCAAAATAAATTATATATTTGAGTTCGTGAGTGAATGAATAGTCGGATTTTAGTTCGAACCTCGGGTTTTGACCATGTGGGCCCGGGGTCAATTTTTGACTTTTTGGAAAAAACTCTTGAAAACTTATTTCCATGCGTTAGAATTTATTCATTAGCATTCATTGATGTACTTAAGTAACTTGTGACTAGATACGAGCGATTGATGGTGAAATTAAGAGGTAAAGCGGTAGTTGAGGCTTGAACGGTGTCTGTGGCATCGAGGTGAGTGTTTGGTCTAACCTCAACTTGAGAGAATAAGAGTATTGTTCTTATATGTTATGTGTTATGTGTAGAGTACAACATATAGGTATGTGACGAATATTTATACATTGGTGTCAAGCACGTCCGTGAGTCTTGTGTTGTGATTTATGTGACTCCATTGTATTGTTCATGTTTAATGTTGTGATTGCTATTGTTGAGCAAGGTTTGTGAAAGGAATATTAAGGAGTATTGGCTCAAGTTTCAAAGTGATTTGTGAAAGTATAATTGGTGATTGACCTTATAGACCATTGGCTCAAATTGTGAAGCGAGTTATGAAATAAATGTGAAAATAAGAAAAGGTTTATGGTGGTGATCCTTTGCCGAGACGTGGTTTCTTTTAATGTTATTCCCTTGCCGGGATGTTTTGGTTTTGATATTGTTCCCTTGACGGGATTTTTATTATGATTCATTTATTCCTTGCCCTTATTTTTGTGTTTGTGTTTGTTGTTTGGGTGAGGAAGAGTGTAAAGTACGAAGGGCGATGTCGTGCATTATTTTGGTGAGAGAGTGTTAAAGTACGAAGGGTGAGATCGTGTATTATTTTGTGAGGAATAGTGTAAAGCACAAAGGGTGATGTCGTAACGCACGATGTACCATTTTGTACCGATTGTATTAATTTTATGGTGAGGATGAGAGTAAAATCACGAAGGGTGATGACGTGCAGTTTATATTAATTTTGGTGAAGATGAGGGTAAAAGCACGAAGGGTGATGCCGTGCACTTGTTTGGCTTTCGATTCTTGTTGATAATTGAATTGTGGTGTTCCACAAATTTAACTGTTGTTTTCCTGCTGCTATTTGATATTTCCCAACAACATGTTTCCCCCTCCTAACCTTGATTGTATATTTTTGCTTCTATTTTTTTGCTGTACATTATTTATCTATACAAGTTTATTTGGTAGTCTGGTCCCTGCCTCGTCACTACTTCGTCATGGTTAGGCTAGACACTTACCAGCACATGGGATCGGTTGTGTTGATACTACACTTTATATTCTCTTGTGCAGATCGGAGTGCTGCAGATCTCAGACCGTAGTGAGGTTTCAACTTCTTGCTTATCGGGTGACCCGAGGTAGTCCTGCAAGCATCCGCAAGCCTTGGCGTCTCCCTCTATCTATTTTTCGGTTTCTTTTATGTAGTTCCAGAGTCAGTACTTTGTTATTTTTTCAGATCCTTATATGTAGTACTCTTAGATAGTATGTGAAATTGTGATACCAAATCTTAGGTAATTTTGTTAAGTAATTGTATTAGCAGTATTTTCAAGTTTGAAATTTATTCTTCCTCTCGTTAAAGTATGCTGTTTATTAATTATTGGTTCTAAGTTATTTATAAATTCAAAAGTAGAAACAAGGTAAATAATTCAATTGGTTGGCTTGCCTAACTTTCATTAGTAGGCGCCATCACGATTCCTGAGAGTGGAAAATTCGGGTCGTAACATTTTCATAAGTTTCATTTTCTTTCTAGTTTGATGATACCATCTAAGCCAAAAATGATTGTAGCTTGTCAAGAATATAATTTAAATAGTTGTATGTCCCTCTCAAAATTTGTCAATTGACAACTTTGATTATTGATATAATTCTCCTTAATTCACACTTTCAATATTTTCGGTGGGAGTATTATAAAAGCCAAAAATCTTGCAAATAAAAAATAATGTAATTCCTTGGTCTACTAAGTTTGATTGACAAAGAGCATTTATAGAACTTCGCGAAAAGAGATTATGCCAGAAAAAAAAATTACTGAAGTATTACCAAAAGATTGGGGATCAGAAGATATAGATAAAGAATCCAAGCAAAACTAAATGAGAAAAGTGCAAAAAACTGTAAGTGTTGTCTTCGGCCAATCAGGTGCTTGTGACTTCGGTGGCTAGTCACTAGAATAAATTTTGGCCTACAAAATGTATAATGTAACTTTGAGCTAGCTGGTGTTATAAATTTAGCGTGAATGGCTATAAATGAATTTTGCTAAAAAAGTATTGGATGTGTGAAAAAAAGTTCACATGAAAAGTAGGAAAAAAAAGTATTTATCAATAAGGTGTTAGATATTCTTAATAGTGTGAGAACTTTTGGATAAAATAATGTGAATCTGACCCAAAACAAATAATATCACACCATGATAAGAGTATTTTGGATTGTTTTTGTCCAACAAATTATAACAAAAACAATAGTTTGATGAGTATGAAAATGGAAGAGTGCTATCAAAGACAATAGTTTGCTGCGTGTCTTTCCCATCTACAATCCGGCTTATCCGTAGATTTAAAGACGCATACACAATGTTTGTGCTTTGGTGATCATATAAATACTCGGATGATGTGGGTGTTGTGGGTGTCATATAGTTAATCTCCAAATTGATCCATGAATATAATGGTAATGTGTTATGTGAAATTTAGTTTAAGGGGAAGATTGTTGCATGTGTGCGAATAAGTTTCACGTGGAAAGACAAAAAAAAAATTAAAAGACGGTATTCAACTTATAAGGTGTTGAATACTCTTACGAGTGAGAGATCTTTTGGAGAAAATTGTAAAGATGACAATATTACACTATATTAAAAGTATCTTTAGATTATTTTAGCTCAACCAAAATTAGAATATTTAAGCTCATATGTATACCTCTGAGTAATTTCAATCTTTTTCATGATGTGAAAGTAGAAATCATACAGATCTGCAAAGGGAGCTGACAAAATAGATAATCAAACAAATACATAACAAAGATAAATAAGTGCAAACCACTAATATATAGTTGCAACGGACCCACCAAAATCCAAGAGGGTTCATATGAACCCGCTTCGTTAAAATTTTTAATATTTTATACAGGTAAAGGTAGGTCGTGAGTTCGAAACTTAGCCGCAGCACTTGGGCAGCTGTTATTCCCTAGTTTTTGTAGGTTTAAGAGACTAATAAATCACTTATTTTGTCCACCTCAACCATATCAATGCCGCATAGGCTCGGTTAACTGTTAGAAGGATTTAAAAATCTTGTTTTGATTAAGTTGAAATGTCTGGGTGAAACTTTATAGAGTATAGGGACCGGGATAACAAACCGGAACAAGTACAAGTGTCTCCCAGGCTATTCTGCCTTTATTTTACATTTCATCTCTTTACTAAAATTTAGTGAAAAATATTTTACTGTTTATTTACTTTATAGGGATCAAACTTTTCTATAAAATAAAATCTTACATTATTTTTGCTAAAATATGCAAGTGAAATCTTTAAAATTATTTATAATTTGTTAGTTCAACTTAAATTGTTTATTTTATGTTATTAAAATTATTAATTTACTTTATAAGCTCTCTTCTCTTATAAATCGGTATTAGTTTAGCTTAAGTCATAACTCTTTATTTTTTTTATTGTTTTTTGTTTGTAAATTAGCGACTTTTTTCGTTATACATTTCAGACTTTTCCCATTTTCTAGAGTCCAGAAAGGTTTCTAAACTGGGCAAATAGATTTTTTGTTAAAGTAACAAAGGTGAAATTCTTTGAAATAATTTTTTAAAATTAAATAGATAAATTGTTAATATATTTACTTAAAGTAAGTGGTCATTATTAAATATTTTAAATTTTTGTTCAACTTTCTTTTACAGAAAAAAGGAATGCTGACTGCAACTTTTTAAATTGTTCATTTTGTGGTAATATTATGAATTTAATGTAAAAAAGGCATCGGACAAATTTTATTTGCCGGTAATATTTTTTTTGAACCCGCTTGAAATCCTTGGTCCCCAACTAATTACATAAACAACAAATTTAGTTCTCCATCTTACCTTAACCCCCCCCCCCCACCCCCACCCACAAACTAACCCACACACACAAAAAAAAAAAAGAAGAAAAAAACATCTTACTGTATTTACCCGTTAGGCTTAAAGAATGGTAATCTCGACTTCAGAAAGAAGAAAGTCTTTAAGAAACTAGTGCTAAGAATTATTCAGTTTACTAAAGTAATTTTAAAGCGATATAATTTGTGGTACTTAGATTTGATTTTTGGTTTAATTTTGAAAACCAAAATAAAATTAATTAGAAACAATTTTCGGAGACAGATCTGATTTTAGATTAGTTTTTTGTTAATAATTTTTTGGAGAATATTTGTATTAATTTTTCTGAGAACATATCTTTTTAAATTGTTTTTGGTCAAAAAACTGTTTTTGGTCAAATTATATTTGATTGGCCCTAAATCCTAGCTTTTGGGTTCTTAGAAAAGAGAAGGCTCTTTATAAGAAGCAAACGGGATGGCTGGCCGCCGCTTCCCTTAACCTTTATTTTTTGTACTTTCAGAGAATAATGTATAACATCAAATGAATAAATGTAATGAAATTTTGCTTATTAATTACAACGAACCATGGGAAAAACTGCTTTTCCATCGAATCATTGTAAGAGTTAATCAGTTTTATAAGCCAAGTGGTGTCTACTTTTCTATTTAGTACATAGTTAATAATGCAAGTTCACGTTATGTTTTGGCAAAATTCTGTTCAGTTCATAAAAAATGTATCTTAGGATCTAAGTTATCCAACTTGACCAATGAGAAGGAAAGTATATTAATGTGAAGTTGTAATGGTGTTCATATATATATATATATATATATATATATATATATATTTGGCTTAATCTTTGGCGAAATGACTTCCTCGCAGTTTAAACTTGTAGGGCTTTTGAAAGCCGATACACGAACTTTCGATTTTTCTATTTGAACACTCCAACTTGACAAAATGGATAATAATAAACACATCCACCAGAGCGTGTATATCAATTGCGCTGACATGTACAACACATCCATTTATTATTTGTCACGTGTTATTTGTGGGTCCCATTGTTATTTCCCATTTTTGAATCATCCCCTCCGAGCAGCAAATCTCTGGCGAGGCAAAAATGAACGCGTAAGGTGTTCCAGGTATCCAAATTGGAAAAGAAAGGTACAAAAATGTTCGTCTTGATGAGGAGAATGCTTCTACACTTCCAATTTTATATGGGTACTGACCAATTCCTCTAATTTTACAATCCAAAAGCTCAAGCAGTCCGGTTGAGCAAGCTATTCGACGAAATGCCCCTATCAATTCTGGGCCAATTATTGGAGACCAATTTCAACCTGTTTCACTTCTAACTTCATAGAACAATAGGCTAATATTTCCATCAAAAGGACTAGTACTGTAATAGCAGACCTACCTGTCTTTTTAAACTTTCGCTTTGATGGAGTGCAGGAATAGCATCTGGCATTGCTGCTTCTGTAGCAAAAGAAATTCGTCCCATTTATAGGGAAAATGGGACGAATTTCCCTAGAAACAGCCTCTCTGCCCCCTGGGTAGGGGTAAGGCCTGCGTACATATTACCCTCTCCAGACTCCACTTGTGGGATTATACTGGGTTGTTGTTGTTGTTGTTTTATAGGGAAAATGCCGAACCTGGCTTACCATTTGCGACGGCGACAACCATTATGTTCACAGGAGAGATGTTGAACTTAATTTTTCATATACTGCAGCTGATTCTGTCCCGTTCAATATGAAGGATACTAGGCCTAGCTGTTCATCTAATGCTGCTAGTTTTGTCGCGACGAAATGCCATCTTTCTCAGTAATTTGTTGCAGGAATTGAATCTGCTCAAAAATTTTGAAAACCCTTGTAATCCATTGCGGGAAGATGAAAAAATTGGAAAAGTCTTTTTTTTTTCTTTTTTATTTATATTTTATTCTAATTCTAAAATTTTAAAGTAAAAACAATATTATTCATGCGCCTTGGCAGCGTGATTTGCACACAGTTTAGCCATGTCAGTTGTAGAGCTTCCACATAGGCATGGTCAACGGTCAAAATTGTTTATTATTACGCATTTTGTCAAGTTGGAGTGTTCAAATGGGAAAATCGAAAGTTCGTGTATCGACTTTCAAAAACCTTACAAGTTTAAGTGGCCAGGAAGCCATTTCGCCTAAATCTTTTATTTTTTTAAAGTCTATATTAATAAACTGTATTTGTAAAATAATTCTGGAAATATAAATAAATATAAATAGAAATGTGCAAATATAAATAATGCAGTAATTAATTCGAGCCCACTGAATTCACAGTTTTCCTTAAGGAATTTAATCCCCTCCTAGTACCCAAGGTTATGGATTATTTCATCCCAAGATAGAACGAATTAAATACTGGTGTAGCGGTACTTCAAGCCCCAGTGTTTCAGCGAACACAAATTTCGCTAGCAAATCACACTTAATTTTACTTTGTTTGATGCTAAAAGTATGCAGAAGAAGGAGAGAAAACTCATAAAATCGTAGTGAAGTTCTGAACAGAATAGTGTTGTATTTATAGCCAAAAGTTGGGCTGAAATATGAAGAGGTGCAACTCTTCAGAACGGCTGTTTATGCAAACGCCCACAACATAAATGCCATTACATATATGGCCATTTACTCAACCATAAAGAGGGAAAATTGAAGAGGGTAGTTACTTTTCTGTTACCAAAATAGAAAAATGGATTGGATTTAATATTAATATTCTGTTATTAAAACAAATATTTAACAACATTTCTATTAATATTTTACTATTAACAAATAAATTTGGTCCAAAAAGTTAATCAATTGATCATTTGATCAAATCTGGAGCCGGAGACGAGCCGAGCGACGACAACGGCGCGAGGCTTGCTTTCTTCTCAACACTTTAAGAGCTAGAAAAAGAGCATTTGCTTATATACCCATAAAAAAACCTCTTCCTCTTCCGATATGGGACAATGCCCATTTACCAATGGGAACTTAAAATTTCACTCAAAAATTTCATTTCCCTCAATTTCCCATTCACCCTCTTTTAAGTATTTAATATATTAATTAAATACATTAATTAAAACCCAAACTCTCCATACCTAGTCAATTGCGTCACATCAATTGAAATAGAAGAACTCGTAAATTTTCATTATAGTTCCGTATATATTGTGGTTTGAAAATAATCTACTTTTAATATCAAAGTCTCTGACATGATTACTTCACTTAATTCCTCGAATCAAAATCCGGGATTACTGAAACAAATACCTCGTCATCAGTTTCAGTAATCAACTTGTTTGTTATTAATTTGTTAATGTTGTTACAATTATGGTTTTCTGAATAATTAAACAAATTGCATGAGTAAACTACTCCCTCCGTTTCATATTAAATGAGGTAGTTTGACTCAGCGGAGTTTAAGAAAAAAGAAGACTCTTAAAACTTGTGGTCTTCAAAGCTTAACGGGTAAAAAGTTTGTGGAGCCATAACATTTGTGTGACTATAAAAGCTTCTCATTAAGGGTAAATAGGTAAAATGAATTTTGGCACGGACTAAAAAGGAAATAGGTTCACATAAATTGAAACGGAGGGAGTATTTATTTCGTGTCATTGCGATGTGTTGGAATAAGGAATCGTCTGGGTTAAGGTTGTAAAAGAAGAAAGTGTTTCCACGTATGAGGCATGCAGAAAACAATTAGTCCAGAGAATTTTTGTTTAAACAAGGAGAAATTATAATTAAATACGAGATTAGGGAGATCCAATCTTAATGGAGAATTATCAATGCGTGTCAGGCATAAAATCACCATCAAGTTGGGATTAATAAGTTGCAACGTCCTAATTATATAATTCTTATCGTGGTTAAGGTTTACCTTAATGACGAATTAATCAGTTATATTAGATACCAAACTACAATGTCGTATGCATAATTATATACCAAGTTTCTAGATCAACGTCCAGTATCCAAGTCATTTCGTTCTAAACCTTGTGAATTTGTATTCATTCATCCATGTTCTTTGTATAATCGAAGTTTCTAGAAAACAAAATGAGTATGGCTGATATTCCTAAAATTCATTAAATTATTAACCATGACTATTTTATAATTTTGTGCTTGGTAATTTTATCATACTTACATGACAAGGTAGGAAGGAGAATATTATTTTCCAGAATTTGATTTTAAGTAAACATCTATTTTATTTAAAGTAATGATATAATATAATACAACACACTATAGGAATGGCAATCGGGGTGCGGGATGGGTTATGTCTGAACCCGCATAATTTCAATCTGTCCTGTCCCGCATAGAATTTAAACCCGTATTCATTCGTCCACACTTCACCCATATTCACCACAGTCACCCGCCTCGCCCCGCAATTTTTTTTAAATAAAATTTTTCCTTTTTTTTTGGGTATTTTTGCCAATACCACAGATAAACTCCCACCTTAATTAACACAATAACAGATAACGAACTAACGATCATCCAAACTGATCGTTAGTAATAAAAATATCTCCTACTGAAGAAAGTAATTAGGCCATGAGTAACAAGCAGCTTAACAAGTTATGAAACCGGAGAACCTAATTAGCTTGTCTAAATAGACAATTGTATTGGTCAAAATTCGACCGTCGCGATCGAGCTGACCAATATCCCGCCCAATTAATTGGCCAGCGAAAGATAATATAGCCTGCTCCATATTCCTCCATGACATCCGATAAGTCGGCAAGAACGGTGCCTAAAAGCACGACTAAAACACATTAGAGGCAAGAGGACATCGCGCCAAGGAAAGGGCAAGAGTGTCACAACTATATATAGCAAGAGAAAGTTTTCGACAGGGTGCGGCTTCTCATATATCTCTCTCAACAGCTAAAAAGCTCTCTTCTAGCATTCTTGATAGAGAAGAATGAATCTCTAGGAAAATATGTAAAGCAGTCTCCTCATCTCGATTGATGGGACACACAATATTAAATCTCATTAAGATCATTTACATTTCCTTCATCTTATGTATGATTCATGCTGCTAGCTCTTTGATCTGTAATTTATTATGTTTGACTAAGATTCATCCCCTTCATCTTTAATTGATTTGTTCAAAAAAATTTAATATCTTTTGAGTCAAATAATTTGGCAGCGTCTGTGGAGATTTCTTAGTGAAATTTTCTAGTCTCTCCCAAATGAAAGACAAGAAATAGGATCACTCACTAAAAGGAGATCGAAGGAAAATCCAACACGCGCGAGACAAAGGAGCGGCTCAGTAGGGGGAGGAGAGCCGATAAAATTATCAAGCTCAGAAACCTTCGCCCCATAAACCATCGATACTTCAAACAAGGTGAAACATATTACCCATTAGCTCTCCCCCATCGGACCGCCAGACGAGGGCAATGAAAGTTTCATTCTAACTTGGCTCGTAATCTCTGCTGAAGTAGGAATACAATGGCTGCGCTGGCGAACAAATAAAAAAAATCTCAATTAAAGGATGAAAAACTACCGCAAAACAATTGTGATACCTCTAAGCCGGTAGACATGAGCCAGACAAGGAAATCACGATTTGTGCGCAGAGTGAACCTAAGCGAAATAGAAACATTTCACAATCTCCGACGTTGTACCCTACGTTACGAGCAATGTAAAATGTACATTGTTATCCCCCAGAAGATATCTGGCTTTCCAAAAATTGGGACTGATGATGGGTTATTATTTTGATAAGTTCAAAATAACACCCTTTAAGGCCAAGGGCCTTCACCAAAAAGAGAAGAGTTCGATCTCGATTGAACGATGACAAGTTACTATTTCGATAAGTTCGAAATAACTTCCTTTAAGGCCAAGGGCCTTCGCCAAAAAGAGAAGAGTTCGACCTCGATTGAATGATGATATATTACTATTTTGATAAGTTTGAAATAACACCCTTTAAGACCAAGGGCCTTCGCCAAAAAGAGAAGAGTTCGACCTCGATCGAACGACGACGGGTTACTATTTTGATAAGTTCGAAATAACACCCTTTAAGGCCAAGGGCCTTCGCCAAAAAAGAGAAGAGTTCGACCTCGATCAAACGACGACGGGTTACTATTTTGATAAGTTTGAAATAACACCCTTTATGGCCAAGGGCCTTATTCAAAAAGAGAAGAGTTTCATCAAACGACGATGGGTTACTATTTTAATAAATTTGAAATAACACCCTTTAAGGCCAATGGCCTTCGCCAAAAAGAGAAAGGTCCGATCTCGATCGAATGACGACGGGTTACTATTTCAATAAGTTCGAAATAACACCCTTTAAGGCAAAGGGCCTTCGCCAAAAAGAGAAGTGTTCGACCTCGATCGAATGATGATGGGTTACTATTTCGATAAGTTCTAAATAACACCCTTTAAGGCCAAAGTCTTTCACCAAAAAGAGAAGAGTTCGACCTCGATCGATCGTCGGCGGGTTACCATTTTGATAAGTTCAAAATAACACCCTTTAAGGCCAAGGGCCTTTACCAAAAAAGAAGAGTTCGACCTTGATTGAACGACGAAGAGTTACTATTTCTATAAGTTCAAAATAATACCCTTTAAGTCCAAAGGCCTTTGCCAAAAAGATAAGATTTCGACGTCGATCAAACGACAATGTGGTACTATTTTGATAAGTTCAAAATACCCCTTCAGGTCAAGGACCTCCGCCAATAAGAGAAGACTTTGACCTCAATCAAATAACGAGGGACTATATCAGTTAGGAAGAAATACTTCTAAGTCCAAAAGACATCGGAAGGAAAGAAAAATTGGGACTCTCTATATAGGCATCTATCTCGCACCAAAAGCCATAAATAGATGGAATAAAGGTGAAGTACAAAGCAAATAACGAAGAAAAGGCTCTCCTTCATACAAAGTCATCGTGCGGACTATCGCCACTTACATATGGCCCAAGCCAATGATTAAAACTAGGGGTAGAGGAAGAAGAATGAAAAGAAAAGAGGGAATAAACAATGACAAACAACAAACAACTGAAATTAAGAACAAGCAAGAACAATATTTTTCATTCGGCGCCATCACCGCCATCACCATTACCATCATCCGCACCCCCATTAGCTTCAAGCGTCTCCACATCATACCCATAGTTGATGCGAGTTTCCCGTGCTTTCACTCGCGCTTCCCCATAGGCAGCCTTAGTCACAGTACCCGCCTCCCATAAATTCTTATATATATATCACTGGGCTTTGGCATAAACCTAAAGCTCGTGCATATGGCGGGGGATGGCGGTGGAGGAAGAATCAATCTGAGCCAACAGTTGCTCGTTTTCTACCTCCTAGTGTTGCGACCCGATCTCTCAGAATCGATGCCTCTTGATCAATATTGCTGATGCGCCTCTCAAGGCTTGTCTCCATGAGGGTAGCTATCGCTCTCTCCAACTCCTATTCGGATTGAAGGACGCAGATGGTGTTCTCCAAGGCCTCCTCCCTCTCCAAAGCCTCAGACAAAGCAATATCGATGCTCTCTAACCCAGTGCCCTTGTTCTCCAGTGCGTTCAATTTTCCCTTCCATTCCACGCTTATTGCCTTGACCTTGATCAAGTTCTGATCCATCTCCGACTACATCTACCTCAATCTAAGCTACAGATGCTCACATTTATGACGACTCCCTTGCCAAACTCGAGCTTCTCATCCTTAATTCGAAGTTGTTCGTCGAGCGTACTCTTGTTGTGGATAGTTTGCATCAACTCCTGGTCCCTTTTCTCTAACTCCTCACCAAGAGCCCTATTACCGGTGTTTGTCCTCAGCCATTCATGCATCTCGCGGAACCTGTTGCGGTAGTGATGATACTTCTCCAACATCTTCAAGAAAATCTTAGCCCAATGAATGCTTTCCATTTCTACCATATATATAAAAAATGCAAACACGGGGTTAGATTAGTATTTCAGGAATAGTGGAGAAAAATTAAAGTAAAATGCAACACACCAAATCCTCCATTAAATAAGCATCACGAACATACCGAAGTGCCTCATTAGCTACTTTGGAACATAGAAGGCTGAACTGCAGCACCAAATACTCCTATTCTGCCAAGAGATTGACCCCGGAAGGGATCTGAAGAATACGGGCCGAGCCCCCCGCTTGAACCACTGAGTGAGTAAGGCCCTTTTCAAACATACTGACATCATTAGAGTCCAGGTCCAACTCAGATTCGTAGTCGTCAACCACCATGCCTTTTTCTCTTTCTACTACTAAAGAGGATGCACGGCCCATTACAGAAGATGAGGGTTGTCCGAAATTATAACGGCGGTCCTAGAAGTCTGATTCTCCGCTGCGATAGATTGTTAGTCACCAGCAACGGCAGGAATTTCTGATTGAGCTGAGGCAACGACAGGAATTTCTGATTGCTGGTCACAAACACCGATAACTTCGATGGTCGGTTCTGTCCCTATGGGGGAGCCACGACAACACCCTCTCTAGAGCCTGTCATGGGAGAGTCGTCCAAATGAATTACTATTGGGGGTGCAGTCTAAAACTCTACTCTCCATATCTTTGACAGCTTCTCCTCTTCCCCAATAGACCGTGGTTCACCTATTAGGCGAACAACACCGGCTGGGACCTTGCCCTGAGAAGTGGCCCTCACAGGAGTAACCAAGGCCATAGACTCAACTGAAGTAGCCCTCATAGAAGGTCAGGCGATGGGTACTACGATAGGGTGAGCAGATGCGGTCGGTTGACGAAAAGCTAACGGAAGGGGCCCTCGCTCTCCCAACTTTCCCTGACATCGACAAACGACACATAAGAAGCTAAGAAAAAAGAGAAAGAATAATAGGCAGAAACGTTACCTCACCTATAAGGGGCCCGCATCCGAACCTTTCATGAAATGTCGATCATGTGCGAATCCCTACTGTATGGGGAAGGATGGTACTCACCCATTCACGGATACCTTCGATAGGCGAAAGGGGAAATCACTCAGCTACAAAGATGAGATAAAGTTTAGTACCATAACTGAAAATGGTCGGACATTTCACCAACTATAAATATGAAAACTTACGCGCAAAGTTAAAATTCTCAGGAAATCCTGTTGGGTCCGCCATAATGTGCTCAGTCCTCACATAAAAATAATTCTCGTAGAAATGACAGTTGGTCATGCCATCCATCCTCCCCACCAGACTGCTCGACCCTCGAGGACGCATGTGAATCATCTAACCGCAAATAAGTTGAGGAGCAAAAATGTAGAGCATATGGTCCAAAATGATATCATGAACGACGAGTTCCATGTGCTTAAGAAGCATAAGGAATAACTTGTACAAATACGGCAAATGTTAGGCGGGGCATACCTCGTAAAAACGAAAAAAATCCACCACTAGCAAAGGAAGAGAAAGTGTATACCCTATAAGAAATGAGTACGCATAGAGCATGCAGTACCCGGGGTGGTCGAAATGAACTATATCGTACCTTACTACCGGTCACATATCAACATAATTGGGGATTACCCATCTTTCTTCCAACTATGCAATGTCCCTTTTCTCTCATAATGGAGGGGACAGGTTCCGGTTCCACCCCGGCGCGGATACTGAAGTCAGCCGACTCTCTCCAAAGGTGAGGTAGGATCTCAATTACTGATGGGACCTCCTCATCTTCTTCCACATCTACTCCTCTAACAGCCAAAACAGCACTTTTCGGTACTGGATTAGTGACAGGGAGATCGTCCCGAGAAGAATCATTAGCCATTGTTATCAGAAAACACGGCAAAGAAATAATAAAAAGAAGGGATGAAAGTTTTCCGTGAAAAAAGGGGCAAGTAGAAATTTGAGGTATTAGAAACAAAGTATATTTGCAGGATTCTGTCAAGTAAAATATATAAGCTCCCTCTATTTATAAGGGACATAAATCTCCCGAGCATAAAATCAAAGAGTCGCCAATCGAATCTGATAGGGAACGAAATAGTTTAGTTCCACAAGAATGTGTGTAATAATAGCGGTAACCACGAAATAATGAGTTAATACCAAATGACATTTTGGTTCCGAAACCGTCGCAACGATCGATGGGGATGGACAGAATGCCACCACTCCACCCAAAACCCAAGTAACGTAACTAAGGAACAAAGAATCGTATGTCAAGATTTCTCTCGAATTCTTAACAATCATGATCCATCTACTGAGCTCGATAGAGGATGACCATGACAAACGGAGGGACTAACTGTATTGGCCAAAATCTGATAGTCATGAATGAGCTGACCAATGTCTCGCCTAAATAATCGAGCGATGAAAGATAATATAGCCCACTCCATATCTCCTCCTGACATCCAACGTGTCAGCAAGAGAGATGCCTAAAAGTATGACTAACACACATTGGAGGCAAGATCACATCGGGCCAAGCAAAGGGCAAGGTTGCCACAACTATATATAACAAGAAAAAACTTTCAATAGGGGGTGGCTTCTCATATATCTCTCTCAATAGCTAAAAAGCTCTCTTTTAGTATTCTTGATAGAGAAGAATTAATCTCTAGGAAAATATGTAAAGCAGTCTCCTCATTGATTAATGGGAAACACAATATTAAATCTCAATAAGATCATTTACATTTCTTTCATCTTATGTATGATTTATGCTGCTAGCTTTTTGAATAGGATTTTAGTATGTTTGACTGAGATATACCCATTTATCTTTGATTGATTTGTTCAAAAAAGTTTAATATATTTTGAGTCAAACAGAAATTAGTAAAAAAAAATTTATATTCAAATTATAAGTGAACATAAAATAATTAATGTGGTCGTCTCTTTCGTTGACTGGTCTGAAAACAGCCATGCGGCTACTCCTTTGCTCATGTTTATCTGTTCATTTGGAATTTGTCAAATAGTTTCTTGTTTCAAGAATCATGATTTGGAGTTTAGTTTTATCTGATCTTGCTATTTTTATATCTACCTATTGGCTTAACTCAAATCAAGTTCGACTGAGGATAATTCCCACTACTAAAAATTCAATGAATACCGACCAACTTCGGTTAGTTATGGGTAATTACCGACCAAAATGCGGTCAAATACACTTGGATGGTATTTTGATTGTCGCTTTAATATACGAACCAAAGTTGGTCAAAAATTACCGACCAATGTTGATCGTTCAAAAAATCGACTAAAGTTGGTTGGTATTTTGATTATGGGCGTAATAGCTTCTTGGCCACTTAAACTTGTATCAATTTGTAAAGACGATACATGAACTTATATTTTTCCTATTTGAACACTTCAACTTGACGGAATGAATACTAATAAATATTTTCTATTGAACGTGTTCTACAATCACTCTGACATGAATGCCATGTCATATATTTGGTTTTTATTAGCTACTATTATTGTTCCTGAAGGTGGGTCTCCTCATGTGGGCTCTACCATTTCTCTTCTTGCTGAATCTGAAGATGAAATTTCACTTGCAAAGGCAAAAATGCTAACATCCACTTCGAGTTCTAGTCAAGAAACGACTACTGAGGCAGGTACTGTAATCGAAGAGGTGGTTTCTCCGGTAGTAATAGCATTCGAGGTTTCACCATCCAATGCGGGGCCTGCTAAAATGTGGATCGAAACATTTACCCCCAAGAGAATAAAACCATTAAAAGAACAGGGAAGGTAAATGAGGATTTTGCATACTTCACATGAATGATTGATCAAATATGCAATGCTTCCGGCCTTTGTGAAATACTTTACATGAATGATATAAAATAAAAATAATTTACAGGATGGGGGAGTTCGTTGGAAAGATGAGAGAGCTGGGATGGGAAGGAAAAAGAGAAGGGGAAAGAGAAAGGTCTTTTTTTCTTTCTTATTTATATTTTATTCTATTTATAATATTTTTAAAATAAAAATAAAACTATTGACGCGCCTTGGCAGTGTGATTTGCACACAATATATCCATGTTAGTTGTGCCACTTCTACATAGGCTTGGTCAATGGTCAAATGTGCTTATTAGTCTTCATTCCATCAAGTTGAAGAGTTCAAATGGGAAAAATATAAGTTCATGTATTGGCTTTACTAACCGGTACAAGATTAAGTGGCCAGGAAGCCATTACGCCTTTAATTATGTAATCAAAAGGTTCACCATCTGGGAATCGAACCAGAGTGTGTACTGTGGCAGGATACTATTCTACCACTAGACCATTAGTGCTTTTTATTTTAAGATTGTCTTGTTTTTTATTTATATTTTTTTATTGTATTTTAGCATGAAAATAACCGACAAAAATTGGTTGGTTTTATCAAAAAATAAATTACCGAAAAAATTTGGTCGATTTTTTAAAATTTTTGGCCTAATTTACTAAACAAAGTTGGTCGGTTTCTTGAAAAATAAATTTTGCGGGATTCAAAAATAATTTCTTGCATTTTTGTGCCAAAAAAAATCGAAAAAAGTTTGTCGGTTTCATAAAAAAATTAAAAATTAAATTTGTTTGAAAAAACTAACCAAATTTAGTCAGTTTTTGGCCGGTGTTTGACAGATAAAGTTGTCTGATATTTTTTGGTCAGTTTTTGCCGAATTTCTAGTAGTGTCTTGCGATATACCTATATGAGTAAAAAATTTTCTTTAGAATATTAAAACTAAGATAGTACTTGGATAAGAGTTCCCAAGTCGTCGTTTGCCGAAATGGCCCAAGAAGTGGCGAAGTCTGTGGTCGAAGAGTCAACAAATAACAAAGTCGAGGAGTCAACAAGGGTCGAGGTCGAGGTCGAGTTCGAGTTCCTTTGATGGAGTTCTGAAGGATATCTTTAAGATATAATATGCCAGAAAATATCCCAGTGTGTTATGAATCAAATTCTATTTGGAGTGAATGTCTATCTTGTGGAGAGTTTTAGTTTGTGACTAAGTCATATTTCTCCTATAAATAGAGGAGTCTTACCCCATTGTAAATCATCCCAAAAGTCAATAAGAATTCTCTCCCTACTTTTCTCTACAATATTGTTCTTCTTCTTTTATTATTTCATAGCACGTTATCAGCACGAGACTCTAACCAATTGAGTAGAAACTTTGGGATTGAGCATAATGATTGTCGTTTGTTTCATGAGCTTCTTCATGATTAAAATTCTGGATTTAAGGTAAGTATTTTACTTTTCTCTTTCAAATTCTTGAAATTCTATAATTTGATTTTATATACTAGCAAAGACAACAAAGTTTGATTATAACTCTAATGGAGTTTTTAAGAAATTACACCCATATGAAGTGGTAAAATTTCTATGTCTTGCCATGATTAAATTCATGTATGATTGTGGGCAAAGAAGTGAAAATCTTTCCCATTGAAGTTGCTCCATTCTCATTCCCTATAGAGAATGTGATAGCAGTATGTGATAAGTCTGAAAGAAGACAAAATTATTACCATGAATAATCAATGGATATGGACGTGGCAATAGATGAAATTATATCGTCATCATTGTGGTAATGAGAACAATAAGTATTCTCAAAATAATCCTTCACTCTATGAAAGTAATATTTGTCATCGATTTGACATGAGATTTTATAAAGCACATATAGATGATTATGGTCCATTCATGATGTGAATGTGACAACATCTTACTTATGAATAGATATTCATTCTTCAGAGAATATGAACGTGCTAGTGGTAGTGAATACCACACTCACTGTCACGACCCCAAATCCGGTCGTGATGGCGCCCAGCACATTGCTAAGCCAGCCTGACCAATCAATATCAACCACGGAGCTAGAAGCTCACTTTAGCCCATTTAGGCATATTAATTCACGAAATAACAGCGAAATATATAACGAAAACGGGGAACCAAGTCCCATAATACATCAACTCCCATAGACCAAGGGTCAAGAGTCATGAGCCTCTATTGAACATGAGTGTATAAAGGTTTACAAAATACCAAGTGCGGAAAGAAATGTCAATACAAAATCAAAAGACAGTAGGAAGGAATATCGGGTCCTGCGGACTCCGCAGCTACCTCGAATATCCACAAACGTCGCCTCGCACAGCTACTGGATCACTGCTGAGAGGTACCTGGATCTGCACACGAGGTGCAGGGAGTAAAATGAGTACTGCCAGACTCAGTGGTAATAAACAAGGGTAAGACAGCGCGGATAAGAAATCCGCAATAAAGCACTATGTAAAGCTATAATCGGCTACCCTGTCATAGAATCAATCTTCACTGTACCTGTACCAACAAATACCAATAAATAGCATAACGGCTAGCGGATGTAGCTAAATGCAATGCAATGCATGATATGACCGCTACGGCGTGTAGCCCGACTCCAATTTTGGGTACCGTGCTCACTGTGGGGGTTCGGACTCGGAGGGGCTCCTACGGCCCAAGCACATCTCGTAGAGATATTCTGCGGCGTGCGATCCGATCCAACATATATCCTGCTGCAGCGCGCGGCCCGATCCACTACTAGTCGGCTAATATGCGGATACTAACCTCGCAGGCTCAAAGATAGTTTTTGAAAACTCTTTTATCATTTTTCGGTTGGAAAACAGAGTAATGTCAAGTTCCGGAGATTGGAATTGGCATAATAACAAAAATAGCTGCGGACTAGTAGTAAACTAGCGTGTCTATATGATAAGACAATGATAACGATCCTCGCGGGATCCAATAACTGGCTCACGGCCCACATGTATACTCATAACGATCCTCGCGGGATCCAATAACTGGCTCACGGCCCACGTGTATACTCATAACGATCCTCGCGGGATCCAATAACTGGCTCACGGCCCACATGTATACTCAACCGCCCAAGAAGGGGGTTTCTCGGCTCAAGAGTGGCCATTATCACAATATATATATATATATATGCAACCATCCGAGAAGGAGGTTCGACGGCTCTAGAATAGCCAATAATACAGTATCAACAGGTTGGACTAATATGTAGTCTCCAGTTCATGATCGACCCCGCACTCTCAAGAGTGTGCGTGTCTCGCCGCTATACAGCGTCACAAAGTGGTATACCGGGGTTTCGAACCCGCTGGTCATCACCCACATCTATTACTCACCTCAATACGACGCGACGACTATTCCGCAATGCCCTTGCCACGAGAATCAAGCTCCGCACGCGTAGAATCTGATCAAATACGGTAGAAACACAACAAATTAGGCCAATGGGACGACACCCAATCAATACAACTCAATTTACATCAAAATTCCCAAAGTTGTCAAAACCCGAGCCCCGGGCCCACATTCCGAAAATTTACGAAATTCACATTTATGGAACCCTCGTCTCGCCACGAGTCCATACATATAAAATTTACCAAAATCGGACTCCGTTTGCCCACTCAAATCGGTGTTTTTCTTCAATTTAGGCTTAGGGCTCAAACCCACAATTAATCTTCCATTTACAGGGAATTAACCAAGGATTTCATGTTAAAATGATGTAATTAAGCCACAAAACTTACCTCCAATGAATCCTCGATGAATTACCAGCAATTCCCGTCAATTTCTCCTCTTGGAACTCAAAAATGGGGTTTTGGGTGTATGAACCCGCGACCCCTCTGTTCTGTGATTTAACTCACTGCCAGAACGATTTCTACTATGCGATCGCATTCCCCTTGTTGCGATCGCATAGAGCAAGTTTCTCATGCCTCCAATTTGTTCTCTGCGATCGCAGGCTTAGCCATGCGATCGCATAGCTTCGCATCAAATACCCTCCGCGATCGCAACGATCGCAATGCACAATTTCCGGACACTATGCGACCGCAATGCCCTCCATGCGATCGCATAGAGTAAACTTCACGCCCCTTCCCGAACGCGACACTGGTCACGCGAACGCGAAGGCTTAAGGGCCTGGGCAGAACCTGCAGTTTTCTGCAGAATTTTTCCAAGTTCTAAATGCCCGGTTGATGGTCCGAATCCATCCCGAGGCCCCCGGGACCCCAACGAAAACCACCAACATACTCCAAAACATGATACGGACTTGTTCCAATCATAAAAACACCACACTAAACATCAAAATCACCAGTTACACACGGATTCAAGTCTAAATTCCTTAAAACTTTCCGAATTACGTATTCAATCAAAAACCCGATCAAACGATGTCCGAATGACCTGAAATTTTGCAGGCACATCCAAAATCACCTAACGAAGCTACTGCAACTGTCGGAATTCCATTCCGACCCCGGATCAAAATCTCACCTACCATTCGGATTTCGCCAAAATTCAACCTTAGCCAATTCAAGCCTATTTCTACACCGGGCCTCCAAATTCAATTCCGATCGCTCCCCTAAGTCACAAATCACCTCCCGGAACTAACCGAATCATCAGAATTCGATTTCGAGCCCTCTAACCAAATAGTCAACTCCGGGTTGACTTTCCTTATTCAAGTCTCCTTCAAAAAGGCTATATGCCTCATTTTCAATCCAAATCACTCCTATATCACCCGATAGACCCTAACACTGATATAAAAGCATAAAACATGCAATTGCAACATGACGGGGTGGTAAATTCCCGTAACGACGGGTCGGGTCGTTACATTCTCCCCAACTTAAACAAACGCTCGTCCTCGAGCGTACCAGAGTGGTACTAGAAGCAACTCAATAGCTGAATGACCTTACCAAGCATATATTCGGGCGATCATACGTCACCCTACCTCACGCAAGTCCGAAAACACCATATAGTCAAAATTTCACAGCCCATCCGAACCATAAATCACATTGTACTTTCTGAAATCATATACCAATTGCTAATCCCATTCCTGTACTCAGGATACACTAGAATCCACTGCAATAAGCCATACTCACCACTCCGGGTGAGATCATATGATGTATCAAACAACCCAATCACTCGAGACGATAGTCTCTAATCACAACAACTGGCCACAATCACCAAATACTAGCCGAAAACCTCTTTCATTAGATAGAGTCTTATTCCAACACCTCCATATCCTGCCCACGGCAGCTGAAGCACGCGATATACCGAACCCATCTCTCGGGTTAACCATTCGTGAATCTATTTCCCTTTTTAAAACTCATATCACGATAGGTTTCGGAGCCAAACCTCGGTTTCTACCTTTCTAACAAGCTAAGATCCAATATGCTCGTATTCATTAATGACTCCAACGGTCATTTCGATTATAACACACCACACTGGTGATAAACACCTCAACACCGGCCTAAGCCACGACGAGCACAACATAGGCTCCAATAGAGACGTCTGCACACACTCGAATCATGACAGCTCAAATCATGATAACTGTCTCCAGCAAATAGAGCTGCAATTTAATCCCTCTATGCCATCATAATATAGAACTGAGATCGCGTCTCGTATTATAGAAATAAAGTACCTGAATCCTCCTCGAGAGGTCATAACATCACGTGGCCTTGCCACGATTCGTGATTCTATCCCCACGTTATTACTCATGAAGCACCTCAAGCCACTAAGCTCAAAACGATCAGCCACACACATATTTAGGTCTGAACCCAAGCAATCAACCTCACCCACGGTGAAACAATTAACGTATGCTATCAAATCCTGAAAGAACACAACCGATGTGCCCTTCGCCAAGCGATACTCAATACGGACTCTTCCTCAGAAGCCAGGAGGTATTGTATACCAGGTAACATATAACTAACTATATTCTCACATTACACTGTTGCGGCGTGCAACCCGCTCCAATGACATACCCGTGGCGGCGTGCCACCCGATCTAGATACCATACCTGTGGCGGCGTGCCACCCGATCCATGTAACCCTCGTCAAATGAATACGCGTCGAGTCAAGTTGCTCATCATTATAAACATATATCGCCTCAAGTTTGGCCACATAAAACGCATCTGACAACGTTTCTCAATACTGGAACTGAATCAATGGTAGATACTTCTACACTAACATCCGCCACTAAGGTCCAACTGACAAAGCAATGCCTACCAGCCGTCCGCTGGTCCTGTGTACAACTACTCTGTTGGAGCATACTCTGATGTTCTCTGCTACGCAATTTGTGCCATTTTCCGACATAGCCCATATCACATTAGTCTAGACGACCTGGCTTATGTCAACCAGTCAACAATCAAGTATCATAATCCGAATTCGTTTTATCAAGTCAAGAGAGAGCCTCTAAGGCTTCCGATTTCCAATAATCACAAAACGGTGTCGATGCACACGATATACAACCACTGCATAGGCGGATTAACGAGAATTTCAAGTCTCCTACACATATATAACATATGAATCACTATGCCTGATTCCACACTCCACCGTACATATACATAACGCACATCAAGCGTCCATTCATACCACGACAGCCATTCAGAAATTTCATTATGCAATCAACGACTCAATTATTTTAGTCGATCCAACAAGAGAATACCACTCTACCATGGATATTATCGGTTTACATTACCTTGTCCCTTTGCACCATATACCCTGCCAAATTACTAGAATAGCAGTACCATTTTCTTAAATTTCCGCGCAAAGAGGGGCAGCTGTGAGCACGTGATTTTTGCCCTACGTGAGAATTACTCCCAAACAATTCAAAAAAAAAAAATAGTATTGTGTTGTGCGTGATTTTTGTGATTTTTGTGTTATTTTTCTTATTATTTGCATTTTTATCCGTGCATATTTGCTTGTTTAAATAAATAAAATATACAAAAAATATGTTGCATATGTATATAAAATTCAAGTTTACAATTAAGTTTATTTTACAGAAATGAAAAGTCATAAAAAATATGTATTTTTGCATTTTTTAAGCATTTAATGTCCAAATCGTGCAATTTTATTTTTATTAATGTTTAATTTTGTGTGATAATTATTATTATGAGTTAATTAGTATTTCAAGATAATTTTTAGTTTTTATAAATTAATCTTAGTATTTTTGGGCTTTATTAATTAGGATGTTGAATAATGGAGAAGAACAAAATAGAAAAAATTTGGATTGGGCCATCTTGCAAATTAAGTTACAAGCCCAATCCTAAGCACTCTTACCCAACCCAAAACCCCTTGGCCCAAAAAGAAAATTTCAGATTTTTAGCCAAAAAATAATCATAATCACATAACATAAAGTAGTGGGGGCAAGGAAATAAAGGAAGAAAACATGGAGAGGAAAACATGGAGAGGAAAACATGGATTAGTGGGTTTTCTTTAAATTAAAAAATATATTCTTTTTAATAAAAAGATCTGAAAATTTTCAAAATTCTTGCCTATAAATAGAAGAGAAGATTTATGGAGAAAAAGGAGAGAAAAAAGAGAGAGAAAATCGAAAGAGAAGAGAAAATAAAGAAAATTCTCTGCTGTGGTATACACTCGATATACACTCTGGATACAGAAGTATACACGGAAAAAAAATGCAATTTTTGAGAGTTTCTTTTGAGAAGTGAAAAGAGTTCAAAGCTAGAAAGCCAAAACAAAGAAAAAATCTGGAATATATTTTTCTTTTCTATTTTTTACTGGTTTTTTTTTGTTTTTCTCCGTATTGCTGGGATTTTCGGGATTGAGGTGTTGAAGCTACTGCTGGTTGTTACTGTTGTTGTTGTTGTTGTATTTTCACCGCCCTGTTGATTTGCCATTTTCCCATTCCTTTCAAAACCAGGTACACATTCTAAAAACCATGTGTTGATGTAAGCTCGAATTGGAAGTTGAAGTTTTGAAATGAAATAGAAAAGCAAGTTGTTGATTAATATTTGTTGTTATTTTCTATTTTATTAGTTTTTGTCAAATTGTAGTTAGCTTTATAATTTGAAGAATAAATTTGTCATTCAAGGGAACACCTTTTCTACTAATATAGAGTAGCCTTTTAAGCATGTAATTGTTTAGGACTTTTCTTTTCTTTTAGAGACAAACTAAATAGAAAAAAATGTAGTCACTTTAGGATTATCCTTTTTTTAAATAAAAATGTTACGAGCCTAGCTAAATAGAAGAAATAAAATTGCGGGGCCCCTCAATAACAATGTTCATTTTTTTTCTTTTCTTAAAATAACCAAACGCGGTAAATGTTTAAAATTGCATTATAGTATTGAACATTTTTTAAAAATCAGATATTTAGCCATTACAATAATTTAAGCGATCGTGCTAGAACCACGGGATCCGGGGATGCCTAACACCTTCCCTCGGGTCAACAGAATTCCTTACTTAGAATTTCTGGTTCGCAGACTTCATTTGGAAAGTCGAAAATTTCCTCGATTTGGGATTTAAATAAATTGGTGACTTGGGACACCATAATTTATTCCAAGTGGCGACTCTAAAATAAATAAATAATCTCATTTCGAATATTGTCACTTAAATTGGAAAAACTCCCTTGTACGTTTATCCCTCGGGGTAAGCGCGCCAAAAGGAGGTGTGACAGCTCTGGCGACTCTGCTGGGGACACAAACCCAGAACCACTGGTTCAGGGTTTAAGAATTCGAGCTTTGAATAATTGTTGTATTTGGCTTATTTATTATCTGATTTTATTACATGTTTATATTTAATATGCTAAATGTATCTTTTACCGCTTTGATATTTTGTGAACTGTATATAAATTGTGTCGATACCCATTTTCCTCTTATGAGTCTCGTTGAAATATAATATCGGGCATTTGCTGGACATAGCCCGTTTTTCTCAAGATAGCTGTGGTGCTTGGCACCTGGTGAAGGATTTGTAGTCACACATGTTTAGGCGGGGAGTATTGTCAATTAAGCCGGAAAGCCATGCTACCGGTGCACTGACACTCCTCGACTCGAGTTGTCCGCTCGAGTTAAAGCCAGTCTAGACACCTTTTCCAACAGGATGATGACTTAGAATAACAAAACCTTATGCCGGATCCCCGATAGGAACGTATATTTGCATCATGCACATATTTGACTTAGGAGGCTCAACACAGGGGTTGGGCCTGTCTAGGACAGGTGTACCTGAAACAAAAGACCAACTTGTTGCATCTTTGTCTGTGCATTTATTTGTTTCGATCTTACATGCCGGCCGGTTTGTTATTAAAAAAGAGAGAGGTTAAGAAGTGCAAGATGTCAAGGTGAAAAATCAAAATAATTTTATGAAAAATGGTATGTTTTTCTTAGAAAATAATTTTTGAAAAAAAAATGAAAAAAAAATGAAAGAAAAAGAATCTCTGAATAAATTTTGTTAATTTTAAATAGTTAGTTTTCTTTAAAATTTTTCCTTTTTGAAAAATGCAAAAAATTCCAAATAATTTTTTTTAGTTCCGTAGAAAATAATTTTTGAAAACTGCAAAAAAAAAAATTGATTTTATTAAACATAGGTTAATTTCTTTGAAATAATTTGTTTTAGAAATGATGTTTAAAAATAGTTTGTTTTCTTTTCTTAAAATGATTTAGTTCTTTTATCCGAACTACGCGGGTCTGATTCTCACCGGAAGTGAGATACGTAGGAAAACCTCATCGGTTCCGACCCCCAAAAAAAAAAAATCCAAAAAAAAAAATATTGTTCATTTAGTTCCTTCTTTAAAATCTTTCCTTAGAAAATTCAAAAAAAAACTAAAAAAAATGGTTTCGTTCTTTCTACTGCTTTTCATGAAATAAAAAGAAAAATCAATAAAAATCAAAATTTAAAAATATGGATTTTACTCCAAAGCAAATAAATTTTTATTTTTAGAAGTCTTTCTATCAAAAAGCAAAACAAAAAGCAAAAAAAAAATAATAAAAAAAATAAGCAAAAATATGAATATATTTTCCTTTTTTCTCTTAAAGCATTTCTTGCAAGAATTAGTTGATTTACTCAATTCCCGATTTTCCGAACTACGCCCGGTCTGATTCATGCGGGGACATGATACGTAGGCAATCCACACAAGATTCGACCGTCACTAAAAAAAAAAAAAAAAAAAAAAAAAAAAAAAAAAAAAAAAAAGAGTGTAAAAGAAAATTGATAAAGAGGGGAAGAAGATGAAAGCAAAGGAAAGTATAAGCCGGAATAACGCATTACAATCGATTACAAGTAGCAACACGATCAACTGTATAAGTGCATCACACCCAACGTGAGATTACTTATCTGTTATGTTGTTTCGGACTAACCGTTTGTTTGCCAAACTCCAGGTTTTTGAAAAAGGTGGTTGATTTTGTGGTACTCTGGCCTCACATTCATACTTCACGAGGTCCAAAGGAAAAGTTCAACAACCCGTTGTTAAACCAAAAGAAAATACTCATCCCTATTTCACAAGGTCCAAAAGAAGCGCCAACATGTCTTCAGAAATCCCCCTATCAACCGTTCCCATTTTGGAAGAGAGTTCCGTGTCAGCCATTCCGGCTACTGAGTCAGCAGCTGCAGAAGAAAACAGAATTTTGCGATGTCGAATGCGGGAGATGTTAGATGACTGGAATAACGGGAAAGAGCCCCCTAGTCTGATCCCTGGGTTCCCCGAACTATTCCTCATGTCAAGTGGGATTTCTAATACTCCCACCAATTACCCACCTACTCTGTTTGGGTATTCTAATGTCACAACCCTCTCTGAATCACCCTCCACTTCCTATCCTCGGGTGGCAGCATTAGATACATCTACAAGACCATCCGTTGGTTTGCCCATTCCAATCACGGTGCATCCCGGCACGCATACTCCTTTCTTTGATTCCTCTTCTTTTACATTTCCGGCACCACCCCTTCCACGGGAGCCTACCCAGTTTGCCGCCAATGTCTATCCTCAGCTCATGCCAAGCCAAAATCCAAAAGCTCCCGAACGGGATGAAATGGCAAAAAGAATGAGTAGCTTGGAACAACGTTTGAAAAACATGCAAGGTCTAGGCGGACAGAAGAGTGTTTCATACGCAGATTTGTGCATGTTCCCACATGTCCATTTGCCGTTAGGCTTTAAGACGCTGAAGTTCGAAAAGTATGACGGGCATGGCGACCCTATTGCTCATCTAAAGAAATACTGCAATCAATTGCGAGGTGCCGGCGGCATGGAAGAATTACTGATGGCATATTTCGGAGAAAGCTTGATTGGGATAGCATCAGAATGGTACATGGATCAAGACATATCTCGATGGCACATCTGGGACGATTTGGCCAGAGATTTTGTGAAACAGTTCCAGTACAACATTGACATTGCGCCAGACAGGAATTCTTTGTCGAACTTAAAAAAGAAACCCTCAGAAAGCTTCAGAGAATATGCTATTAAATGGCGAGAGCAAGCATCCAGGGTGAAACCCCCTATGGACGAAATAGAAATGGTCACTACTTTCCTCCAGGCTCAGGAACCAGACTATTTCCAGAACATGCTGTCAGCAATGGGAAAGCCTTTCGCAGAGGCGATCAAGATTGGGGAAATGGTAGAAAACGGTTTAAAGACGGGAAGGATTTTGAGTCAGGCAGCCATTCGAGCGACCTCCCAAGCAATCCAAGGAGGGTCTGGAGGAATATCAAAGGGTAGGATGAAAGAGGAAACATCCATGGCAACTTCGGGTGATAGAAGACACCACGCTCCTAGACCATTCTTTTCAGAAGGGACCCCCCAGCATTATTACTCCGCTCAAGAAATGTCCTATATCCATCAACCATACGCGGTCATGAATGCTCAACCTTTTGCGCAACCGCAACAGCATGTCAGTAGAAACCAAGCTCTATTTCCAAGAAATCAGCCTCCCCACCAGAACCACTATAATCCCCGACCTCCGCAGAATAACTTCCGTCATTGGGAACAGCCAAAGAAATCAAACTTTACCCCAATTGGTGAATCTTACTCTAATCTATTCCCGAAGCTTGTCCAAATGGGTCTGCTGCAGCCGGTTCCTCAGAATAGACAAAACCCGGCAGCGCCTTCCTACAAAGCTGGTGTCAGATGTGCATATCATTCAGAGGCAGAGGGCCACCATACTAATGATTGTTGGACTTTGAAACAAGCGGTGGAGAATTTAATAGAGCAAGGGAAGATTGTGTTGAAGGATGAGGATGTCCCAAATGTGACCAATAATCCGCTGCCTGCTCATAATAACGGACCGATAGTTGGGATGATTTGTGAAGACGAAGAATTCGATCCAGCGCTCAAGGCCATAATTGCTATTGCTGACGTGGAAAGGAAGCCCAAGGCGGCCCCGAAACAAAAGAAAGGGGAAAAGAAGAGTAAAATCACTGAGTTAGAACCAGAAAGGGAAATTGGTGCACCTAAGCAAGCCTATGTGGCATGGGAGGCAATTAAGACACCACAGCTGAATGAGCCAGTGTTTGTTGGACGCGTACTGCAAAAGCTTAAGGACCGTGAAGAGAAAGATAATGAGGATTCCATGACTGAAGAGAGTGAAGGAAAACATGAGGCAAAGCTCTACGATACTCACATGGTCGAGCCAAAGAAAGGGACTATCACCATTGACATGGGATCAGACACTAAACTCCCAAAGTGAAAGGCTAGGTCATCCCCGATCAGGCGGAAACTCAGTAAACTTGTCCTGCCGTATTTTTCTGCATCCAGATTATTTCAGGGTGTAAATTGGATGTTTCTTTTAGTTTTTGTCTTTAAATTTCCGAATGTGAACCTTGTTTATCTTTTCAATTCCAAGAAATGAAATTAATATTTCATTGTCCGTTTCCTTTTCTTTTGTTTGTTATTTGTCATTCTTTCAAATTTGTTTTATTTTTCTTTTTTCTCTTTAGCTCAAATCATGCAGCTTTAAATAACATGACATGCTTGCGGACTTCATGCTTAGATCCTAAAACGCTGTCAGACTTCAGAATAATGAATTGAGAGTTGAAATGCACAAAAGTTTATTTTTGAGGAAATGAAACAATGAATAACTGAAGGAAATTGGTTCGCATACAAAAAGGGTTGTGTTGTACTCAAGAAATACCCGAGTAATTGTCCCAACAAAGAAAGGCCCATACTTGCAACAAGAAAGTGCGGCCCAGAAATCTCGAAATAGAACAACCGACGTTAAGGCGCACTCTTCCACATCACCAGGAAGCGAAATGAAAATTCGCTCCTAATTGGAAAGGGCCATACATCATCACGAAGATACTGCCAAGAGGAGCGTTATACCTGGAAGACATTGAAGGAAATGATCTTGAAACAATAATCAATACAAATACAGTACAAAGGTACTATGTCAGGACCTACTGCGATGTTGGCTTTTTGTATAATTGAGATGACGAAGGCTTTCTTTCCCGCTACCCAAACACTACCAACCCTTTTGTAAACCCTTTGAGCCGGTTACCTTTCTTTGGCTACCCTCTTTGGAATCCAAATCAAAAAAAAAAAAAAACCAAACAAAACAAAATTTAACAAAACAAAACAAAGTTCCTGAACTACGTTCTGACTTGATTCCGAAAGGATACGTAGGCAACCTCTTCCTGAGGTTCAGTCACACCAAAACCAAAAATCCCAATTTCCCCAAAATTGAAACTAGGGCAGATGATATGACGGTTCAGTTTAAATCCGTCAAGATGGTTCCAGAGTTGTAATTCCATTCAATTTCCTTTCACCCAAAAAACCTTGTTCAAGTCCTTCGGATCAATTGGCAAAGGCAAGGAAGTGAAGAATGTCATTGACGGAAATCTGACACAGTCTGAATTGAGAGAAACAAAATGAGAGAGTCTTATCGGTGAAAACCTTCGGGCACCATAAGGCGATGGCGATTGGAGAAGCTAAAAATGAGAGAGTCCGTTTAGTGAAAACTCGCAAAGAGCACTATCAGGCGACAGTGAGAAGAGAAATGAGAGGGATCGATTGGCGGAAACCCGCAAAAGGCGCCACCGACCAAAAAAAAAAGGACGTCCCTTCACTAAAGAATTTTGGCAAGATTCCATGGTTTTTGAAATTGCGAATCAATGGGTTCATAAGAAGTTGGAAAGTTTATATGGGTCAGGCGTCCAGTCCAAGAAGCATGTCATGTTTATTTGGAGTCAGCATGCATCCAGATAAGTCTTTTTTTTTCCGAAAGGGACGTTTCTTTTTAAACTCATTTTCTTGTTTTTTGTATAGTTATTCTTTGAATCCCTTTCGGTATAATTTTAATTCTAAAACTATTACAAAGAAAGGCGGCAGGACCGGTTTTCACATGACTCCGTCTGGTAAAAAAAATAAAATAAAGTTGAAGAAAGATACCCAGCCTCAGTTGTTGTATTGATCCAATCCCAACTGATCGTAATGATCGATTATTTCCAAGGAAACGGAGGTTAGAGAGAAAATGGAAATCAAAGGCTAAGGTCTTAGAAGAGACGAAATGAGACAGAAAGACAGAGCCCACACAGGCGAGTCTTCAAAGAATTCCGAGTTTGAACCCGGTCAGTTTGAAAAGAAGTCACCCCAAAGGCAATTGATAGCAAAATTCTCAATGGAAATGGGGCAAGGATCAAGCAATGAAGATAATCAAGGCCACAAAGTCAACCACTTTTTCACCTAATAAAATGTTCTTTGTTGAAAGCAGGTCTATTTAATTGCGCAAGAAGAAAGTACAACTCAAAGAGGTGAAGTAATCAAGCATTGAAATGGCTCTGGAATAAGGAAAGCGCATAAAAGGTAAGTTTCTTTTCAAAAGCTTTATCTTATGCATTTGTTGATGATTAAAAAAAAAAAAAAAAAAAAGAAAATACCTAAAAGAAGGCCCAAAAGAAAAATAAAAGAAAAAAAAATGAAAACTCCAAAAAGAGAATCAAATCATGTTAGTCCGATATCCGTTTGGACCCGGTCAGAAAATCGAGGGTCTCTCCGGCCAGAAAGCAGTGAGACATTGCTTTTGAATTCCGGCCAGAAAGCCGTGAAAACTTTCTTTCAAAATCCCCGGTCAGAAAACCGAGGATCTCCCAGTCAAAAAACTGCGGAGCCATTAAAAGAAGGCCAAAAAAAGAGAATAAAAGAAAAGAAAATGAAAACTCTGAAAAAGAGAATCAAATCATATCAGTCCAATATCTGTTTGGACCCCGGTCAGAAAAACCGAGGGTCTTTCCGGCCAGAAAGCCGCCAAAATTTTATCCCCGGTCAGAAAACCGAGGATCTCCTAGTCAGAAAACTGTGGAGCCATTTACTTTTACCCCGGCCGATAAACCGAGGATCCGACGGCCAAAAACCGTTAGATATTGTTTGAATTCCGACCAGAAAGCCGTGAAACTTTTATCCGGTCAAAAACCGAGGATCTCCCCAGTCAAAAAACTGCGAGCCATTTACTTTTACCCCGGACAAAAAACCGAGGATCTGACGGCCAAAAAACCGTTAGATATTGTTTGAATTCCGACCGAAAAGCCGTGAAACTTTTATCCACGGTCAGAAAACGAGGATCTCCCGGGTCGAAACTGCGGAGCCATTTACTTTTACCCCGACGAAAAACCGAGGATCCGACGGCCAAAAACCGTTAGATATTGTTTGAATTCCGACCGAAAGCCGTGAAACTTTTATCCCCGGTCAAAACCGACGATCTCCCGGTCAGAAAACCTGGAGCCATTTACTTTTACCCGACCAAAAAACCGAGGATCCGACGGCGAAAAACCGTTAGATATTGTTTGAATTCGGCCAGAAAGCCGTAAACTTCTTCCCGGTCGAAAACCGAGGATCTCCCGATCAGAAACTGCGAGCCATTTACTTTTACCCGGCCGAAAAACCGAGGATCCGACGGCCAAAAACCGTTAGATATTGTTTGAATTCAGGCCAGAAAGCCGTGAAACTTTTATCCCGGTCGGAAACCGAGGATCTCCCGGTCGAAAACTGCGGAACCATTTACTTTTACCCGGCCAAAAACCGAGGATCCGGCGGCCAAAAACCGTTAGATATTGTTTGAATTCGGCCGAAAGCCGTGAAACTTTTATCCGGTCGGAAACCGAGGATCTCCCAGCGGAAACTGCGGAGACATTTACTTTTACCCGACCAAAAACCGAGGATCCGACGGCCAAAAAACCGTTAGATATTGTTTGAATTCCGCCCAGAAAGCCGTGAAACTTTTATCCCGGTCAGAAAACCGAGGATCTCCCGAGTCAGAAAACTGCGGAGCCATTTACTTTTACCCGGCCAAAAACCGAGGATCCGACGGCCAAAAACCGTTAGATATTGTTTGGATTTCGGCCGAAAGCGGTGAAACTTTTATCCCCGGTCGAAACCGAGGATCTCCCCGGTCGAGAAACTGCGGAGCCATTTACTTTTACCCCGGCCAAAAAACCGAGGATGCGACGGCCAAAAACCGTTAGATATTGTTTGAATTCGACCGAAAGCCGTGAAACTTTTATCCGGTCGAACCGAGATCTCCGGTCAGAAAAGCTGGAGCCATTTATTTTACCCGGCGAAAAAACCGAGGATCCGACGGCCAAAAACCGTTAGATATTGTTTGAATTCGACCAGAGGCGTGAAACTTTTATCCCGGTCGAAACCGAGGATCTCCCGGTCGAAAACTGCGGAGCCATTTATTTTTACCCGGCCAAAAAACCGAGGATCCGACGGCCGAAAAACCGTTAGATATTGTTTGAATTCGGCCGGAAGCCGTTGAAACTTTTCTTCCGGTCGAAAACCGAGGATCTCCCGGTCGAAAACAGCGAGCCATTTATTTTTACCCCGGCCAAAAACCGAGGATCCGACGGCCAAAAATCGTTAGATATTGTTTGAATTCCGGCAGAAAGCCGTGAAACTCTTCTACAAAATCCCGGCCGGAAAGCCGTTTGAACCTTTGTGAAACCATGACTTTCTTACCAATACCAAAGAGTCTTTTAATCACTTTATGTGTCACAACTAACTCACGAAATTTTCCTAGCAAAACTAGGGCGGAAAAATTTCGTTCGTTTGTTTGTTTTGTTGTCTAAATAGGTTTGACCTCGGGATGCGAGGATCGAGATAACCTACAAATGGAACATCAATCCAGAGTGAAGAAAAGAAGAAAAGAACCAAAAGAAAAGAGTTCAAATGTTGGAGTAAACAAAGGCACGGATTGCTCTGAATCTGATTGAAGCAACAAGCTCCGCCGACTCCGTTTCACTCAATGTTACAGAAATAAACAAGCACGTACAGCTTGTTGAGCATCAAGATTCAGATCGAGGTCTACAGCAAATCGGCTAAGATTCAAGATCAAGTTTTCAAGAGAATCATAGATAGGAATCTTGTAACTCATAGTTTGATAGCATAGCTAGTTGAGCTTTAATTTCTTTTGGTGTAATAAAGAGATCAGTAAGCAGTAAACAGCAACATGCAGCAACGATAGCAACAGTAACAGCAAAGTGTCAGTCCACGGTAGTCCCAGCTACCAAAACTTCCCGAACTACATTGACCTGATTCCTGTTTAGCCCAGGATATGTAGGAGGCCTCTCGAAGCAAAGGCTCGGTCAAGTCTTTCAAAAAATGCTTCACACGGAGTACTCAAACGGGCAAAAATCGCTCGTATCCGCTCACTTATCTTTGCACAAAAACTCTTCGTGTTTCCGAGTAAAGAGGGGCAGCTGTGAGCACGTGATTTTTGCCCTACGTGAGAATTACTCCCAAACAATTCAAAAAAAAAAAAATAGTATTGTGTTGTGCGTGATTTTTGTGATTTTTGTGTTATTTTTCTTATTATTTGCATTTTTATCCGTGCATATTTGCTTGTTTAAATAAATAAAATATACAAAAAATATGTTGCATATGTATATAAAATTCAAGTTTACAATTAAGTTTATTTTACAGAAATGAAAAGTCATAAAAAATATGTATTTTTGCATTTTTTAAGCATTTAATGTCCAAATCGTGCAATTTTATTTTTATTAATGTTTAATTTTGTGTGATAATTATTATTATGAGTTAATTAGTATTTCAAGATAATTTTTAGTTTTTATAAATTAATCTTAGTATTTTTGGGCTTTATTAATTAGGATGTTGAATAATGGAGAAGAACAAAATAGAAAAATTTGGATTGGGCCATCTTGCAAATTAAGTTACAAGCCCAATCCTAAGCACCCTTACCCAACCCAAAACCCCTTGGCCCAAAAAGAAAATTTCAGATTTTTAGCCAAAAAATAATCATAATCACATAACATAAAGTAGTGGGGGCAAGGAAATAAAGGAAGAAAACATGGAGAGGAAAACATGGAGAGGAAAACATGGAGAGGAAAACATGGATTAGTGGGTTTTCTTTAAATTAAAAAATATATTCTTTTTAATAAAAAGATCTGAAAATTTTCAAAATTCTTGCCTATAAATAGAAGAGAAGATTTATGGAGAAAAAGGAGAGAAAAAAGAGAGAGAAAATCGAAAGAGAAGAGAAAATAAAGAAAATTCTCTGCTGTGGTATACACTCGATATACACTCTGGATACAGAAGTATACACGGAAAAAAAATGCAATTTTTGAGAGTTTCTTTTGAGAAGTGAAAAGAGTTCAAAGCTAGAAAGCCAAAACAAAGAAAAAATCTGGAATATATTTTTCTTTTCTATTTTTTACTGGTTTTTTTTTTGTTTTTCTCCATATTGCTGGGATTTTCGGGATTGAGGTGTTGAAGCTACTGCTGGTTGTTACTGTTGTTGTTGCTGTATTTTCACCGCCCCGTTGATTTGCCATTTTCCCATTCCTTTCAAAACCAGGTACACATTCTAAAAACCATGTGTTGATGTAAGCTCGAATTGGAAGTTGAAGTTTTGAAATGAAATAGAAAAGCAAGTTGTTGATTAATATTTGTTGTTATTTTCTATTTTATTAGTTTTTGTCAAATTGTAGTTAGCTTTATAATTTGAAGAATAAATTTGTCATTCAAGGGAACACCTTTTCTACTAATATAGAGTAGCCTTTTAAGCATGTAATTGTTTAGGACTTTTCTTTTCTTTTAGAGACAAACTAAATAGAAAAAAATGTAGTCACTTTAGGATTATCCTTTTTTTTAAATAAAAATGTTACGAGCCTAGCTAAATAGAAGAAATAAAATTGCGGGGCCCCTCAATAACAATGTTCATTTTTTTTTCTTTTCTTAAAATAACCAAACGCGTTAAATGTTTAAAATTGCATTATAGTATTGAACATTTTTTAAAAATCAGATATTTAGCCATTACAATAATTTAAGCGATCGTGCTAGAACCACGGGATCCGGGGGTGCCTAACACCTTCCCTCGGGTCAACAGAATTCCTTACTTAGAATTTCCGGTTCGCAGACTTCATTTGGAAAGTCGAAAATTTCCTCGATTTGGGATTTAAATAAATTGGTGACTTGGGACACCATAATTTATTCCAAGTGGCGACTCTAAAATAAATAAATAATCTCATTTCGAATATTGTCACTTAAATTGGAAAAACTCCCTTGTACGTTTATCCCTCGGGGTAAGCGCGCCAAAAGGAGGTGTGACAGACATGACCGTTGATATGAGAGTGTGGATGTCGATGATTAAGGTAGAAGCTTAGTTTATAGTTTATAGTCGTTCATCGATAGTCTTAGTAGTATGCATGTCAAGACAACATGAAAATTCATATCCCTTTCCTCCGCCTCAACATTGGCGCACTCAACTAGTCAAGGACTTTCGTGATCCCATATAGAAGAAAACTCATTACACATTCCAAGCCTTGCATACCAACAGGAAATACACTCATTTCTTCAAACCACATTAAAACACATTATAAACCCTTTCTCCAAATTACATTGCATAAGTTAAACTGCCAGGACTGAGTCCTTATACACATATTATACCCATATCGGGTTACACGACTGCCAACACTCAAAAGCTTTATTGCACAATATCTACAAGACTCATTACTTCAACCACATACCAAGAATTAGTCGTATTCTTTATCATACCGCTTCGGTTTATTAACAAGTTGTTCCATTTACCCAGTTTCCTTTCTGATTCATCTTTGATTTAATATTAGCCACTATTGTAGCACCATAACACATGAACTCATTCCACACGAGACTCGTACATAAGACCACACGGTCTGAGACATATAGGCCACTGAATACTCTCTCAATATTTCCAGAAGGATCACATCCTACAATACTTTATTTTGAAGAACCTCTTGCGATTTGAATTCGTTATCATTACCTTCCAATACGGATTACATAGAATCCCTTCATTCACATAATATAACACAAGTACCGATCTCTTCTAACGAAACCACCATCTTTAGCCACATGTACAATTTTGAGACACCTGGCTGTTACAAGTAAAATCTTGAACACCGTAAACAATTCTCGGGCGTCAGTCATCCTTATTCAGCTGTAATTCAACTGTCTTATTGAACAGAACCACTCGTGCCTTATTAGAACTCTGACACTGCAGATCATGATTACATACGGATACTATTAGCTATCACTCTTTTCTATACACCAAGCATTCCTTACCAGCCTCAGTTCAAAATACCCTAGTGCCTTCCATTCCCACGCGTTACCCCTGTGTTGACTGTTACTCATTAACCAAAATATCTTACCAACAATGACTGATTTCACAATGCATAAACATAACCATGTGATTTATTTACTAACAAGTTCATAATTTATATTTACAACGCCCCATACATATACATAGGCCACAATCCCACGGTTTACATGTCTACGGAGCCTCTAGGATACAAAAAGGGAAATACAATACTTGCCGGTAACAAGGCTCCGGCTATACCTTACAAAAATCCAAAAGAAAGTCTGAAATAAAAGTGGCATGAGCCACACTGTGCCCCGAGGAAGAAAGGGGCTCACCAAAACGGGCAGTGGAAGGAGAAGGATACTACTGCCGATGAGCTGAAGTGCCTGCTACCGATCCACCTACAATCATGATACGAATGTAGCGTCCCCGGCAAAAGGGACGTCAGTACACTTGAATTGTACTGGTATGTATGGACAAACTTTGTTCCAAGTAAACTCAAGCCATTAAACAAGAATCACCGTGTTAAGACAGCCAATAGATTACATCAAGAAATCAATTAAGCTAACTAACCATGTTCCCAACCTTTTACTCATTTCAGATAAGCCTCAACACAAGCACATTCAATGTCAACAAATGGAACAACGACCAATCAACAACATAAATTGCAAGTAGTCAAACATAGGAGCAATCAGTGCTCCCCAGGTTGCAAACTCTCCTGCCGTCTCCTTTCACAATTTCACATTATTGATTTATGTATCAATTTTCAATAGCGATTTCGATCGCTTTCCATCCTTATTGCCCCTGACCACCCTTATTACCTCGGCCACCCTTATCACCCCAACCCAAACCTTATTTCACCACGTCGCGGCGCGCGACACGACCCCGCCTTACAGTTGAAAACACAATAATTTCAAACAGCAGATAAGGTACCACGCACAATTTCAACAAGTTCAAATAAGCAACTTGCACATTGTTTCATGTTCTCAATTACTTCTCAAGCCAATATCACAACCAAGTTACAATGTTTCCACATTCAAGAATATTCACACATGTATATTCAGCAATTTTCCATAATTCAAGTGTTTCATTTCTTTCCACAATAAACCAATTCTCAAGTGTTTCGATTTCTTTTCCACAAGGTGCCATATAGGCCATCATAATCATTATCCACAAATTCTTTACCCAATTCAACTCTCATTTACCTTTCGGTTCATATTTCTTACCACAACACTCATAGTTCAACAACAACTTTGAATATCCAACAACAACATCAATTAATCACATACAATTTCTCAAATCAACACATGCCAAACAATTTTACACATAAGGGCGATTTCACAAGAATCAAAATTAGCCATACATACCTGGTGATGATGTTTTTCCTCCTACTTTATGCTTACCCAAGATATCCTACTCTTGCCAACCTTGTTCTTGAAGACTTTTACTTCTACCCACTTCTTTTTACTAGAAATCAAGTTCAATAATCATGCATGAGTGTAAAAATTCTATTTTCAAAAGCTATTATATGCAAACCTCTCTTTACCCAATTAAAACTGAAAATCAAAGAAAATAGTTAGGGTTTTTACCTTAAAAATATTGGGGAAGTTGAATCCTTGCCCTAGAATCCCTTGGAGTTAAGTAGTTGGAACAATCTTTGAAGATGAAGAACTTCTCTCTAAAAACCCTCTCTTCTCTCTCTAATTTTGGTGAGATGATATGATAAAATGAAGAAGAAAGGTGTTATATTAAAGAAGAGATCGGGTCAAAATGTTACAAAATCTGGGCCGGGGTCAAATATGCGGTCACTATGCGACCGCAGAATCAACATGCGGTCCGCATAGTGGCCGCAGAATGGCTCAAAAATTACGCAGGATCTGGAACGATTTGCGGTCACTATGCGGACCGCATGTTGATTCTGCGGTCGCAAAAGTGCACCGCAGATTGACATGCGATCGCATATCGACCGCACATTGGACACAATTTTGGGCAACTCTCTGGAACGATTTGCGGTCACTATGCGGACCGCATGTTGATTCTGCGGTCGCAAAAGTGCACCGCAGATTGACATTGTTCTGGAAAAAATTTTATTCTACATTTTGAAACTTAAATCACTACCAAGGGTCCGAACCGCGGCTCGCAAGCTCGCCGCGAAGAATTCTACGCATTCCTAACACATCATTCGGACCATGACACCAAATCTACTAGGTTTTATGCACAAAAATTTCACGGGGCCTTACATCCTCCCCCCTTAAGATCATTCGTCCTCGAATGAGGATTTTGAAATAAATGAGTTGGTTTTGAAAGACATGATATGCAACCATCAAAATTTTGACTAACTTTTATATTTTAGAAAAATTTCGCCAGAGTTTCCTTTGTATTATGGACATATCCACCTGTCAGAGGGCCCCGAAACACATTACCAAACAACAATACACAAATACAACACTTTTCACAACTTGTATATACTTTCTTGCCTCAACAAATGCACATATTCTATCACATTGTTACAATTGCACATAAACTAGTCACTTCAATGAATTCTTACCTTATTTAACCATTTTAACACACCATGTACACTTAACAAATCATTACCAATCTACACTTACTATTAGTTGCTTATTAAACACGTAAATCTTTATAAGGCTTTCATTTATCAAGAACGGTTCAAGTGACCCAAGGTAACAACACATTTAACTCATTACAAAATGAAGGGGACTTTACTAATACTGAGAGGGAAACAACTTAGGCAAGATGACAGTTACTAGGAGTAGAAGGATCGCCTAATTTCTTCTAAGCTTGATCAAACAAATGGGGGTACTTTTCCTTCATCTCTTTCTCTGCTTCCCATGTGGCCTCCTCAACTTGTTGACTTCGCCACAATACTTTAACAGAGGCAACCTCCTTATTTCTTAACTTACGGACTTGCCTATCAAGAATGGCAACTGGAACTTCTTCATATGACAAATCTTCATTAACCTCAATAGCCTCGACTGACATGATTGCGGATGGATTTCCAATCACTTTCTTCAACATGGACACATGGAATACCGAGTGCATTGATGACATCTCAAGAGGCAATTCTAGCCTATAAGCAACTTGACCAATCCTTTGAACGATCCGATATGGCCCGACATACCTAGGACTCAATTTCCCTTTCTTTCCGAATCGCATGACTCCCTTAATAGGAGATACCCTCAAGAACACCCAATCATCGACTTGAAACTCCAAATCCCTTCGATGAACGTCTGCATAGGACTTTTGACGACTCTGTGCTGTTTTCATTCTCTCCTGAATAACCTTGACCTTTTCCATAGCTTCGTACACCATATCTGGCCCTAGCAATTCCGCTTCACCTACCTCAAACCACCCGATTGGCGATCTACATCTTCTCCCGTATAATGCCTCAAACGGGGCCATCTGAATGCTAGCATGATAGCTGTTATTGTAAGCAAATTCTATCGGTGGCAAGTGTTCATCCCAATTACCTTTAAAATCTAAGACACAAGCCCGCAACATATCTTCAAGCGTCTGAATGGTCCGCTCAGCCTGTCCATCGGTCTGCGGATGGAAAGTTGTGCTGAGATTCACCTGAGTTCCCAAACCTTGCTGAAATTTCTTCCAAAAGTTAGCTGTGAGCTGAGCCCCGCGATCCGAGATAATAGAAAGTGGAGTGCCATGAAGTCTTACTATCTCCTTGATGTACAATCTTGCATATTGCTCGCAGTATCAGTGGACTTGACAGGCAGGAAGTGAGCTGATTTGGTGAGTCGATCCACTATCACCCATATTGAGTCGAACTTTCGCCGAGTGCGAGGTAACCCTACCACGAAATCCATATTGATCATCTCCCATTTCCACCTTGGTATTTCTATAAGCTGAGTTAATCCTCCAGGCCGTTGATGCTCGGCCTTCACTTGTTGAAAGTTCGGACATTTAGCTACAAAGCTTGCTATATCCCTTTTCATACCGTTCCACCAATAAATCTCCTTAAGGTCATGATACATTTTCGTGGAACCTAGTTGTACAAAATATCTGGAAATATGTGCCTCTGCCATTACCTTTTCTCGAAGTTCGTTCACGTCCGGAACACATAATCTGTCTTGACACCGCATTACACCATCTTTGCTGCTGTGTACAAATGTTGAGGTCTTGTCATTTAGAACTGCTTCCTTTACCCGAACTAATGCTGGATCCATGAACTGTTTTTCCTTGATTTCCGCGACCAATGATGATTCTGCTCCATTATGCACAAAAATATCCCCCTCGTCTGACGCTGAGATACGAACCCCCAAATTGGCTAATTGGTAAACCTCTCGAGATTGGGGTCTCTGATACATACCCAAATGAGCCAAACTACCCATGGATCTCCGACTAAGAGCGTCGGCTACCACATTTGCCTTCCCTGGATGGTACAATATGTTCATATCATAGTCCTTGAGCAATTCTAACCACCGCCGCTATCTTAGATTCAGCTCCTTCCATTTGAACAAATACTGGAGGCTCTTGTGGTCTGAAAACACATCTACACGAACCCTATAAAGAAAATACCGCCATATTTCAAAGCAAACACAACTGCCGCGAGCTCCAAATCATGTGTCGGATAATTCTTCTCGTGATTTTTTTTGAGTTTTCTCGAAGCATACGCTATAACCTTTCTGTGCTGCATCAACACACACCCTAACCAACCTTGGAGGCATAACTTTCACCTTAATACTTTACATCGATAGCGGAACATCCTTATTATATTCCTCTTACATAAGACCTTCCTCGAATTGAGTTCCACTATAATTTCCTTGATGTGGTTACGATCCCATGTGAACAATTGCTACTAACTCTTCATAATTCTCAACCAAAGGCATTGCTGAATAAGTTTTCTCATATGACCTCCTGTCTCAAATGAATAGCACTGGCTAACTTGCACACGTACCCTGAATAACACTAACTTGCACGCCATTGCATCGAAGGTAAGGTAACATTGTGCTCTAACTTTTCTTAACCAACCTCTTCTCCCCATATGTGCATTATAGAATTTAAGAAATTGCACTACTTCCGTTGTGAAAATTCCTAGCATCCCTCCTTACGGTTAAACACCTCTCAAACGTATATCAACAACCTTTATATGCATATGACTTAGGAAGGGTCACTATCCCGAGAAGGGTATTCTCTGAAACTTTAAATCCTCCTCAATCCTTCAACAACAACTTTTGGTTTTACTCTTAAGGGTAAGGCTTAGTCCACTTGATTCTATCTCGGATGAGTAACTCGCCTTATTCCCCATGTTATAGTTACCAATAAAGTTCCATGATATTGCCGCTTAAGAGTTATCAGGCCAAACACGTCTAGTCTGTCACGAGTTTTCATCCTCTTTCAATCCATTCCGAACCTTTCATTCCCATCTTGATTTGCGGATAGTGCATAATTAATAGCTTTATTGTTCCACACATTTGTCCGTCTCTTGTGAATTTGAAAAAATCATTATGTCTTGTTTAATCATTTTACAGTACCACAACCTCACCAACGATAACCTCGCTTCCCATTGTGTGTAGACATGAACTATCTCTAGACCCCTTTTAGTTGATATTCAGTGTCACCCATGTCGGTTGAATTGCGGTTAATCCCTTATAACTTTTATTAACACTTGTGCCCTAAGTGAGTCCACCATTCTGATGCAAACAAATTGTTTTAAATGACCATGACCATCTCAATTTAAAGGTTTTCTCCCCATTTCTTGTCACCCCATTCTTCCTAGTTAGTGAATAGCCACGCACTCTTCCATATATTACGTGGTCTCTTACCTTAGGTATTCCATCCGGCTCACCTCTTAACTCTTATTGGGACATATGTAGCAAGGAGTGTTTGTCTGAACATCACTTAACACTTATCTATTTGTAAGGCTCTTTAGAGGCTCTCTATCAAGCCCCAATTACCATCGTGGGTTGTCGTGGCAACACATTCATTTCTCCCACTCGTTTTGGCTTTCTTAGTATCCCGAAACTTTGTTTAAATCACAAATCTATGATTAGCCCATTCTAGGAACTCACAATCGTTCACATTTGACATATGGTACCTCCTTGGGTCCCATTTCTCCCGACCTTATGACAAGTAAAAGTCTCTTTACAAACATACTCTTATTTTCTAGAATCGTTGACCCCATCAGTCACATTGCCATGCGTGAAGAATTTACATTCCTTAATCTCTTTTCTAGACCACACATGTCTTCACCAAAATATTCAAATATCATAGCTACATGGTCTCGCTCTTGTTTCATTGTATTTAAGTGGCCTCACGATGGTCCTCCCTCTCCCACATGGGGAAAATGTCCTGGATCTTGACACAAGTCTTGAGTTTAGAAACTTTAGGGACATATGCCTCATATATCTATCCCTCTTATATGTATACTCGACTATTAGGAAAGTTTAAGTCACCATAGTAATGATCTCATAAGTTCCCTTCTCCTATTCAGCCACGCAGGTATGGGATTCCAAGTCCCCACGTATATCTTTTATGTACATTTCTAAGTCCTTATAAAGTTCGTGAGACAAGGGTCTTCTCACCTAGGGTCCAATTGAGTCTTATTTCATAACTTTTTACCTCATATGAGAGACTTACACTCTCCCCATTAATCTCTTAGTCATTATCTCATATATCACGTGCTTATATAACCAATATTCTTTCACACCTCACGATCAATTATATACTTCTTGCACTAACCATGCTTGCTATTTAAGCTTACATATCAATTATCAAATCAATGCCTCTTCGTGCGGGTAATCACTTCTAATCCTTTCCCCAAATAAAGTATACTTGTAGTACTATGTACTTATACTATATATATTCATACAGTTTATTCAACAAGATACATGTGCAATCTCCATAGCACCCATGTCTTTTCCCATTGGTCATGACATATGACAACACTACATAAAATAGACGAAAGAGCATTTAAACTTACCTTGAATCTCAACGCACGGGTTACAAAACAATCTTATAGTCAAGCTTTATCGCACGATTTGGAGTGATGAAGAAGGGTAATATTCCTAAATGTCCGTGCAGCCCCCTACTTATATGATGTGGTCGACAACACACCTATAAGAAGGGCACTACTAGACACGGCTCCGAGACATCCTAGGACACTTTAAAAACCATATGCTCTGATACCAAGTTTGTCACGCCCCAAATCGAGGGACATGACCGGCGCCTGACCGGGTTGCCCCAGTCAAGCGGACCTGGGTGCCTTCCATTCCCACGCGTTACCCCTGTGTTGACTGTTACTCATTAAACAAAATATCTTACCAACAATGACTGATTTCACAATGCATAAACATAACCATGTGATTTATTTACTAACAAGTTCATAATTTATATTTACAACGCCCCATACATATACATAGGCCACAATCCCACGGTTTACATGTCTACGGAGCCTCTAGGATACAAAAAGGAAATACAATACTTGCCGGTAACAAGGCCCGGGCTATACCTTACAAAATCCAAAAGAAAGTCTGAAATAAAAGTGGCATGAGCCACACTGTGCCCCGAGGAAGAAAGGGGCTCACCAAAACGGGCAGTGGAAGGAGAAGGATACTACTGCCGATGAGCTGAAGTGCCTGCTACCGATCCACCTACAATCATGATACGAATGTAGCGTCCCCGGCAAAAGGGACGTCAGTACACTTGAATTGTATTGGTATGTATGGACAAACTTTGTCCCAAGTAAACTCAAGCCATTAAACAAGAATCACCGTGTTAAGACAGCCAATAGATTACATCAAGAAGTCAATTAAGCTAACTAACCATGTTCCCAACCTTTTACTCATTTCAGATAAGCCTCAACACAAGCACATTCAATGTCAACAAATGGAACAACGACCAATCAACAACATAAATTGCAAGTAGTCAAACATAGGAGCAATCAGTGCTCCCCAGGTTGCAAACTCTCCTGTTGTCTCCTTTCACAATTTCACATTATTGATTTATGTATCAATTTTCAATAGCGATTTCGATCGCTTTCCATCCTTATTGCCCCTGACCACACTTATTACCTCGGCCACCCTTATCACCCCAACCCACACCTTATTTCACCACGTCGCGGCGCGCGACACGACCCCGCCTTACAGTTGAAAACACAACAATTTCAAACAGCAGATAAGGTACTACACACAATTTCAACAAGTTCAAATAAGCAGCTTGCACATTGTTTCATGTTCTCAATTACTTCTCAAGCCAATATCACAACCAAGTTACAATGTTTCCACATTCAAGAATATTCACACATGTATATTCAGCAATTTTCCATAATTCAAGTGTTTCATTTCTTTCCACAATAAACCAATTCTCAAGTGTTTCGATTTCTTTTCCACAAGGTGCCATATAGGCCATCATAATCATTATCCACAAATTCTTTACCCAATTCAACTCTCATTTACCTTTCGGTTCATATTTCTTACCACAACACTCATAGTTCAACAACAACTTTGAATATCCAACAACAACATCAATTAATCACACACAATTTGTCAAATTAACATTACCCAAGCAATTTTCACACATATAGGCGATTTCACAAGAATCAAAATTAGCCATACATACCTGGTGATGATGTTTTTCCTCCTACTTTATGCTTACCCAAGATATCCTACTCTTGCCAACCTTGTTCTTGAAGACTCTTACTTCTACTCACTTCTTTTACTAGAAATCAAGTTCAATAATCATGCATGAGTGTAAAAATTCTATTTTCAAAAGCTATTATATGCAAACCTCTCTTTACCCAATTAAAACTGAAAATCAAAGAAAATAATTAGGGTTTTTACCTTGAAAATATTGGGGAAGTTGAATCCTTGCCCTAGAATCCCTTGGAGTTAAGTAGTTGGAACAATCTTTGAAGATGAAGAACTTCTCTCTCTAAAAACCCTCTCTTCTCTCTCTAATTTTGGTGAGATGATATGATAAAATGAAGAAGAAAGGTGTTATATTAAAGAAGAGATCGGGTCAAAATGTTACAAAATCTAGGCCGGGGTCAATTATGCGGTGCACTATGCGACCGCAGAATCAACATGCGGTCCGCATAGTGACCGCAGAATTGCCCCAAATTTTACACAGGTTCTGTTAAGGAATGCGGTCACTATGCGGACCGCATGTTGATTCTGCGGTCGCAAAAGTGCACCGCAGATTGACATGCGATCGCATATCGACCGCACATTGGACACAATTTTGGGCAACTCTCTGGAACGATTTGCGGTCACTATGCGGACCGCATGTTGATTCTGCGGTCGCAAAAGTGCACCGCAGATTGACATTTTTCTGGAAAAAATTTTATTCTACGCATTCCTAACACATCATTCGGACCATGACACCAAATCTACTAGGTTTTATGCACAAAAATTTCACGGGGCCTTACATCATCACTCTTTTCTATACACCAAGCATTCCTTACCAACCTCGGTTCAAAATACCCTAGTATTTCTTCACATCTACGAAGCACCATAACCTTTATCAGAATTTTCCCAACATACTTAGAGACAGAATCAACATAGCACACAATAGTGCAATCAGTTAATCAATAGCAACCTCCCCAACTTAGCTCGAAGCCATTCATCAAAGCACTTTCAACCACTCATATCGGTATTACTCAAGTGATGCCGAAATGTTAGTATGATATTAAACTCATGTCATTTACAAGCTTCGGCGGAGATTCGAATCATCAGAAATATTAGCTCTTTTGCAATTCTTGCATTCATTCACACACAACAGTTACGCCCCCTCTTTAGGTGACAAAATCTTTTCTAAGTCCCGAATTTTCCAAAAATTTCGGCAGAGTTTCCTTTGTAAATTGGTCTATCCACCTGCCAGAGAATCACCAGACCATCCTAGCTATACTTCCACAACTCAACAAGATATCACAATGTATTTCAACAACATTAAATCTCAATACTACACGAATTATATCATCACAATTTATACTTGAACCTGCGATGTATCTGCTCGAATCATGACACATATCAATACCTTTCAATTACACATGAGAATCAACCCACCTATCTCGCCTCAATTTAGAATTTCAGCACAATACCTTCCACCAGGATACACATAGCATAATCATTTTAGTCTTCCTGAGTTTAAACTTGTTCCGCTACAATTAAGGCATTTTACCTTCCAATTACGAGATATGATAAATATTCACCACGCCCATAGCTCGGGGCTACACAACGGTTTAGATAAGAGTCGAACAATTAACAACTCATCCATTAGTAAACCTTCCATAATACTCTACAGATCGGCACAAGGCCTCAAACATGGCTACTAGCCCAAGTACATAGATATAAGCCCAGTCTTAGTCACTTTACACAGTAATTTATCAATTGGGAAGGATCAAGTCCAAATCCCCAGTCACAATACCACCACGCTCGTCACATGACGCGTATTCCATCTCAGCACATCACTTTATAGTGCAAATACGGGGTTTCAAACCCTCAATACATTATCTATTGCCACCACTCACAAAATCAGCACCTCGATGCTCAAGTCATAAACAAGGTCCAGCCTCAAGTCATCCTGACTGGCCCAACATGAACTCACCGAGATTATATCTCGCCCCTCGTTCGAGGAAATCATAAGCCATAAGGCAATTACATTACTGAGCGCTCAATGCGTACACAGACGTGTGGAAGGAATTTCAAAAATTATATCTCAAGCTGAATCAAGTGCGCACGATAAGAATTCCAAGAAACGTGAAGTGTTTCCTAAAGGTTCGCAACCTCCCGAGGATAAGTACAGGCGTCCCCGTACCGATCCACAAGACTCTACCAACCGGCTCAAGACTCATGAGGCCTAGTAAACCTAGGCTCTTGATACCAACTTGTCACGACCCCATATCCGGTCGTGATGGCGCCCAGCACATTGCTAAGCCAGCCTGACCAATCAATATCAACCACGGAGCTAGAAGCTCACTTTAGCCCATTTAGGCATATTAATTCACGAAATAACAGCGAAATATATAACGAAAACGGGGAACCAAGTCCCATAATACATCAACTCCCATAGACCAAGGGTCAAGAGTCATGAGCCTCTACTGAACATAAGTGTATAAAGGTTTACAAAAATACCAAGTGCGGAAAGAAATGTCAATACAAAATCAAAAGACGGTAGGAAGGAATATCGGGTCCTGCGGACTCTGCAGCTACCTCGAATATCCACCAACGTCGCCTCGCACGGCTACTGGATCACTGCTAAGAGGTACCTGGATCTGCACACAAGGTGCAGGGAGTAAAATGAGTACTGCCAGACTCAGTGGTAATAAACAAGGGTAAGACAGCGCAGATAAGAAATCCGCAATAAAGCACTATGTAAAGCTGTAATCAGCTACCCTGTCATAGAATCAATCTTCACTGTACCTATTCCAACAAATACCAATAAATAGCATAACAGCTAGCAGATGTAGCTAAATGCAATGCAATGCATGATATGACCGCTACGGCGTGTAGCCCGACTCCAATTTTGGGTACCCGTGCTCACTGTGGGGGTTCAGACTCCGGAGGGGCTCCTACAGCCCAAGCACATCTCATAGAGATATTCCTGCGGCGTGCAGTCCGATCCAACATATATCCTGTTGCGGCGCGCAGCCCGATCCACTACTAGTCAGCTAATATGCAGATACAACCTCGCAGGCTCAAAGATAGTTTTTGAAAACTCTTTTATCATTTTTCAGTTGGAAAACAGTAATGTCAAGTTCCAGAGATTGGAATTGGCATAATAACAAAAATAGCTACGGACTAGTAGTAAACTAGCATGTCTATATGATAAGACAATGATAACGATCCTCGCGGGATCCAATAACTGGCTCACGGCCCACATGTATACTCATAACGATCCTCGCGGGATCCAATAACTGGCTCACGGCCCACGTGTATACTCATAACGATCCTCGCGGGATCCAATAACTGGCTCACGGCCCACATGTATACTCAACCGCCCAAGAAGGGGGTTCCCCGGCTCAAGAGTGGCCATTATCACAATATATATATATATATATATATATATATATATATATATATATATGCAACCATCCGAGAAGGAGGTTCGACGGCTCTAGAATAGCCAATAATACAGTATCAACAGGTTGGACTAATATATAGTCTCCAGTTCATGATCGACCCCGCACTCTCAAGAGTGTGCGTGTCTCGCCGCTATAGAGCGTCACAAAGTGGTATACCGGGGTTTCGAACCCGCTGGTCATCACCCACATCTATTACTCACCTCAATACAGCGCGACGACTATTCCGCAATGCCCTTGCCACGAGAATCAAGCTCCGCACGCGTAGAATCTGATCAAATACAGTAGAAACACAACAAATTAGGCCAATGGGACGACACCCAATCAATACAACTCAATTTACATCAAAATTCCCAAAGTTGTCAAAACCCGAGCCCCGGGCCCACATTCCGAAAATTTACGAAATTCACATTTCTGGAACCCTCGTCTCGCCACGAGTCCATACATATAAAATTTACCAAAATCGGACTCCGTTTGCCTACTCAAATCGGTGTTTTTCTTCAATTTAGGCTTAGGGCTCAAACCCACAATTAATCTTCCATTTACAGAAATTTAACCCATGATTTCATGTTAAAATGATGTAATTAAGCCACAAAACTTACCTCCGACGAATCCCCGATGAATTACCAGCAATTCCCGTCAATTTCTCCTCTTGGAACTCAAAAATGGGGTTTTGGGTGTATGAACCCGCGACCCCTCTGTTCTGTGATTTAACTCACTGCCAGAACGATTTCTACTATGCGATCGCATTCCCCTTGTTGCGATCGCATAGAGCAAGTTTCTCATGCCTCCAATTTGTTCTCTGCGATCGCAGGCTTAGCCATGCGATCGCATAGCTTCGCATCAAATACCCTCCGCGATCGCAATCGGTCCCCCGCGATCGCAATGCACAATTTCCGGACACTATGCGACCGCAATGCCCTCCATGCGATCGCATAGAGTAAACTTCACGCCCCCTTCCACTCTTCTATGCGATCGCAATCATCTCTATGCGATCGCATAGAGCAATTGTTGACTGCAATTTTCTGCAGAATTTTTCCAAGTTCTAAATGCCCGGTTGATGGTCCGAATCCATCCCGAGGCCCCCGGGACCCCAACGAAAACCACCAACATACTCCAAAACATGATACGGACTTGTTCCAATCATAAAAACACCACACTAAACATCAAAATCACCAGTTACACACGGATTCAAGTCTAAATTCCTTAAAACTTTCCGAATTACGTATTCAATCAAAAACCCGATCAAACGATGTCCGAATGACCTGAAATTTTGCAGGCACATCCAAAATCACCTAACGAAGCTACTGCAACTGTCGGAATTCCATTCCGACCCCGGATCAAAATCTCACCTACCGTTCGGATTTCGCCAAAATTCAACCTTAGCCAATTCAAGCCTATTTCTACACGGGCCTCCAAATTCAATTCCGATCGCTCCCCTAAGTCACAAATCACCTCTCGGAACTAACCGAATCATCAGAATTCGATTTCGAGCCCTCTAACCAAATAGTCAACTCCGGGTTGACTTTCCTTATTCAAGTCTCCTTCAAAAAGGCTATATGCCTCATTTTCAATCCAAATCACTCCTAAATCACCCGATAGACCCTAACACTGATATAAAAGCATAAAACATGCAATTGCAATATGACGGGGTGGTAAATTCCCGTAACGACGGGTCGGGTCGTTACACTCACCTCTAGAAGATGGTTTGAGATGATATCATAAATAATGTCATTGTTATGGCATAAATGGTCATTGGTCATGTACCTATTGTACGCCGCAATATTTTGGCATTGTGATTATTAAAAGACAACGGTAATGCAAGAAATATATCTTGCATATAATTTTGGCCATGACCATAATAGTATAAGTTTCTCTTTAAAAGAGATATTCACAATATAGGTGTTGATGATTATGTGGTACTACCAATTAATTGAGAGCTCTGGAATAGCCAATTATCACTATTTTGGAGAAACACAATTGATTACCAACAAGGTATTGTGTTGTAGTAAGTCTCAAAGAAATATATTCAGTTTCCAAAGTATTCGCGAAAGCGGTTGATAATATTGAGAATATAAATAAAGGAAAGATTTAATATCTTCTATTACTACAACTTGTAGCAGGGTAATATGTATGTAAAAAGCTACCCGCTTTATCTCCAATTTGTACTACATAAACAAAAGAATACCACAATGAAGTGGATATTTTATTGATATAAAACCCATATCATAATAAACTTGGAGTTTATTCATAATTGCACACATCATGATGTAAATCTGAAATTTATCAATATTGATAATTTATTCAGTTGGCATGATTGATTTACCCATATCAATTTAAGTATGATGTGCAAAAATAAAGAGAATTCACATGGGTAAATATTAAAGAACTTGAAAGTTCTTTACGAATTCTTTTATGTGCTTGTTCTCATTAATTAATATACCAACTAAAATTGGGATTGAATTCCATGAATGCTGGAAATATTAAAGGTGAATATGGGCCCATTCACCTACCATGTATACCACATAAGATGCATCTATGAGATGGTTACATGTGCAATTATTATTAACCCGCAACCTGGCCGGTGTGTGCGAGGTAACTTGCTTAATAATTTAATTTAGAGCATATTCCAAATTTTCTATTCAAGAAATTCATCTTGATAAGTTGGTTTACATCACAGCTGGTTTAGCAAAATGATTTATTGAGTGCATCCACTTAATAGCTAAACTATTGCTTATGAGAACAAAGTTTATATATATCGGTTTGATATACGTTATATACGAAAGTATATTATTTTCTCCCCTCACAAGTGGTTCACGATCAGGAACCAAATAATTCCATCTTATTATTATTGATGTGCGGTGTATATTTTGATTAACACCATAACACACAAAGATGGGTTCTCAAAGTTGAGGAAACAAGTTAGTTTTTCTAACATGAGGGGGAGACAGGAAACACTATTGAGATAAAGTTACAAAGAATGAATTATCGTTTCTATATCTAGATCCTCAATAAGATAATATGAACTTGAAGTTCATAAAAGGATAATTCATGTGCAATTTATTGCAAAGCATGCCAGACGCATTTGCTGACCCAAAAAAAGTAACTATATTCTCATTGCAAATGCTCATATTAAGTCCTAGAAGGACAAAGTATATGGTAAGCTTAAAGCCTATAGACAATCGGTTTCAAATAAACTTCTTGATAAAGAAGATGAGCAAATGATCATAATAAATGAGGCAAGTGATCTAGAAGATCACATGACATTACACTTCATAATATCTCACGAGAGATTCAGAAGCTATTGCACAAGATTGGGATGCAAAAGGCTTAAGGATTTGAATTGATGCTCTCACCAGGGGGAGTTAATGCATGTTGCACTCTTTTTCCCTTACAAGGTTTTGTCCCACTGGGTTTTCCTTGTGAGGTTTTTAACGAGGCAACCAAAAGGCGTATTATAGATATGTGTACTCTTTTTCCTTCTCTAGAATTTTTTTTCCCACTGGGTTTTATTTTAGGTAAGGTTTTAACGAGGCACATTATCATTGAATAGACATTCAAGGGGGATGTTATGAATCAAATTCTATTTGGAGTGAATGTCTATCTTGTGGAGTGTTTTACTTTGTGACTAAGTCATATTTCTCCTATAAATAGAGAGTCTTACCCCATTGTAAATCATCCCAAAAATAAATAAGAATTCTCTCCCTACTTTTCTCTACAATATTGTTCTTCTTCTTTTATTATTTCATAACACAGTGGATATTCTCTGCACTTGGACTATTAGAATTTTTTAGGATAATGTTCACTGTAAATAGAAAGGACATTATGGTGGGGGATATGTAATATTCGTTTGTAAAAAACACACTTTGACTTGTAAAAAAGAATCGGATCTTATTTGCTAAGATACAAACATCATTTTTTTATTAAGGTTCTTGTCTACACTTTTCCACTAGATCCGAGAGTAAATCAAACATTCAAGCAATTGTCTATCATTCATCATAGTCACAGAGAACATCCACTTACTCCATCCTTATGTGAATGACCCATTCATTCTATTTACTTAAATGTCATTTATTGCTATTCATTGTTATTGATTGTTACATTATTTCTTCCAATTTCTAGAATAATTATTGTGTGTTACCGTCACTGCCTGACCATATCTACATAGTATTTGTTACTTCTTTAAGAACTACATCTATGGATATTATTGTTAGCTAAGATTAAACTTGTTTATATAAATTTAATTATTAGAACCAAGATCTATATTTTTTTGTCAAATAATTGGGTGCCGTCTATGGGGATTTATTATTTAAAATTTTAGTTGCCTCTAAATCTACAATTAACGTAAGTCACTGATGTCAAGAAACCCAAGGATCTCCTTTATTTGTGTACACAAAACCCTATATGGCAGGTAACCAAGGAAAAAAGACAAAAATAACAAGTGACTTCCCGACCAACCTCATGAATGTCATTAATGAAAGCTATTAAATGGTAGGTAAGGAAACGACGCCCAACGCCTCCCTTAGGTGGGAGAGTTCACTACCCCTACATTACATCATAAGTAAACCCAGCGGCAAAGGGGGCTCCAAGTCTACAGAGGAAAGGACATCCCCAGCTGTGAAAAAACTCCTCGAGGCATGGCTAACCGAAACGCTATCAAGCGTCCTCAACAAACCCACTCCAGGTGACTGTAAAAACCACAAGGGTTTGCATGATACAACAAACAGACAAGCAGTGCAACCGACCCTTCCCCCCAACAACAGGTAAATGTCGTTGATAGTGCAGGTAACAACAACCTCGTTTCCATTCTTAAAAGGATGGAAGAAATAGAGAATGAAAATAAGGCACTCCGAGACCAGATGAAAGAATATGAAAAAACAAGTCGACAAGATACTGAGCGCTCTTAAGGTTCTGCCGAAAAGGGAAACCAGTAGGTTCATAGAGTAGCAGTCCATCGATGATGCAACCATGCATGCCATACCATAGACCTTCAAAATGCCTCCCTACCTTAGGATATATGATGGAACGACTGATCCTGTAGATCATGTGACTCACTACATTACCGCTATGAAAGACAACGACCTCTCTAAGGCATAAGGGTCCTCCATTTACTGAAGATTTTTTAGCAAAACCCTCAGGGAAGGGCATTAACATTGTATTCGCAGCTACCAGCACGCTCCATAGAAACTTTCAAAGAAATGGCCAATAAGTTCATAAACACCCATACTAGAGCCAAGAAGGCCGAGGAGAGAGTAAACGACGTATTTTCTATTAGGTGATCCTTAGGAGAGGGGCTAAGGGACTTTCTTTGCCTGGTATAACCGAGTAAGGATGACTTTGTGAAACATATCTAAAGGGATGGCAGTGCAGTTTTCAGAATGGGCTGAGTAGACAGGGTTTAAGAGCAACTAGAAAAATGTTGAAGCGATTGATGAATATCCCCCAACCACTTGGGACGAAATCTATAATGCTCATTATGACGAGGTATAAGTAGAGGAGAACCATCTCAACAGGCTAACTTACAGACTAACCAGAAAAGAACGAAGAGAAGATACTAGAAAAGATCATCCAATCTCGTGACCTAATATGGAACAAAACCAACCATATGTCAGGACGACCTCCATGTCCTCCCTCTGCTATGAAGAAGGCACGTCCAGGACAAGAACAAGAACTCATAAGAACGAAAGAGGTATGCCTTTTTTATTATCTACTCACAATTTTTGTCTATCACCTAGAAAGATAGTGTATGCTCATGAGAAACTCTTAATGAAAGTGAAGTGGCCGCCGAAGATGAGATCAAACCCAAACACCAAAAAATCCGATGCTGTTAGTTCCACCACTAATGAGGGCACAAAACTGAAGATTGCATCGCCCTCAAATAAGAAGTTGTAAACATGTTGCGGCAAGGACACTTCAAAGAGATGATAAGCGACATGGGGAGAACCAATTTCGTTAGAGGAGATGAAGACCAAGGCCCACCAAAGCCACCATCATCAGCACATACCATCAAAATGATTGTTGGTAGTAGTGATGACGCTTCTATCAACAACGTGAAGTTCACCACCACCTATAACTCAAGCGGTCTATCAACCTTTATAAGTCAGCTGCCGATAGTTTGACTTTTCCTCATTTACTTTACACATTTTTTTATACCGCTGTCAAAAGCATTATGGTAGATGATGGGAGCGGTGCATGCATAATCCATTCCCAAGTCCTTACCCAAATAAGGCTCGGATATAAGATAATGACGCACTGTATCACGCTAACTAATTTTAAAAATGCAATTTAATGGACATTGGGGGAAATTACACTCTCTGTCTTGGCCAGTAGCGTAATTCTAGAGACAACGTTTCCATATCATGCACTAGGTCACTACGTACAACACCATAGTGAGTCGACCATAGATATATCCCATAAGAGTCGTCCCCTCCAGCCTATTTCCAAGTAATTAAATTCCAAACACCATAAGGGATATATAGTATATATAGAGAATAAAACACATCCGGGAATGATACTGCATCGCCTTAGACAACATGACCACCTAACAGAGAAATGATAAAGAAAAATAGGCATATCAAATAGCAGGGTCGTGATAGGAGCAAGATAAGACTAGGAACATCATCATGGATCCTTCGAAGCTGCAGGATCGACAATAGAAGAAATTGACCCCATTCAATTGGACCTCAACAACCATAAGCAAGAAGGCATGTATCAGTTGCAAACTTCGGGAACCAAGTAAGTTCTATCAATTCTTAATAGCTAATGCAGATTTGTTTGATTTCATCCATATAGACTAGGGTTGTGCACGGATCGGATCGGATCGGATCGGATCAGACATAGCACATTTCTGATTCGTATTTTTATTTCTAGAAAATACAATCTGAATTTGATCTGAATTATATCGAATCAAATCGGATTTTAATGTTTGGATCGGATCAAATTTTAGATCGTATTATTATGCTTCAAAGTTGCAAACTAATATGTATATTTTCTTTTTTAAAAGAGGCAATTGCATTAAGAAAAATTTATGTTTATGCAATTATGAGAGGCTGGTGTCAATATAGCTAAATCTAGCAATTGTAGAGGCAATAACTTGGAGGAAAATGTAAATAAAGTAATGAATATCCGAAATTAAAGTATGGTATTTATACATCACCTAATAATTTTTGGTTTTGGATCAGATTAAAATATACCAATTCAAATCTGATCTGAAATCCAAAATTTTAATGAACACAATCTGAAATTCGATCTATTTTGAAATCCGAAAATGAATGGATCAATTTGGATTTCGGAGATCTGATCCGAGTGAACAACCCTAATGCAGACGTGTCAGGCATCCTAAAAGAAATCTCCACGCACAAACTAATCATTGACCCATTCCATCCTCAGTGAGATAGGTCAGGCATAAATTCAACTCTACTACCAACAACACATTTCATAAGGAAGTGAAAAATGGTTAGAGAACGGCTCTATTAGGGAGTCGAGGTACCCTAAGTGGATTACCAACATAATGATGATCAAAAAGAAAAATTTGAAATGGCATATATGTGTGGACTTCACTGATTTGAACAAAGCTTGTCCGAATATTTGCTCTCATTACCTCATATCAACCAACTCATCTACGCAACAGTATCGCATGAGCTACTAAGATTATTGGACGCTTACTCAGGCTATAAACAAATCCTTATGGAAGAAGAAGATCATGAAAATACCATATTCATCACCTAACAAGGTTTCGTATTGCTATAGGGTCATGCCATTTGGACTAAAAAATGCAGGGGCTACTTATCAAATATTGGTAGCAAGGATGTTCAAGGACCAGCATTACAGAACCATGGATGTATATATATAGTTGACATAGTGGTCAAGTCCAAAAGGGGAGATGATCACATTGATCATTTGAAAGAAACTTTCAACATATTCAGACAGTATGGAATGAAGCAGAATAAGGATAAATGCACATTTCTTTTATTCAGAACCTTGTTACTTTTAAGTTGTCTTTTGTTGTAGTTCCGTTATCGCCTTGTCATCTTGGGTTAGGAAGGATACGACACGCTCAATTCAAGGACACTAAATTGCAAGCTCAATTTCAGGCTTTCGAAGTTCTGACACTTTCTGTCGCATTTGTTCTCTCTTTTGTTTACCTTTTATTTTTACTTTTTTATAAAATGTAGTACACGACAGTTTAAAGGCCGGGAAAGTTCTTGGGTTTTTGGTAATTTAGCAAGGAATCGAAGTCTACCTAGACCATATCAAATCCATCAAGGAGATACCAAAACTCTTAACCACCAAAAAACAAGTCCAAAGTTTAACTGGTCGTATCGTTGCCCGATCAAGGTTCATCTCGTAGTTTTCAATTAGATGCCCTAAATTTTTTGGCATGCTCAAGAAGGACAACGACCTCGAATGGACTTCCAAGTGCCTCCACGCTCTACGAGAACTAAAGGCATACCTATCATGACCGCCTCTACTTTCAAAACTCGAACCGGGGGAGCAACATCTATCTAGCCATTCTAAGGTGACTGTAAGTGCAGTCTTGATCCGTGAAAACATAGGTGTTGTCGCACCCCCTTTTTCCCTCATTGCATCGGAATATCATGTTTATGATATTTTGGGCATAGGACAACTCATTCATTTTGGGAACTAGGTTTTGCATTTAAAGATTCGCCAGCTAATGATTCAAGGTGCATTAGGACACCTATAAGGTTCACTTCTAAGTTTGTTTGATAACCAGAGATAGGGTAAGGACTTGAATCCTAAGGGGAAGGTGTTAGGCACCCCTCAGGATCCACTAGTGTGGTTCCCGGCCATATAGTTCTTTGTACAATTAACAAGTAAACAAATAAGGCTCAAATAAGAAGGGATTTTAATAAACAAGTGTTTGGAAGTGATCAAAGTAAAACAAAGTTTGAAAGAGAAATCATTTAAAGGCTTGCCTAAGTGTTTGGGGTGAGTTATAAACATGATATTTTTTACTGATTCAGAACGTGGCAAAGCAGTAACAAATTTAAAACGAGCGATTTGAGATCCTATGGGCATGCTTGCTAAACCGTGTTAATTAGAAGAGAGTGGGTTGTTTTAAAAACTAGTTTAGAATAGTATGAGTTGAACTGATTTGGCCTAGACTAGTTTTAGATTCTACAGACGATGATATCTATTATTGTTGATTTTAATTCCTATAGACATGATAGCTAGTATTGTTGATTTTAATTCCTATAAACATGATATTTAGTTGAACATGAAATGAAGCAGGCAGGATTTACTGAAATTCATATAGGCATGATTTCTATGAAAAGGTACTGATTTTATTCCTATTAGACATGATGCCGGATTATAATCAATTGGATCCTGAGAATATGGGGTCTAAGTGTGGTATAAACATGCAGAATTTAAGACAAATCCTAAAGGCACGTTATCTAAATGCAGAATTACAAGCAAGTCCTATAGACAAGTTCTCTAAATGCAGAGTTAAACATGCAGACTAAAAAGGGTCCTATAGGCATATTACCTAAATGCTGAATTAATCATAAAGAAAACATGTCTTATAGGCATGTTCTCTATCCTTCTAATAGTTAAGCATGCATAATTACCCAGCCCTTTTCACTAACCAGTCCCAAATATTTATTAAAACTTATTACAGACCAAATAATGAATTACATCAGAAAAATTGTAAAAGAAAAAGTTACAACCAGAGGAAGCCTGATTCTTGACTTCCTATCTGGATTAGGGAATAAACCACCTCTAATGCCATTTGTTTCAAAGTCTTTCTCACACCTGGGCGTGTCAAAGGTAAGGGTTTCAAGGGGACCCCGGGCAATGCTTACACCCAAGTTTGTAGAACAGCATAGAGATGAGTGGAGTGTGGAAGGGCCATCCTTTATGTGTCCAAGTTCAGAGGGAGCTCATAGGTCCCAATTCAAGGCTCACACAAGAGGGGAAGAACCTAAGTGTAAGAGTATAGTGGAAGTGCAAGAACAAATATTTAAGACTGGTAGAGAGTAGAGAGGGGTATGGGTGATTGGAAATAGTAGTAGTAAAGCTAACATTGCACATAATCAACATTTTTTTATACAAAGGGGTCAAGGATTTGGCATTGCAGGGAGCATATGACCTTAGGAAGGGTTAGGTTTGGACATGCACATCAATAGATGGTGTTGGCATGCCCATGAACCAGCCACAGAATACAACACATAGAGGGGATATGAAGGTTATGACCCTATGGAGGGTCAGATTTGGGTTATGCACAACAACATCTAATGCTGACATGCCCCCAAACCAACCAGGGAATACAATATATAGGGTATACGGGGGTTTGGGATTCATAAGTTATAATAAGTGATTGACAGAGTTCATACATAAGAAAACATTAATTCAAAAGAGAAAGGACAGATTACAACATACTTAGTAATGGAATTTGATTAAACACAAGTAGGAAACATGCAAGAGTGAAGGAAATAGTAAAGAAACATGTTGTTGTTGATGCTGAAAAATTAATTAGAACATACCCGTAAAGAAGCAAATGTAGAAAGAAAAGTAAGCAAATTTCCCACAGCCTAGCCTTGGCTTTCAGCCTACTAGACAAAGCAGTAACATAAGTAGTAATAGAGAAAAGAGAGAGAGTTTTGAGTGAAGTGTATGTTCTCAACTCAAGTGTTCTGTTCCTTGCATTCGTGTGTTTGAAAGAAGAGGGTGCATGGTATTTATTGCCTTTTAAAAATGAGTGAAGGAGAGGTAATAAGTAAAGTTTTATTATAAATATGGAAACAATCAACAGTCAAAATCAATTATACAAGTGATTCTTTAATTAAGGAATCACTGTTTAGCAGTTTTAATTAAGGAATCACTATTTAAGGAAAAAGATCAG
>JASVEL010003731.1:0-145458 GCA_032618575.1 Nicotiana noctiflora | reverse complement strand
CGTATTGAGGTGAGTAATAGATGTGGGTGATGACCGGCGGGTTCGAAACCCCGGTATACCACTTTGTGACGCTGTATAGCGACGAGACACGCACACTCTTGAGAGTGCGGGGTCGATCATGAGCTGGAGACTATATATTAGTCCGACCTGTTGATACTGTATTATTGGCTATTCTAGAGCAGTCGAACCTCCTTCTCGGATGGTTGCATATATATATATATATATTGTGATAATGGCCACTCTTGAGCCGAGGAACCCCCTTCTTGGGCGGTTGAGTATACATGTGGGCCGTGAGCCGGTTATTGGATCCCGCGAGGATCGTTATCATTGTCTTATCACATAGACATGCTAGTTTACTACTAGTCGGCAGCTATTTTTGTTATTATGCTAATTTCCAACCTCTGGAACTTGATATTACTGTTTTCCAATCGAAAAATGATAAAAGAGTTTTCAAAAACTACTTTTGAGCACACGAGACTTGTATCGCATATTAGGCGACTAGTAGTGGATCGAGTGCACGCGCGCGACGAGATATATGTTGGATCGGACTGCACGCGCGAGGATATCTCTATGAGATGTGCTTGGGGCGTAGGAGCCCCGGAGTCTGAAACCCCACGGTGAGCACGGGTACCCAAAAATTGGAGTCGGGCTACACGCGTAGCGGTCATATCGTGCATTGCATTGCATTTAGCTACATACTGCTAGTTGTTATGCTATTTATTGGTATTTGTTGGAACAGGTACGGTGAAGATTGATTCTATGACAGGGGTGGCTGATTATAGCTTTACATAGTGCTTTATTGCGGATTTCTTATCTGCTGTTGTCTTACCTTGTTTATTACCACTGAGTACGGCGGTACTCGTTTTACTCACTGCACCTTGTGTGCGGATCCGGGTACCTCTCGGCGGTGATCCGGTGGGCGTGCGAGGCGACGTTTGTGGATATTCGAGGTAGGTGCAGAGTCCGCAAGGACCCGATATTCCTTCCTCTTGTCTTTTGATTTTGTATTGACATTTCTTTCCGCACTTGGTATTTTCGTAAACCTTTATACACTCGTGTTCGGTAGAGGCTCATGACTCTTGACCCTTGGTCCATGGGAGTTGATGTATTATGGGACTTGGTTCCCCGTTTTCGTTATATATTTCACTGTTATTTCGTGAATTAATATGCCTAAATGGGCTAAAGTGAGCTTCTAGCTCCGTGGTTGATATTGATTGGTCGGGCTGGCTTAGCAATGTGCTGGGCGCCATCACGACCGGATTTGGGGTCGTGACAAGTTGGTATCAAAGCCTAGGTTTACTAGGCCTCGTGAGTCTTGAGCCGGTTAGTAGAGTCTTGTGGATCGGTACGGGGACGCTTGTACTTATCCTCGGGAGGCTGCGAACCTTTAGGAAACACTTCACATTTCTTGGAATTCTTATCGTACGCACTTGATTCAGCTTGAGATATAATTTTTGAAATTCCTTCCACACGTACGTGTACGCATCGAGCGCTCAGTAATGTGATTGCCTTATGGCTTGTGATTTCCCCGAGTGAGGGGCGAGATATAATCTCTGTGAGTTCATGTTGGGCCGGTCGGGATGACTTGAGGCTGGACCTTGTTTATGACTTGAGCATTGAGGTGCTGATTTTGTGAGTGGTGGCAATAGATAATGTATTGAGGGTTTGAAACCCCGTATTTGCACTATAAAGTGATGTGCTGAGATGGAATACGCGTCATGTGACGAGCATGGTGGTATTGTGACTGGGGATTTGGACTTGATCCTTCCCAATTGATAAATTACTGTGTAAAGTGACTAAGACTGGGCTTATATCTATGTACTTGGGCTAGTAGCCATGTTTGAGGCCTTGTGCCGATCTGTAAAGTATTATGGAAGGTTTACTAATGGATGAATTGTTAATTGTTCGACTCTTATCTAAACTGTTGTGTAGCCCGAGCTATGGGCGTGGTGAATATTTATCATATCTCGTAATTGGAAGGTAAAATGCCTTATTTGTAGTGGAACAAGTTTAAACTCAGGAAGACTAAAATGATTATGCTATGTGTATCCTGGTGGAAGGTATTGTGCTGAAATTCTAAATTGAGGCGAGATAGGTGGGTTGATTCTCATGTGTAATTGAAAGGTATTGATATGTGTCATGATTCGAGCAGATACATCGCAGGTTCAAGTATAAATTGTGATGATATAATTCGTGTAGTATTGATATTTAATGTTGTTGAAATACATTGTGATATCTTGTTGAGTTGTGGAAGTATAGCTAGGATGGTTGGGTGATTCTCTGGCAGGTGGATAGGCCAATTTACAAAGGGAACTCTGCCGAAATTTTTGGAAAATTCGGGACTTAGAAAAGATTTTGTCACCTAAAGAGGGGGCGTAACTGTTGTGTGTGAATGAATGCAAGAATTGCAAAAGAGCTAATATTTCTGATGATTCGAATCTCCGCCGAAGCTTGTAAATGACATGAGTTTAATATCATACTAACATTTCGGCATCACTTGAGTAATACTGATATGAGTGGTTGAAAGTGCTTTGATGAATGGCTTCGAGCTAAGTTGGGGAGGTTGCTATTGATTAACTGATTGCACTATTGTGTGCTATGTTGATTCTGTCTCTAAGTATGTTGGGAAAATTCTGATAAAGGTTATGGTGCTTCGTAGATGTGAAGAAATACTAGGGTATTTTGAACTGAGGTTGGTAAGGAATGCTTGGTGTATAGAAAAGAGTGATAGCTAATAGTATCCGTATGTAATCATGATCTGCAGTGTCAGAATTCTAATAAGGCACGAGTGGTTCTGTTCAATAAGACAGTTGAATTACAGCTGAATAAGGATGACTGACGCCCGAGAATTGTTTACGGTGTTCAAGATTTTACTTGTAACAGTCAGGTGTCTCAAATTTGTGCATGTGGCTAAAGATGGTGGTTTCGTTAGAAGAGATCGGTACTTGTGTTATATTATGTGAATGAAGGGATTCTATGTAATCCGTATTGGAAGGTAATGATAACGAATTCAAATCGCAAGAGGTTATTCAAAATAAAGTATTGTAGGATGTGATCCTTCTGGAAATATTGAGAGAGCATTCAGTGGCCTATATGTCTCAGACCGTGTGGTCTTATGTACGAGTCTCGTGTGGAATGAGTTCATGTGTTATGGTGCTACGGTAGTGGCTAATATTAAATCAAAGATGAATCAGAAAGGAAACTGGGTAAATGGAACAACTTGTTAATAAACCGAAGCGGTATGATAAAGAATACGACTAATTCTTGGTATGTGGTTGAAGTAATGAGTCTTGTAGATATTGTGCAATAAAGCTTTTGAGTGTTGGCAGTCGTGTAACCCGATATGGGTATAATATGTGTATAAGGACTCAGTCCTGGCAGTTTAACTTATGCAATGTAATTTGGAGAAAGGGTTTATAATGTGTTTTAATGTGGTTTGAAGAAATGAGTGTATTTCCTGTTGGTATGCAAGGCTTGGAATGTGTAATGAGTTTTCTTCTATATGGGATCACGAAAGTCCTTGACTAGTTGAGTGCGCCAATGTTGAGGCGGAGGAAAGGGATATGAATTTTCATGTTGTCTTAGTGTGATATGGTATACACGATGTGTTATGGAAAGTTGATAATGGTATATTCTAGGTTTTGAGATCAGTTCATAATATATGGAAAGTCGATAAAATTATTGAGCAGCGCGGACAGCTGCTGGTGATTTAAGAAAATGGTACTGCTATTCTAGTAATTTGGCAGGGTATATGGTGCAAAGGGACAAGGTAATGTAAACTGATAATATCCATGGTAGAGTGGTATTCTCTTGTTGGATCGACTAAAATAATTGAGTCGTTGATTGCATAATGAAATTTCTGAATGGCTGTCGTGGTATGAATGGACGCTTGATGTGCGTTATGTATATGTACGGTGAAATACGGAATCGGGCATAGTGATTCATATGTTATATATGTGTAGGAGACTTGAAATTCTCGTTAATCCGCCTATGCAGTAGTTGTATATCGTGTGCATCGACACCGTTTTGTGATTATTGGAAATCGGAAGCCTTAGAGGCTCTCTCGTGACTTGATAAAACGAATTCGGATTATGATACTTGATTGCTGACTGGTTGACATAAGCCAGGTCGTCTAGACTAATGTGATATGGGCTATGTCGGAAAATGGCACAAATTGCGTAGCAGAGAACATCAGAGTATGCTCCAACAGAGTAGTTGTACACAGGACCAGCGGACGGCTGGTAGGCATTGCTTTGTCAGTTGGACCTTAGTGGCGGATGTTAGTGTAGAAGTATCTACCATTGATTCAGTTCCAGTATTGAGAAACGTTGTCAGATGCGTTTTATGTGGCCAAACTTGAGGCGATATATGTTTATTATGATGAGCAACTTGACTCGACGCGTATTCATTTGACGAGGGTTACATGGATCGGGTGGCACGCCGCCACAGGTATGGTATCTAGATCGGGTGGCACGCCGCCACGGGTATGTCATTGGAGCGGGTTGCACGCCGCAACAGAATATTGTGAAAATATAGTTAGTTATATGTTACCTGGTATACAATACCTCCTGGCTTCTGAGGAAGAGTCTGTATTGAGTATCGCTTGGCGAAGGGCACATCGGTTGTGTTCTTTCAGGATGTGATAGCATACATTAATTGTTTCACCGTGGGTGAGGTTGATTGCTTGGGTTCAGACCTAAATATGTGTGTGGCTGATCGTTTTGAGCTTAGTGGCTTGAGGTGCTTCATGAGTAATAACGTGGGGATAGAATCACGAATCGTGGCAAGGCCACGTGATGTTATGACCTCTCGAGGAGGATTCAGGTACTTTATTTCTATAATACGAGACGCGATCTCAGTTCTATATTATGATGGCATAGAGGGATTAAATTGCAGCTCTATTTGCTGGAGACAGTTATCATGATTTGAGCTGTCATGATTCGAGTGTGTGCAGACGTCTCTATTGGAGCCTATGTTGTGCTCGTCGTGGCTTAGGCCGGTGTTGAGGTGTTTATCACCAGTGTGGTGTGTTATAATCGAAATGACCGTTGGAGTCATTAATGAATACGAGCATATTGGATCTTAGCTTGTTAGAAAGGTAGAAACCGAGGTTTGGCTCCGAAACCTATCGTGATATGAGTTTTAAAAAGGGAAATAGATTCACGAATGGTTAACCCGAGAGATGGGTTCGGTATATCGCGTGCTTCAGTTGCCGTGGGCAGGATATGGAGGTGTTGGAATAAGACTCTATCTAATGAAAGAGGTTTTCAGCTAGTATTTGGTGATTGTGGCCAATTGTTGTGATTAGAGACTATCGTCTCGAGTGATTGGGTTGTGTGATACATCATATGATCTCACCCGGAGTGGTGAGTATGGCTTATTGCAGTGGATTCTAGTGTATCCTGAGTACAGGAATGGGATTAGCAATTGGTATATGATTTCAGAAAGTACAATGTGATTTATGGTTCAGATGGGCTGTGAAATTTTGACTATATGGTGTTTTCGGACTTGCGTGAGATAGGGTGACGTATGATCGCCCGAATATATGTTTGGTAAGGTCATTCAGCTATTGAGTTGCTTCTAGTACCACTCTGGTACGCTCGAGGACGAGCGTTTGTTTAAGTTGGGGAGAATGTAACGACCCGACCCGTCGTTACGGGAATTTACCACCCCGTCATGTTGCAATTGCATGTTTTATGCTTTTATATCAGTGTTAGGGTCTATCGGGTGATATAGGAGTGATTTGGATTGAAAATGAGGCATATAGCCTTTTTGAAGGAGACTTGAATAAGGAAAGTCAACCCGGAGTTGACTATTTGGTTAGAGGGCTCGAAATCGAATTCTGATGATTCGATTAGTTCCGGGAGGTGATTTGTGACTTAGGGGAGCGATCGGAATTGAATTTGGAGGCCGGTGTAGAAATAGGCTTGAATTGGCTAAGGTTGAATTTTGGCGAAATCCGAACGGTAGGTGAGATTTTGATCCGGGAGTCGGAATGGAATTCGACAGTTGCAGTAGCTCCGTTAGGTGATTTTGGATGTGCCTGCAAAATTTCAGGTCATTCGGACATCGTTTGATCGGGTTTTTGATTGAATACGTAATTCGGAAAGTTTTAAGGAATTTAGACTTGAATCCGTGTGTAACTGGTGATTTTGATGTTTAGTGTGGTGTTTTTATGATTGGAACAAGTCCGTATCATGTTTTGGAGTATGTTGGTGGTTTTCGTTGGGGTCCCGGGGGCCTCGGGATGGATTCGGACCATCAACCGGGCATTTAGAACTTGGAAAAATTCTGCAGAAAATTGCAGTCAGCAATTGCTCTATGCGATCGCATAGAGATGATTGCGATCGCATAGAAGAGTGGAAGGGGCGTGAAGTTTACTCTATGCGATCGCATGGAGGGCATTGCGGTCGCATAGTGTCCGGAAATTGTGCATTGCGATCGCGGGGGCTCGATTGCGATCGCGGAGGGTATTTGATGCGAAGCTATGCGATCGCATGGCTAGGCCTGCGATCGCAGAGAACAAATTGGAGGCATGAGAAACTTGCTCTATGCGATCGCAACAAGGGGAATGCGATCGCATAGTAGAAATCGTTCTGGCAGTGAGTTAAATCACAGAACAGAGGGGTCGCGGGTTCATACACCCAAAACCCCATTTTTGAGTTCCAAGAGGAGAAATTGACGGGAATTGCTGGTAATTCATCGAGGATTCGTTGGAGGTAAGTTTTGTGGCTTAATTACATCATTTTAACATGAAATCCTTGGTTAATTCCCTGTAAATGGAAGATTAATTGTGGGTTTGAGCCCTAAGCCTAAATTGAAGAAAAACACCGATTTGAGTGGGCAAACGGAGTCCGATTTTGGTAAATTTTATATGTATGGACTCGTGGCGAGACGAGGGTTCCAGAAATGTGAATTTCGTAAATTTTCGGAATGTGGGCCCGGGGCTCGGGTTTTGACAACTTTGGGAATTTTGATGTAAATTGAGTTGTATTGATTGGGTGTCGTCCCATTGGCCTAATTTGTTGTGTTTCTACTGTATTTGATCAGATTCTACGCGTACGGAGCTTGATTCTCGTGGCAAGGGCATTGCGGAATAGTCGTCGCGCTGTATTGAGGTGAGTAATAGATGTGGGTGATGACCGGCGGGTTCGAAACCCCGGTATACCACTTTGTGACGCTGTATAGCGGCGAGACACGCACACTCTTGAGAGTGCGGGGTCGATCGTGAACTGGAGACTACATATTAGTCCAACCTGTTGATATTGTATTATTGGCTATTCTAGAGCCGTCGAACCTCCTTCTCGGATGGTTGCATATATATATATATATATTGTGATAATGGCCACTTTTGAGCCGAGGAACCCCCTTCTTGGGCGGTTGAGTATACATGTGGGCCGTGAGCCAGTTATTGGATCCCGCGAGGACCGTTATCATTGTCTTATCACATAGACATGCTAGTTTACCGGTTGATTATACATGTGGGCCGTGAGCCAGTTATTGGATCCCGCGAGGATCGTTATCATTGTCTTATCATATAGACATGCTAGTTTACTACTAGTCCGCAGCTATTTTTGTTATTATGCCAATTCCAATCTCTGGAACTTGACATTACTGTTTTCCAACTGAAAAATGATAAAAGAGTTTTCAAAAACTATCTTTGAGCCTGCGAGGTTGTATCTGCATATTAGCTGACTAGTAGTGGATCGGGCTGCGCGCCGCAGCAGGATATATATGTTGGATCGGACTGCACGCCGCAGGAATATCTCTATGAGATGTGCTTGGGCTGTAGGAGCCCCTCCGGAGTCTGAACCCCCACAGTGAGCACGGGTACCCAAAATTGGAGTCGGGCTACGCGCCGTAGCGGTCATATCATGCATTGCATTGCATTTAGCTACATCTGCTAGCTGTTATGCTATTTATTGGTATTTGTTGGTACAGGTACAGTGAAGATTGATTCTATGACAGGGTAGCCGATTATAGCTTTACATAGTGCTTTATTGCGGATTTCTTATCTGCGCTGTCTTACCCTTGTTTATTACCACTGAGTCTGGCAGTACTCATTTTACTCCCTGCACCTTGTGTGCGGATCCAGGTACCTCTCAGCAGTGATCCAGTAGCTGTGCGAGGCGACGTTTGTGGATATTCGAGGTAGCTGCAGAGTCCGCGGGACCCGATATTCCTTCCTACTGTCTTTTGATTTTGTATTGACATTTCTTTCCGCACTTGGTATTTTTGTAAACCTTTATACACTCATGTTCAGTAGAGGCTCATGACTCTTGACCCTTGGTCCATGGGAGTTGATGTATTATGGGACTTGGTTCCCCGTTTTCGTTATATATTTCGCTGTTATTTCGTGAATTAATATGCCTAAATGGGCTAAAGTGAGCTTCTAGCTCCGTGGTTGATATTGATTGGTCAGGCTGGCTTAGCAATGTGCTGGGCGCCATCACGACCGGATTTGGGGTCGTGACAGTGAGTGTGGTATTCACTACCACTAGCACGTTCATATTCTCTGAAGAATGAATATCTATTCATAAGTAAGATGTTGTCACATTCACATCATGAATGGACCATAATCATCTATATGTGCTTTATAAAATCTCATGTCAAATCGATGACAAATATTACTTTCATAGAGTGAAGGATTATTTTGAGAATACTTATTGTTCTCATTACCACAATGATGACGATATAATTTCATCTATTGCCACGTCCATATCCATTGATTATTCATGGTAATAATTTTGTCTTCTTTCAGACTTATCACATACTGCTATCACATTCTCTATAGGGAATGAGAATGGAGCAACTTCAATGGGAAAGATTTTCACTTCTTTGCCCACAATCATACATGAATTTAATCATGGCAAGACATAGAAATTTTACCACTTCATATGGGTGTAATTTCTTAAAAACTCCATTAGAGTTATAATCAAACTTTGTTGTCTTTGCTAGTATATAAAATCAAATTATAGAATTTCAAGAATTTGAAAGAGAAAAGTAAAATACTTACCTTAAATCCAGAATTTTAATCATGAAGAAGCTCATGAAACAAACGACAATCATTATGCTCAATCCCAAAGTTTCTACTCAATTGGTTAGAGTCTCGTGCTGATAACGTGCTATGAAATAATAAAAGAAGAAGAACAATATTGTAGAGAAAAGTAGGGAGAGAATTCTTATTGACTTTTGGGATGATTTACAATGGGGTAAGACTCCTCTATTTATAGGAGAAATATGACTTAGTCACAAACTAAAACTCTCCACAAGATAGACATTCACTCCAAATAGAATTTGATTCATAACACACTGGGATATTTTCTGGCATATTATATCTTAAAGATATCCTTCAGAACTCCATCAAAGGAACTCGAACTCGACCTCGACCTCGACCCTTGTTGACTCCTCGACTTTGTTATTTGTTGACTCTTCGACCACAGACTTCGCCACTTCTTGGGCCATTTCGGCAAACGACGACTTGGGAACTCTTATCCAAGTACTATCTTAGTTTTAATATTCTAAAGAAAATTTTTTACTCATATAGGTATATCGCAAGACACTACTAGAAATTCGGCAAAAACTGACCAAAAAATATCAGACAACTTTATCTGTCAAACACCGGCCAAAAACTGACTAAATTTGGTTAGTTTTTTCAAACAAATTTAATTTTTAATTTTTTTATGAAACCGACAAACTTTTTTCGATTTTTTTTGGCACAAAAATGCAAGAAATTATTTTTGAATCCCGCAAAATTTATTTTTCAAGAAACCGACCAACTTTGTTTAGTAAATTAGGCCAAAAATTTTAAAAAATCGACCAAATTTTTTCGGTAATTTATTTTTTGATAAAACCAACCAATTTTTGTCGGTTATTTTCATGCTAAAATACAATAAAAAAATATAAATAAAAAACAAGACAATCTTAAAATAAAAAGCACTAATGGTCTAGTGGTAGAATAGTATCCTGCCACAGTACACACTCTGGTTCGATTCCCAGATGGTGAACCTTTTGATTACATAATTAAAGGCGTAATGGCTTCCTGGCCACTTAATCTTGTACCGGTTAGTAAAGCCAATACATGAACTTATATTTTTCCCATTTGAACTCTTCAACTTGATGGAATGAAGACTAATAAGCACATTTGACCATTGACCAAGCCTATGTAGAAGTGGCACAACTAACATGGATATATTGTGTGCAAATCACACTGCCAAGGCGCGTCAATAGTTTTATTTTTATTTTAAAAATATTATAAATAGAATAAAATATAAATAAGAAAGAAAAAAAGACCTTTCTCTTTCCCCTTCTCTTTTTCCTTCCCATCCCAGCTCTCTCATCTTTCCAACGAACTCCCCCATCCTGTAAATTATTTTTATTTTATATCATTCATGTAAAGTATTTCACAAAGGCCGGAAGCATTGCATATTTGATCAATCATTCATGTGAAGTATGCAAAATCCTCATTTACCTTCCCTGTTCTTTTAATGGTTTTATTCTCTTGGGGGTAAATGTTTCGATCCACATTTTAGCAGGCCCCGCATTGGATGGTGAAACCTCGAATGCTATTACTACCGGAGAAACCACCTCTTCGATTACAGTACCTGCCTCAGTAGTCGTTTCTTGACTAGAACTCGAAGTGGATGTTAGCATTTTTGCCTTTGCAAGTGAAATTTCATCTTCAGATTCAGCAAGAAGAGAAATGGTAGAGCCCACATGAGGAGACCCACCTTCAGGAACAATAATAGTAGCTAATAAAAACCAAATATATGACATGGCATTCATGTCAGAGTGATTGTAGAACACGTTCAATAGAAAATATTTATTAGTATTCATTCCGTCAAGTTGAAGTGTTCAAATAGGAAAAATATAAGTTCATGTATCGTCTTTACAAATTGATACAAGTTTAAGTGGCCAAGAAGCTATTACGCCCATAATCAAAATACCAACCAACTTTAGTCGATTTTTTGAACGATCAACATTGGTCGGTAATTTTTGACCAACTTTGGTTCGTATATTAAAGCGACAATCAAAATACCATCCAAGTGTATTTGACCGCATTTTGGTCGGTAATTACCCATAACTAACCGAAGTTGGTCGGTATTCATTGAATTTTTAGTAGTGGGAATTATCCTCAGTCGAACTTGATTTGAGTTAAGCCAATAGGTAGATATAAAAATAGCAAGATCAGATAAAACTAAACTCCAAATCATGATTCTTGAAACAAGAAACTATTTGACAAATTCCAAATGAACAGATAAACATGAGCAAAGGAGTAGCCGCATGGCTGTTTTCAGACCAGTCAACGAAAGAGACGACCACATTAATTATTTTATGTTCACTTATAATTTGAATATAAATTTTTTTTTACTAATTTCTGTTTGACTCAAAATATATTAAACTTTTTTGAACAAATCAATCAAAGATAAATGGGTATATCTCAGTCAAACATACTAAAATCCTATTCAAAAAGCTAGCAGCATAAATCATACATAAGATGAAAGAAATGTAAATGATCTTATTGAGATTTAATATTGTGTTTCCCATTAATCAATGAGGAGACTGCTTTACATATTTTCCTAGAGATTAATTCTTCTCTATCAAGAATACTAAAAGAGAGCTTTTTAGCTATTGAGAGAGATATATGAGAAGCCACCCCCTATTGAAAGTTTTTTCTTGTTATATATAGTTGTGGCAACCTTGCCCTTTGCTTGGCCCGATGTGATCTTGCCTCCAATGTGTGTTAGTCATACTTTTAGGCATCTCTCTTGCTGACACGTTGGATGTCAGGAGGAGATATGGAGTGGGCTATATTATCTTTCATCGCTCGATTATTTAGGCGAGACATTGGTCAGCTCATTCATGACTATCAGATTTTGGCCAATACAGTTAGTCCCTCCGTTTGTCATGGTCATCCTCTATCGAGCTCAGTAGATGGATCATGATTGTTAAGAATTCGAGAGAAATCTTGACATACGATTCTTTGTTCCTTAGTTACGTTACTTGGGTTTTGGGTGGAGTGGTGGCATTCTGTCCATCCCCATCGATCGTTGCGACGGTTTCGGAACCAAAATGTCATTTGGTATTAACTCATTATTTCGTGGTTACCGCTATTATTACACACATTCTTGTGGAACTAAACTATTTCGTTCCCTATCAGATTCGATTGGCGACTCTTTGATTTTATGCTCGGGAGATTTATGTCCCTTATAAATAGAGGGAGCTTATATATTTTACTTGACAGAATCCTGCAAATATACTTTGTTTCTAATACCTCAAATTTCTACTTGCCCCTTTTTTCACGGAAAACTTTCATCCCTTCTTTTTATTATTTCTTTGCCGTGTTTTCTGATAACAATGGCTAATGATTCTTCTCGGGACGATCTCCCTGTCACTAATCCAGTACCGAAAAGTGCTGTTTTGGCTGTTAGAGGAGTAGATGTGGAAGAAGATGAGGAGGTCCCATCAGTAATTGAGATCCTACCTCACCTTTGGAGAGAGTCGGCTGACTTCAGTATCCGCGCCGGGGTGGAACCGGAACCTGTCCCCTCCATTATGAGAGAAAAGGGACATTGCATAGTTGGAAGAAAGATGGGTAATCCCCAATTATGTTGATATGTGACCGGTAGTAAGGTACGATATAGTTCATTTCGACCACCCCGGGTACTGCATGCTCTATGCGTACTCATTTCTTATAGGGTATACACTTTCTCTTCCTTTGCTAGTGGTGGATTTTTTTCGTTTTTACGAGGTATGCCCCGCCTAACATTTGCCGTATTTGTACAAGTTATTCCTTATGCTTCTTAAGCACATGGAACTCGTCGTTCATGATATCATTTTGGACCATATGCTCTACATTTTTGCTCCTCAACTTATTTGCGGTTAGATGATTCACATGCGTCCTCGAGGGTCGAGCAGTCTGGTGGGGAGGATGGATGGCATGACCAACTGTCATTTCTACGAGAATTATTTTTATGTGAGGACTGAGCACATTATGGCGGACCCAACAGGATTTCCTGAGAATTTTAACTTTGCGCGTAAGTTTTCATATTTATAGTTGGTGAAATGTCCGACCATTTTCAGTTATGGTACTAAACTTTATCTCATCTTTGTAGCTGAGTGATTTCCCCTTTCGCCTATCGAAGGTATCCGTGAATGGGTGAGTACCATCCTTCCCCATACAGTAGGGATTCGCACATGATCGACATTTCATGAAAGGTTCGGATGCGGGCCCCTTATAGGTGAGGTAACGTTTCTGCCTATTATTCTTTCTCTTTTTTCTTAGCTTCTTATGTGTCGTTTGTCGATGTCAGGGAAAGTTGGGAGAGCGAGGGCCCCTTCCGTTAGCTTTTCGTCAACCGACCGCATCTGCTCACCCTATCGTAGTACCCATCGCCTGACCTTCTATGAGGGCTACTTCAGTTGAGTCTATGGCCTTGGTTACTCCTGTGAGGGCCACTTCTCAGGGCAAGGTCCCAGCCGGTGTTGTTCGCCTAATAGGTGAACCACGGTCTATTGGGGAAGAGGAGAAGCTGTCAAAGATATGGAGAGTAGAGTTTTAGACTGCACCCCCAATAGTAATTCATTTGGACGACTCTCCCATGACAGGCTCTAGAGAGGGTGTTGTCGTGGCTCCCCCATAGGGACAGAACCGACCATCGAAGTTATCGGTGTTTGTGACCAGCAATCAGAAATTCCTGTCGTTGCCTCAGCTCAATCAGAAATTCCTGCCGTTGCTGGTGACTAACAATCTATCGCAGCGGAGAATCAGACTTCTAGGACCGCCGTTATAATTTCGGACAACCCTCATCTTCTGTAATGGGCCGTGCATCCTCTTTAGTAGTAGAAAGAGAAAAAGGCATGGTGGTTGACGACTACGAATCTGAGTTGGACCTGGACTCTAATGATGTCAGTATGTTTGAAAAGGGCCTTACTCACTCAGTGGTTCAAGCGGGGGGCTCGGCCCGTATTCTTCAGATCCCTTCCGGGGTCAATCTCTTGGCAGAATAGGAGTATTTGGTGCTGCAGTTCAGCCTTCTATGTTCCAAAGTAGCTAATGAGGCACTTCGGTATGTTCGTGATGCTTATTTAATGGAGGATTTGGTGTGTTGCATTTTACTTTAATTTTTCTCCACTATTCCTGAAATACTAATCTAACCCCGTGTTTGCATTTTTTATATATATGGTAGAAATGGAAAGCATTCATTGGGCTAAGATTTTCTTGAAGATGTTGGAGAAGTATCATCACTACCGCAACAGGTTCCGCGAGATGCATGAATGGCTGAGGACAAACACCGGTAATAGGGCTCTTGGTGAGGAGTTAGAGAAAAGGGACCAGGAGTTGATGCAAACTATCCACAACAAGAGTACGCTCGACGAACAACTTCGAATTAAGGATGAGAAGCTCGAGTTTGGCAAGGGAGTCGTCATAAATGTGAGCATCTGTAGCTTAGATTGAGGTAGATGTAGTCGGAGATGGATCAGAACTTGATCAAGGTCAAGGCAATAAGCGTGGAATGGAAGGGAAAATTGAACGCACTGGAGAACAAGGGCACTGGGTTAGAGAGCATCGATATTGCTTTGTCTGAGGCTTTGGAGAGGGAGGAGGCCTTGGAGAACACCATCTGCGTCCTTCAATCCGAATAGGAGTTGGAGAGAGCGATAGCTACCCTCATGGAGACAAGCCTTGAGAGGCGCATCAGCAATATTGATCAAGAGGCATCGATTCTGAGAGATCGGGTCGCAACACTAGGAGGTAGAAAACGAGCAACTGTTGGCTCAGATTGATTCTTCCTCCACCGCCATCCCCCGCCATATGCACGAGCTTTAGGTTTATGCCAAAGCCCAGTGATATATATATAAGAATTTATGGGAGGCGGGTACTGTGACTAAGGCTGCCTATGGGGAAGCGCGAGTGAAAGCACGGGAAACTCGCATCAACTATGGGTATGATGTGGAGACGCTTGAAGCTAATGGGGGTGCGGATGATGGTAATGGTGATGGCGGTGATGGCGCCGAATGAAAAATATTGTTCTTGCTTGTTCTTAATTTCAGTTGTTTGTTGTTTGTCATTGTTTATTCCCTCTTTTCTTTTCATTCTTCTTCCTCTACCCCTAGTTTTAATCATTGGCTTGGGCCATATGTAAGTGGCGATAGTCCGCACGATGACTTTGTATGAAGGAGAGCCTTTTCTTCGTTATTTGCTTTGTACTTCACCTTTATTCCATCTATTTATGGCTTTTGGTGCGAGATAGATGCCTATATAGAGAGTCCCAATTTTTCTTTCCTTCCGATGTCTTTTGGACTTAGAAGTATTTCTTCCTAACTGATATAGTCCCTCGTTATTTGATTGAGGTCAAAGTCTTCTCTTATTGGCGGAGGTCCTTGACCTGAAGGGGTATTTTGAACTTATCAAAATAGTACCACATTGTCGTTTGATCGACGTCGAAATCTTATCTTTTTGGCAAAGGCCTTTGGACTTAAAGGGTATTATTTTGAACTTATAGAAATAGTAACTCTTCGTCGTTCAATCAAGGTCGAACTCTTCTTTTTTGGTAAAGGCCCTTGGCCTTAAAGGGTGTTATTTTGAACTTATCAAAATGGTAACCCGCCGACGATCGATCGAGGTCGAACTCTTCTCTTTTTGGTGAAAGACTTTGGCCTTAAAGGGTGTTATTTAGAACTTATCGAAATAGTAACCCATCATCATTCGATCGAGGTCGAACACTTCTCTTTTTGGCGAAGGCCCTTTGCCTTAAAGGGTGTTATTTCGAACTTATTGAAATAGTAACCCGTCGTCATTCGATCGAGATCGGACCTTTCTCTTTTTGGCGAAGGCCATTGGCCTTAAAGGGTGTTATTTCAAATTTATTAAAATAGTAACCCATCGTCGTTTGATGAAACTCTTCTCTTTTTGAATAAGGCCCTTGGCCATAAAGGGTGTTATTTCAAACTTATCAAAATAGTAACCCGTCGTCGTTTGATCGAGGTCGAACTCTTCTCTTTTTTGGCGAAGGCCCTTGGCCTTAAAGGGTGTTATTTCGAACTTATCAAAATAATAACCCGTCGTCGTTCGATCGAGGTCGAACTCTTCTCTTTTTGGCGAAGGCCCTTGGTCTTAAAGGGTGTTATTTCAAACTTATCAAAATAGTAATATATCATCATTCAATCGAGGTCGAACTCTTCTCTTTTTGGCGAAGGCCCTTGGCCTTAAAGGAAGTTATTTCGAACTTATCGAAATAGTAACTTGTCATCGTTCAATCGAGATCGAACTCTTCTCTTTTTGGTGAAGGCCCTTGGCCTTAAAGGGTGTTATTTTGAACTTATCAAAATAATAACCCATCATCAGTCCCAATTTTTGGAAAGCCAGATATCTTCTGGGGGATAACAATGTACATTTTACATTGCTCGTAACGTAGGGTACAACGTCGGAGATTGTGAAATGTTTCTATTTCGCTTAGGTTCACTCTGCGCACAAATCGTGATTTCCTTGTCTGGCTCATGTCTACCGGCTTAGAGGTATCACAATTGTTTTGCGGTAGTTTTTCATCCTTTAATTGAGATTTTTTTTATTTGTTCGCCAGCGCAGCCATTGTATTCCTACTTCAGCAGAGATTACGAGCCAAGTTAGAATGAAACTTTCATTGCCCTCGTCTGGCGGTCCGATGGGGGAGAGCTAATGGGTAATATGTTTCACCTTGTTTGAAGTATCGATGGTTTATGGGGCGAAGGTTTCTGAGCTTGATAATTTTATCGGCTCTCCTCCCCCTACTGAGCCGCTCCTTTGTCTCGCGCGTGTTGGATTTTCCTTCGATCTCCTTTTAGTGAGTGATCCTATTTCTTGTCTTTCATTTGGGAGAGACTAGAAAATTTCACTAAGAAATCTCCACAGACGCTGCCAAATTATTTGACTCAAAAGATATTAAATTTTTTTGAACAAATCAATTAAAGATGAAGGGGATGAATCTTAGTCAAACATAATAAATTACAGATCAAAGAGCTAGCAGCATGAATCATACATAAGATGAAGGAAATGTAAATGATCTTAATGAGATTTAATATTGTGTGTCCCATCAATCGAGATGAGGAGACTGCTTTACATATTTTCCTAGAGATTCATTCTTCTCTATCAAGAATGCTAGAAGAGAGCTTTTTAGCTGTTGAGAGAGATATATGAGAAGCCGCACCCTGTCGAAAACTTTCTCTTGCTATATATAGTTGTGACACTCTTGCCCTTTCCTTGGCGCGATGTCCTCTTGCCTCTAATGTGTTTTAGTCGTGCTTTTAGGCACCGTTCTTGCCGACTTATCGGATGTCATGGAGGAATATGGAGCAGGCTATATTATCTTTCGCTGGCCAATTAATTGGGCGGGATATTGGTCAGCTCGATCGCGACGGTCGAATTTTGACCAATACAATTGTCTATTTAGACAAGCTAATTAGGTTCTCCGGTTTCATAACTTGTTAAGCTGCTTGTTACTCATGGCCTAATTACTTTCTTCAGTAGGAGATATTTTTATTACTAACGATCAGTTTGGATGATCGTTAGTTCGTTATCTGTTATTGTGTTAATTAAGGTGGGAGTTTATCTGTGGTATTGGCAAAAATACCCAAAAAAAAAGGAAAAATTTTATTTAAAAAAAATTGCGGGGCGAGGCGGGTGACTGTGGTGAATATGGGTGAAGTGTGGACGAATGAATACGGGTTTAAATTCTATGCGGGACAGGACAGATTGAAATTATGCGGGTTCAGACATAACCCATCCCGCACCCCGATTGCCATTCCTATAGTGTGTTGTATTATATTATATCATTACTTTAAATAAAATAGATGTTTACTTAAAATCAAATTCTGGAAAATAATATTCTCCTTCCTACCTTGTCATGTAAGTATGATAAAATTACCAAGCACAAAATTATAAAATAGTCATGGTTAATAATTTAATGAATTTTAGGAATATCAGCCATACTCATTTTGTTTTCTAGAAACTTCGATTATACAAAGAACATGGATGAATGAATACAAATTCACAAGGTTTAGAACGAAATGACTTGGATACTGGACGTTGATCTAGAAACTTGGTATATAATTATGCATACGACATTGTAGTTTGGTATCTAATATAACTGATTAATTCGTCATTAAGGTAAACCTTAACCACGATAAGAATTATATAATTAGGACGTTGCAACTTATTAATCCCAACTTGATGGTGATTTTATGCCTGACACGCATTGATAATTCTCCATTAAGATTGGATCTCCCTAATCTCGTATTTAATTATAATTTCTCCTTGTTTAAACAAAAATTCTCTGGACTAATTGTTTTCTGCATGCCTCATACGTGGAAACACTTTCTTCTTTTACAACCTTAACCCAGACGATTCCTTATTCCAACACATCGCAATGACACGAAATAAATACTCCCTCCGTTTCAATTTATGTGAACCTATTTCCTTTTTAGTCCGTGCCAAAAAGAATGACCCCTTTCCTTATTTGGAAATAATTTACCTTTATGCAATTATTTATAGCCACATAAAATAAAGGTGCCTCATTTTACACCACAAGATCAAAAGTCTTCTCTTTTTTCTTAAACTCCGTGCCCAGTCAAATGAGTTCACATAAATTGAAACGGAGGGAGTAATATACTCATGCAATTTGTTTAATTATTCAGAAAACCATAATTGTAACAACATTAACAAATTAATAACAAACAAGTTGATTACTGAAACTGATGACGAGGTATTTGTTTCAGTAATCCCGGATTTTGATTCGAGGAATTAAGTGAAGTAATCATGTCAGAGACTTTGATATTAAAAGTAGATTATTTTCAAACCACAATATATACGGAACTATAATGAAAATTTACGAGTTCTTCTATTTCAATTGATGTGACGCAATTGACTAGGTATGGAGAGTTTGGGTTTTAATTAATGTATTTAATTAATATATTAAATACTTAAAAGAGGGTGAATGGGAAATTGAGGGAAATGAAATTTTTGAGTGAAATTTTAAGTTCCCATTGGTAAATGGGCATTGTCCCATATCGGAAGAGGAAGAGGTTTTTTTATGGGTATATAAGCAAATGCTCTTTTTCTAGCTCTTAAAGTGTTGAGAAGAAAGCAAGCCTCGCGCCGTTGTCGTCGCTCGGCTCGTCTCCGGCTCCAGATTTGATCAAATGATCAATTGATTAACTTTTTGGACCAAATTTATTTGTTAATAGTAAAATATTAATAGAAATGTTGTTAAATATTTGTTTTAATAACAGAATATTAATATTAAATCCAATCCATTTTTCTATTTTGGTAACAGAAAAGTAACTACCCTCTTCAATTTTCCCTCTTTATGGTTGAGTAAATGGCCATATATGTAATGGCATTTATGTTGTGGGCGTTTGCATAAACAGCCGTTCTGAAGAGTTGCACCTCTTCATATTTCAGCCCAACTTTTGGCTATAAATACAACACTATTCTGTTCAGAACTTCACTACGATTTTATGAGTTTTCTCTCCTTCTTCTGCATACTTTTAGCATCAAACAAAGTAAAATTAAGTGTGATTTGCTAGCGAACTTTGTGTTCACTGAAACACTGGGGTTTGAAGTACCACTACATAAGTGTGTAATTCGTTCTATCTTGGGAGGAAATAATCCATAACCTTGGGTACTAGGAGGGGATTAAATTCCTTAAGGAAACACTGTGAATTCAGTGGGCTCGAATTGATTTTCTGTTATTTCTGTTCATGCACATTTATATTTATATTTATTTATATTTCCAGAATTATTTTACAAATACAGTTTATTAATATAGACTTTAAAAAAATAAAAGATTTAGGCGAAATGGCTTCCTGGCCACTTAAACTTGTAAGGTTTTTGAAAGTCGATACACGAACTTTCGATTTTCCCATTTGAACACTCCAACTTGACAAAATGCGTAATAATAAACAATTTTGACCGTTGACCATGCCTATGTGGAAGCTCTACAACTGACATGGCTAAACTGTGTGCAAATCACGCTGCCAAGGCGCATGAATAATATTGTTTTTACTTTAAAATTTTAGAATTAGAATAAAATATAAATAAAAAAGAAAAAAAAAAGACTTTTCCAATTTTTTCATCTTCCCGCAATGGATTACAAGGGTTTTCAAAATTTTTGAGCAGATTCAATTCCTGCAACAAATTACTGAGAAAGATGGCATTTCGTCGCGACAAAACTAGCAGCATTAGATGAACAGCTAGGCCTAGTATCCTTCATATTGAACGGGACAGAATCAGCTGCAGTATATGAAAAATTAAGTTCAACATCTCTCCTGTGAACATAATGGTTGTCGCCGTCGCAAATGGTAAGCCAGGTTCGGCATTTTCCCTATAAAACAACAACAACAACAACCCAGTATAATCCCACAAGTGGAGTCTGGAGAGGGTAATATGTACGCAGGCCTTACCCCTACCCAGGGGGCAGAGAGGCTGTTTCTAGGGAAATTCGTCCCATTTTCCCTATAAATGGGACGAATTTCTTTTGCTACAGAAGCAGCAATGCCAGATGCTATTCCTGCACTCCATCAAAGCGAAAGTTTAAAAAGACAGGTAGGTCTGCTATTACAGTACTAGTCCTTTTGATGGAAATATTAGCCTATTGTTCTATGAAGTTAGAAGTGAAACAGGTTGAAATTGGTCTCCAATAATTGGCCCAGAATTGATAGGGGCATTTCGTCGAATAGCTTGCTCAACCGGACTGCTTGAGCTTTTGGATTGTAAAATTAGAGGAATTGGTCAGTACCCATATAAAATTGGAAGTGTAGAAGCATTCTCCTCATCAAGACGAACATTTTTGTACCTTTCTTTTCCAATTTGGATACCTGGAACACCTTACGCGTTCATTTTTGCCTCGCCAGAGATTTGCTGCTCGGAGGGGATGATTCAAAAATGGGAAATAACAATGGGACCCACAAATAACACGTGACAAATAATAAATGGATGTGTTGTACATGTCAGCGCAATTGATATACACGCTCTGGTGGATGTGTTTATTATTATCCATTTTGTCAAGTTGGAGTGTTCAAATAGAAAAATCGAAAGTTCGTGTATCGGCTTTCAAAAGCCCTACAAGTTTAAACTGCGAGGAAGTCATTTCGCCAAAGATTAAGCCAAATATATATATATATATATATATATATATATATATATATATATATATATATATATATATATATATATATATATGAACACCATTACAACTTCACATTAATATACTTTCCTTCTCATTGGTCAAGTTGGATAACTTAGATCCTAAGATACATTTTTTATGAACTGAACAGAATTTTGCCAAAACATAACGTGAACTTGCATTATTAACTATGTACTAAATAGAAAAGTAGACACCACTTGGCTTATAAAACTGATTAACTCTTACAATGATTCGATGGAAAAGCAGTTTTTCCCATGGTTCGTTGTAATTAATAAGCAAATTTTCATTACATTTATTCATTTGATGTTATACATTATTCTCTGAAAGTACAAAAAATAAAGGTTAAGGGAAGCGGCGGCCAGCCATCCCGTTTGCTTCTTATAAAGAGCCTTCTCTTTTCTAAGAACCCAAAAGCTAGGATTTAGGGCCAATCAAATATAATTTGACCAAAAACAGTTTTTTGACCAAAAACAATTTAAAAAGATATGTTCTCAGAAAAATTAATACAAATATTCTCCAAAAAATTATTAACAAAAAACTAATCTAAAATCAGATCTGTCTCCGAAAATTGTTTCTAATTAATTTTATTTTGGTTTTCAAAATTAAACCAAAAATCAAATCTAAGTACCACAAATTATATCGCTTTAAAATTACTTTAGTAAACTGAATAATTCTTAGCACTAGTTTCTTAAAGACTTTCTTCTTTCTGAAGTCGAGATTACCATTCTTTAAGCCTAACGGGTAAATACAGTAAGATGTTTTTTTCTTCTTTTTTTTTTTTGTGTGTGTGGGTTAGTTTGTGGGTGGGGGTGGGGGGGGGGGGTTAAGGTAAGATGGAGAACTAAATTTGTTGTTTATGTAATTAGTTGGGGACCAAGGATTTCAAGCGGGTTCAAAAAAAATATTACCGGCAAATAAAATTTGTCCGATGCCTTTTTTACATTAAATTCATAATATTACCACAAAATGAACAATTTAAAAAGTTGCAGTCAGCATTCCTTTTTTCTGTAAAAGAAAGTTGAACAAAAATTTAAAATATTTAATAATGACCACTTACTTTAAGTAAATATATTAACAATTTATCTATTTAATTTTAAAAAATTATTTCAAAGAATTTCACCTTTGTTACTTTAACAAAAAATCTATTTGCCCAGTTTAGAAACCTTTCTGGACTCTAGAAAATGGGAAAAGTCTGAAATGTATAACGAAAAAAGTCGCTAATTTACAAACAAAAAACAATAAAAAAAATAAAGAGTTATGACTTAAGCTAAACTAATACCGATTTATAAGAGAAGAGAGCTTATAAAGTAAATTAATAATTTTAATAACATAAAATAAACAATTTAAGTTGAACTAACAAATTATAAATAATTTTAAAGATTTCACTTGCATATTTTAGCAAAAATAATGTAAGATTTTATTTTATAGAAAAGTTTGATCCCTATAAAGTAAATAAACAGTAAAATATTTTTCACTAAATTTTAGTAAAGAGATGAAATGTAAAATAAAGGCAGAATAGCCTGGGAGACACTTGTACTTGTTCCGGTTTGTTATCCCGGTCCCTATACTCTATAAAGTTTCACCCAGACATTTCAACTTAATCAAAACAAGATTTTTAAATCCTTCTAACAGTTAACCGAGCCTATGCGGCATTGATATGGTTGAGGTGGACAAAATAAGTGATTTATTAGTCTCTTAAACCTACAAAAACTAGGGAATAACAGCTGCCCAAGTGCTGCGGCTAAGTTTCGAACTCACGACCTACCTTTACCTGTATAAAATATTAAAAATTTTAACGAAGCGGGTTCATATGAACCCTCTTGGATTTTGGTGGGTCCGTTGCAACTATATATTAGTGGTTTGCACTTATTTATCTTTGTTATGTATTTGTTTGATTATCTATTTTGTCAGCTCCCTTTGCAGATCTGTATGATTTCTACTTTCACATCATGAAAAAGATTGAAATTACTCAGAGGTATACATATGAGCTTAAATATTCTAATTTTGGTTGAGCTAAAATAATCTAAAGATACTTTTAATATAGTGTAATATTGTCATCTTTACAATTTTCTCCAAAAGATCTCTCACTCGTAAGAGTATTCAACACCTTATAAGTTGAATACCGTCTTTTAATTTTTTTTTTGTCTTTCCACGTGAAACTTATTCGCACACATGCAACAATCTTCCCCTTAAACTAAATTTCACATAACACATTACCATTATATTCATGGATCAATTTGGAGATTAACTATATGACACCCACAACACCCACATCATCCGAGTATTTATATGATCACCAAAGCACAAACATTGTGTATGCGTCTTTAAATCTACGGATAAGCCGGATTGTAGATGGGAAAGACACGCAGCAAACTATTGTCTTTGATAGCACTCTTCCATTTTCATACTCATCAAACTATTGTTTTTGTTATAATTTGTTGGACAAAAACAATCCAAAATACTCTTATCATGGTGTGATATTATTTGTTTTGGATCAGATTTACATTATTTTATTCAAAAGTTCTCATACTATTAAGAATATCTAACACCTTATTGATAAATACTTTTTTTTCCTACTTTTCATGTGAACTTTTTTTCACACATCCAATACTTTTTTAGCAAAATTCATTTATAGCCATTCACGCTAAATTTATAACACCAGCTAGCTCAAAGTTACATTATACATTTTGTAGGCCAAAATTTATTCTAGTGACTAGCCACCGAAGTCACAAGCACCTGATTGGCCGAAGACAACACTTACAGTTTTTTTGCACTTTTCTCATTTAGTTTTGCTTGGATTCTTTATCTATATCTTCTGATCCCCAATCTTTTGGTAATACTTCAGTAATTTTTTTTTCTGGCATAATCTCTTTTCGCGAAGTTCTATAAATGCTCTTTGTCAATCAAACTTAGTAGACCAAGGAATTACATTATTTTTTATTTGCAAGATTTTTGGCTTTTATAATACTCCCACCGAAAATATTGAAAGTGTGAATTAAGGAGAATTATATCAATAATCAAAGTTGTCAATTGACAAATTTTGAGAGGGACATACAACTATTTAAATTATATTCTTGACAAGCTACAATCATTTTTGGCTTAGATGGTATCATCAAATTAGAAAGAAAATGAAACTTATGAAAATGTTACGACCCGAATTTTCCACTCTCAGGAATCGTGATGGCGCCTACTAATAAAAGTTAGGCAAGCCAACCAATTAAATTATTTACCTTGTTTCCACTTTTGAATTTATTAATAACTTAGAACCAATAATTAATAAACAGCATACTTTAACGAGAGGAAGAATAAATTTCAAACTTGAAAATACTGCTAATACAATTACTTAACAAAACTACCTAAGATTTGGTATCACAATTTCACATACTATCTAAGAGTACTACATATAAGGATCTGAAAAAATAACAAAGTACTGACTCTGGAACTACATAAAAGAAACCGAAAAATAGATAGAGGGAGACGCCAAGGCTTGCGGATGCTTGCAGGACTACCTCGGGTCACCCGATAAGCAAGAAGTTGAAACCTCACTACGGTCTGAGATCTGCAGCACTCCGATCTGCACAAGAGAATATAGAGTGTAGTATCAGCACAACCGATCCCATGTGCTGGTAAGTGTCTAGCCTAACCATGACGAAGTAGTGACGAGGCAGGGACCAGACTACCAAACAAACTTGTATAGATAAATAATGTACAGCAAAAAAATAGAAGCAAAAATATACAATCAAGGTTAGGAGGGGGAAACATGTTGTTGGGAAATATCAAATAGCATCAGGAAAACAACAGTTAAATTTGTGGAACACCACAATTCAATTATCAACAAGAATCGAAAGCCAAACAAGTGCACGGCATCACCCTTCGTGCTTTTACCCTCATCTTCACCAAAATTAATATAAATTGCACGTCATCACCCTTCGTGATTTTACTCTCATCCTCACCATAAAATTAATACAATCGGTACAAAATGGTACATCGTGCGTTACGACATCACCCTTTGTGCTTTACACTATTCCTCACAAAATAATACACGACATCAACATTCGTACTTTAACATTCTCTCACCAAAATAATGCACGACATCGCCCTTCGTACTTTACACTCTTTCTCACCCAAACAACAAACACAAACACAAAAATAAGGGCAAGGAATAAATGAATCATAATAAAAATCCCGTCAAGGGAACAATATCAAAACCAAAACATCCCGGCAAGGGAATAACATTAAAAGAAACCACGTCTCGGCAAAGGATCACCACCATAAACCTTTTCTTATTTTCACATTTATTTCATAACTCGCTTCACAATTTGAGCCAATGGTCTATAAGGTCAATCACCAATTATACTTTCACAAATCACTTTGAAACTTGAGCCAATACTCCTTAATATTCCTTTCACAAACCTTGCTCAACAATAGCAATCACAACATTAAACATGAACAATACAATGGAGTCACATAAATCACAACACAAGACACACGGACGTGCTTGACACCAATGTATAAATATTCGTCACATGCCTATATGTTGTATTCTACACATAACACATAACATATAAGAACAATACTCTTATTCTCTCAAGTTAAGGTTAGACCAAACACTCACCTCGATGCCACAGATACCGTTCAAGCCTCAACTATCGCTTTACCTCTTAATTCCACCATCAATCGCTCGTATCTAGTCACAAGTTACTTAAGTACATCAATGAATGCTAATGAATAAATTCTAACGCATGGAAATAAGTTTTCAAGAGTTTTTTCCAAAAAGTCAAAAATTGACCCCGGGCCCACATGGTCAAAACCCGAGGTTCGAACTAAAACCCGACTATTCATTCACTCACGAACTCAAATATATAATTTATTTTGAAATCGGACCTCAAATCGAGGTCTAAGTCTCCAAAATTTAAATAAAAAACTATATTATACCTAAAACACCTAATTTTTCCCATGAAAATCATTGATTTTGATTTGAAATTATGTTAAAAGATGCTAAGGATTAAAGAAAACTAGTTAAAAATAACTTAAAATTGATTTGGAGAAGAATTTTCCTTTGAAAAATTGCCCTAGAGTGTTTATGTTTTGAGAAGATATGAAAAATGGGTTAAACATTCGTCTAAGTACGGATTTCATAGGTCTTTGATGTCACAATTACGACCAGGGTTCGCAATTGTGAACCACTAAGACTATAGCTTTCGCAAATGTGAAAAATATATCACATTTGCGACCTGGCCGAAAATCATGTAGCCTTCGGATTTGTGATCGAGCCAGTGTTCAGTTCTTCTTCGCATTTGCGAAAGACCTTTCACAAACGTGAAGTCGCATTTGCAACGGAGGAGTCGGATTTGCGACGACTGGCCAAAAGGGGGAACATCGCATTTGCGATAAGTTCCTCGCATTTGCACTATTTTCGCATTTGCGACACAACTTTCGTATTTACGAACTCGCAATTGTGAGTGAGGCATCGCATTTTAGGCCTGCAATAGAACAGCTGAAACCGCCAATTTTTTCAAGTCCAATTCTACTCTGTGGCCTATCCAAAATTTATCCGAGCCATCGGGGCTCCAAACCAAACATGCACACCAACTAAAAATACCATACGGACCGCTCGTATATTCAAATCACCAAAATAACATCAACAACTATGAATTTAGCATCAAAATCATGAAATCACTTAAGAATATCAAATTTCCCATTTTTCTCAAATAAGGTCCCATTCACGTTATTTCAAGTCCGGTTCTTACCCAATTTAACAGAATCATCTTAAATAACATATAGGACCTATACCGAGCTCCCAAACCAAGATACGAGCCCGATACCATCAAGTTTCAAACACATTTCATTTTCAAAATCTCATGTATTTTTATAAAATAATTTTCTTAAAAAATTTATTTCTCAGGCCAGGGACCTCGAAATTCGACTCCGGACATACGTCCAAGTCCCATATTTTCTTACGGACCTCCCGGGATCGTCGGAATGGATCCGGATCCATTGACTCAAAATGTTGACTGAAGTCTACTTAAATTTATTTTTAAGGTAAAACTTATTATTTTTCACAGATTTTCATATAATGGCTTTCCGGCTATGCACCCGTACTGTGCATGCAAATTGAGGTGATACAAAAAGAGGTTTTTAAGGCATCGGAATGCAGAATTAGTTTCTAAAACAAGCAATAAGTTTTTGGGTCATTACAGAAAAGAAGAATACAGTTCTGGTTATAACTTTTAAAATCAGATATGTAATTGATCATTTAATTTTCCAGTTTTGTCTTTGTAAGTGGTAGGGTACAACCGTACAAGGCAGGAAGGTGGTGGAATGTACATAGAAAATAGGCTATCACTATTCGAAAAATATATAAAATAGACTCTTATTGTACAATTAATATATAATAGACTATCACTATACAAAATAGACTATCACTATACAAAAAATATAGTAAATAGTCTGTCACGATATAAAATATATGCAGAATAGACTGTCACTATACCGAAAATATATAAAATATATTATCACTATACAAAATAGACTGTCACTATACAAAAAACTATACTAAATAGCCTGTTACTATACAAACTATATAAAATAGACTGTTACTATACAAATTATATATTAGATAAACTGTCAATATACAAAATAGACTATCACTATATAAAAAATATACAAAATAGATTGTCAATATACAATATACAAAAAATATATAAAATAAATATTCGAGCTACTAGATGCAATAAGTTTGGGCCAAAGGGTCATTTCTTATCGGTGAAAAAAATATGAGTTATTAAAATTTTAAGGGGCTACATAGGATAAATTTTTTCTTACTTTTTGCCATAGCTTTTGTGAATATATAAACTAAAAGCGCCTACTATGCTATGATTTTTCTTTGCAGTTACCAGCCTATTCCAATGATTAGTCCATTCTTGTAAACATTTGCTAAGCTAATAACAATTCTTTTACATTTTGTTTTCCTTCTTTTTACATTAAGAAAAGTAGAATAGAGCTTATTACTGGATTAGCCAACAAGGTCGGTCTAACCTAGGGGTGTTCGTCGTGAGCATGATACGATATTTGGATATTTTATTTGATATTTTTGATATTCGGTTTTTTAAAATCTTATACCAATACCGTATCTAATTCAATTCGGTATGGTTCAATTTTTCTTCTTTCGGTTTCGGTTTATTCGGTTCGGTAACTTTGATTTATTCGGTTTGAATACTAACTAGTGCATAGAGCCATATACTATATTATTCTTAATTAAAGTACTCAAAAACACAAAACTTAAAATGTTTGTTGATAAAAAATTTGTCCAAAACTAGCATATATCGATCCAAACAGAGAAAACTATACATAAAAGAATATTTGATCAATAGAAATGTCTTGTTACTTGTTTAGAATTAATTGATGAACTTTGAGAATAAAGGAAAGTAAATTTTAATTTTTTTATATTTATGTTATAATTGATAATATGTGTTTTGTTTAATATAATATATATTTCGGTACGATCTCGGTATTTCAGTATTTTATTTTAAAATACCAAATATCATATCAAATACGAATTTTTTTTAAAACTAAAACCAAATATCATACCAAATACCAAAATACCATATGCCAAATACCAAAATGTTTTATTTCGATACGATAATTCTGTATTTAGCAAATTATGTCCACCCCTAGTCCAACTCAAAAAAGTGTATCGGTCAAAATTGTTTCAATAGTAGATAAAAAGACACTTCAATATGGAGAGTAGAGCTAGAAACAACAACAACAACAACAACAACAACAACCCAGTATATTCCCACAAAGTGGGGTCTGGGGAGGGTAATATGTAGACAGGCCTTACCTCTACCCAAGAGGGTAGAGAGGTTATTTCCAATCGACTCTCGGCGCAGGGGAAAGAAAGGCAAACAAAAACAAAAACAAAAACAATATTAGTTACACCAGCATACATCGCATAAATAATTAACTAAACATACGAGACATACGTACCATAAATAAACCGGCATGCAATAATATTAAAACAGTAACTACCAGAAATGACTATCATAAGAGAACGCAAACTAATTTTCTATGGGTGGCCCTACCGCACCTCGCCCACCCCGGTAACGGAGTACGAAAAATCTAGGAGCCCCTACCCTACAACCCTGATACTAGACCTCTAGACTTTCCTATCAAGGGTCATGTCCTCGGAAATCCGCATCCTGGCCATGATCTGCCTAATTACCTCTCCCCGGTATCTCTTAGGCCTCCATCTGCCTCGCCTCGCACCGACCACCGCTAGCCGCTCACAGCTCCTCACCAGGGCATCGGGGCTTCTCCTCCGCACATGCTCGAACCACCGAAGCCTCGCCTCTCGCATCCTCTCGTCCACTGGGGCCACCCCCACCTTCTCCAGAATAACTTCGTTCCTAATCTTATCTAACCTGGTGAGCCCGCACATCCACCTGAGCATCCTCATCTCCGGAACCTTCATCCTCTGAACATGAGATTTCTTCACCGGCCAACACTTCGTCCCATACAACATGGCAGGTCTAACCACAGCTCTATAAAACTTCCCTTTGAGTTTCTGTGGCACTTTCTTATCACACAGGACCCCTGATGCAAGCCTCCACTTCGACCACCACGTCGCTATACGGTGAGTGACATCCACGTCTATCTCCCCGTCCCCCTGAATCACCGATCCAAGGTATCTGAAACTATCTCTCTTGGCTATGGCCTGAGATCCAATCATCACGCTCCCTCCCACTTCGCTCGGATCAGCGCTAAACTTGCACTCCAGATATTCTGTCTTAGTCCTGCGTAGTTTGAAGTCCTTAGACTCGAGAGTCTGTCTCCATTCCTCAAGCCTCCTGTTAACACCGACCCTCGTCTCATCCACCAGGACTATGTCATCAATAAAATAGCATACACGACGGAACATCCCCCTCGATATGCCGCGTCAAAGCATCTATCACCAAGGCAAACAAGAGAGGGCTAAGCGCAGATCCTTGATGGAGCCCCATAACTACCAGGAAATGGTCTGAGTCGCCACCCACTGTCATGACCCTAGACTTAGCTCCATCGTACATGTCCTTGATTATTCTGATGTAGACTTCCGACACGCTCTTAGCCTCCAGACACCTCCATATTACCTCCCTAGGGACCTTGTCATACGCCTTCTCCAAGTCGATAAACACCATGTGCGGGTCCTTCTTCATATCCCTGAACTGTTCCACCAATCTCCTGACAAGGTGGATAGCTTCTGTAGTGGACCGACCCGGCATGAAACCGAACTGGTTCTCGGAAATAGATGTCGACTCCCTCACCCTGTCCTCGATCACCCGCTCCCAGATCTTCATGGTGTGGCTTATTAATTTGATGCCCCTATAGTTGCTGCAACACTGGATATCCCCTTTGTTCTTATACAAGGGCACCACTGTACTCTACCTCCATTCCTCCGGCATCATTTTGGTCCTGAAGATCGCATTGAACAACCTGGTGAGTCACTCCACTCCTGCCTTACCCATACATTTCAAGAACTCCACCGGGATTTCATCTGGCCCGGTCGCTCGACCTCTACTCATCCTACGCAAAGCCCCCACGACCTCTTCCACCCTAATGCGTCTGCGGTACCCTAGGTCTCTACGATGCTCTGAATGCCCCAGCTCCCCTAGTTCTATAATTTGGTCCCCCTCCTCGTTGAGAAGGTCTCGGAAGTACGCCTGCCATCTCTGTTTGACTTGAGACTCTACCATCCTCATCCTTGATGCACCTAACTTGATCCAGGTCCCTCGCCTTCCTTTCCCTTACTTTGGCTAACCGGAATAACTTCTTGTCCCCACCTTTCTCCCCCAATTCCTTGTACATGCGACCAAAAGCCGCGTTTTTAGCTTCTGTGACCGCCAGTTTCGCTTCCTTCCTTGCCACCTTATAGCTCTCTCTGTTCACCCGCCTTTCTTCCTCGCTTGTTCTCCCTGCCAACTTCGCAAAAGTTGCTTTCTTCACCTCTACTTTTCCTCGCACTACATCGTTCCACCACCGGTCGCCCTGATGTCTGCCTAGATAGCCTTTGGCTACCGCAATCACATCTCACGCTGCCTCCCTAACCAGATTCGCCGTCTCTGACCACATTGCGGCTGCTGCCCCGGAGCTTCTCCAAGCTCCACCATCAACTAACCTCCTCTCCAGCTCCCGGGCTTTCTCTTTAGTCATAGCACCCCATCTAATTCGCGGTCGACCCCGAGCACCCCTCTGCTTCTTCTTCACCCAGAGTCCGACATCCATCACTAGGAGTCTATGAAGGGTACAAAGGGATTCTCCCGGAATAACCTTGCAGTCCCTGCACATACCTCTATCGCTCCTTCTGAGAAGGAGGTAAACGATCTGAGTTCTCGCCGCCGAACTTTTAAAGGTGACCAAATGTTCCTCCCTCTTCTGAAATGTCGAGTTAGGAATCAAAAGCTCGAAAGCCCTAGCTGTGAGCACATGATTTTTGCACCGGGCAAATAATTCCAAAATTAAAATAAATATGTTTTTGAGTGCAATTACTTGATTTGTTTGGAATTAGCTATACTTTTGAGTTTGAATAAGTAGAAATTAGAAAGAAAATAAAAAAAAATAGGCTAAGTAATTAGTTTGTTAGTTTAATTAGTTAGATTTTAAGAAAATTAAAAAATAGCTTAAATAGGAGAAAATAAAGAAAAATAGCAGAAAAATTGCAAAAAATATTAGAAAATTAGAGTAAATAGTAAATTAGGATTTATAATTTTTCATAAAAGAAAAAGAAAAAAAGTATAAAAGAAAAAATACATAAAAATCATTAAAACCAGAAAATACAAAAATAGATATATATTGGGCTAATGAAAATCCAATTGAGAGGCCCAATCTGCTAAGCCCAGTAATTTGGCCCGCCTGGCCTTTTAATTGTTTTGATCATAGCCGTCCATCTTGATAGATCCAACGACCCCAATAATTAGTGGTTTGATTTTAATTAATTAATTGTGATGCTCAATCTTGGCCGTCCATTTCAGTTGATCTAACGGGCAGGCCTTGGTCTCATTAGGAACTCAAACGATGGCGTTTTAGTAACGCTCATCCTCAGCCATTGATCATCAACTGAACGGACGGCTCAGATTATCTCGGACATTCGACCTATATAATGCTTATGTCCGAACGATTTTGGCCATTTCTCTATATGCCATAACCCTAGCCGCCCCTGATGCTCTCCATCTTCACCTTCTTCAAAGCTCAACGGCCATGGCGGCCACCACTCCTACGGTGGTCGCCGGCCTCCTCTTACCTCTCCCCTCTTCTTCTCTCTTCTTCTTTACTCTTCTTCGCCATCAAAAGCCCCCAAGAACTCCCCTTCTCCAGAATTCCGGTCACCGGAACCCTTGCCGGTGACCACCCAAACAACGAGGATCCGCTTCAAACCAATGCCAAAAGCACCCTCTCCACCTGATCTATCCACCCATACCACTCTCACCCGTCGAATCTTCCCGTATCGTCTCGAATGTTCGAAAGAAGGTCGTCGGAACCCTAACTCCGGCGACCCCCAAACTTAAAACACCCAAAGGTCTCGTCTTTTACCATCCCCTAACACTCCTTACAACTCAAAATCCCAAAAGGCTCCCCCTTTGAGCCTAAAAGAAAGACCAGAAAAGAAAAGTAAAAAAAAAAGAAAAAAAAAAGAAAAAAGAAGAATAAGGAAAAGAAACAAGGAAAGGAGGAGGTCTGAGAGACGAGAGAGAGTGAAATAGAAGAGTAAAATGGGAAGCTCAGGGGACCGGCCCTGCGAGCTAAGTACCCCACCCCCTCTCTGTTTCTTTGGCTTACTTTTTCTGTTTATTGTTTGCGTGTTTATCATGTTTTGTTAATTAGTCGCATGAATTAGATTTTGATAAGTTTCTGTTTTATCTATATATCCTTTTTCTATGTCTCATGCTTCACATGTTAGTCATAGGGTTTGTTCCTTGCTGGCCTTCTGTCGTCGTTGTTCTTTACTTTGTTCTTGTGTTTCACATGCCATGTTTTCTTCTGCTATTCTGTTTATCTTCTTTCGTTTCACAACATGAACTTGTTCATCTTCTAAGAGCCTACTATGTTAGGGTTTTTGTATCCCTCTACTTATCATTATGTTCTTTGCTTGTTGTGTTTCTTTGCATGATTAGTTATAAATTTCTTACTAGTTGTTTCTTCTTCTGTTTCACATCTTCTGCCTATACCTCTAATGCTTAGTCCTGGGATTTCGTAACATGTTCCTTCAGAGCCTGTTAGTAATAGAACTTTATCCATCATATGTCTTGTGTGGTCACATGGTTCTTTGCTATAAGATTGAGAAATTCATCTTTTCTGTTTTGGCTTCTGTTTCATCTCCTTTTCTGGTTAACGATTTGTCCATGATTTGGATCTGGTTGATTATGTTCCCATGATTCTATAGTTTATTTCATATCTTTGTGAAAGTTGCTCTGATAATTAGTCTTAAGGCTTCTTAGCTGGCTCATCTATAGCCTGTTATGTTGAGATCCTGTTATTTGTCATGTTAATCCCATGGTACTTTACTCTAAGTTCAAATGTCTCATCTTTCTTTGACCTATTGACTGTTAGTTCCTGAGATTCAACAAGCATGACTTGATTCGTCACATGATTAGTTTTAGGTTTTGATTTGTTCATCTATGCTCTCTGTTTGACTGCTCATCTCCTTGTGTTCCTTATCTCTCATATATATTACACCTGTTTAGTTTGGCATATGAATTAAGGTGTCTTTTGTCTTAATATTGGTTTCTGATTCTTTGATTTGAAGACTTGGACCTGATATCTCTCCTCTTCTTTGTCCTTTGTTAGTTTAGGTTTTTCCACCTTGTTTGAATGTTTGCTCATTTTGTCTTAATCTTCTCTGTTAGTATTGACTGTTTGACTGATTCTTCTCTTCTCTTTGTCTCATGTTTAGGGACAGAATTAGCTATTAGTCCCTTATATTAAGTTTGAATTGGTCTCTTCATGCTTAGTTATATTGTTAGGATTAAATATTGGTTCCATATTTGAGTTGGCTTTACTCCAGTTTTCCATAAGTTCAATGTTTTCCTTTTAGGATAATTCAAGGATTAGTCATTAGGCTCTTCTATTTACTTAGAGATCACTACTTCAAATAACATCCTCACATGCATGTCCTTGATCTTTCTTCTGTCACTTTTGCATGATCTTCTTTATCTTCTTCATATCTCTCTTGTTCCACATTGTCACTTTTCACATGTATACATCAAGCTAGGGAAATCTGATTACCATGCTTATGTTATGTCCAGTTGAATCTGTTGACTGTTTTTGGGATAACTTAGTATCTATGTACCTGTAGCCATGAATGCTAAGTGTTTTTAGAGTTTTTCAGTATGCCATCTAGCATGAAATGATTGTAACTCAGTCTGCTTAATGTTTAATTGACACTTTGCTACTTGAAATTGAGTGTGTAAGTCTGATTAATTAAAATTCAACATTATCCAACTCCTTTTCTGAGTTTTAATTAGTTGATAAACATATTTGGTTTCATGTGTTTATGTGTGCAATTGCATGTTGAAATGGCTGAGTTTGCAATAGTTTGATGTTAAGTATGATTACTGTTAATACCTTCATGCTAGGGTGAATTGGTTATAGCTGCTAGTACTAAGTTCCATGAAAGTGGTTAGTTTTTAAATAGGATAAAACACTGAAAATGCATAATTAGGCTATAAGTTAAATAATTGGCTTAAGAATGGTCAACCTTGCAAAGGGTTGACCTATTCTATAAAGCCCTAACACACAGTCCACTTTAAAAGTGGTTGGTTGTGCAAAAGGGCTATGTTTGCAAATGCAGACTAGCCCAGGCTCTCTTTAGAGCCCTGAACAGCAAAGTGGCCAAACCTGTAAGGGTTTTGGGCCCAGCTGTTCAGTATTTGGCTTTGATAGCCCAAGCTAAGTCTCAACTTGAGACCGGCTAGTTCTTAAATAGTTAATCTCAATAATAAAATAGGCTAGTCCTGCAATTAGCTTTAAATTGGAATAAATTGGTCTTAATTGACTGGAATTAGTTAAAAGTGGCTAAAATTGAAATAGTTTCTTAAAATAGAATTGGCCAGCCCTTAAATACCAATGCAAGGGCTGGCTATTAGTTAAATAGGTGCAAAAGATGCTGAGATTTAACCTAGGTAAGCTGTGTAAATAAGCAGTGCCCTTAAGGGCATAATTGGGTATTAAAAAGGTGAAACAATAATAGTTTAGAACCTAAGAGGGTAAGGGAGTCCTTTGTACCCCTGATTTCTGCAATTTTGCAGAGATTTAAGGGTATAATGGTCTCCCTAAAAAAGGAAATCTGTAAAAATCTCAAACCCCTAAGGTCATACTAGTAAAAACCCCCTAAAAAGAATCTTTAGAACCTTCCAGCACATGCTGGAAGGATTTCTGTTAACAGAAATTGGGGCTAAAGTGTATAATTCATGATTTTAGGAGGGGGAAGAGTGGGATTAATCCCATACTTCCTCCCCAAGTCTTCAGCCCTAAAAATAACTATAAATACCTCTTAAAAAGGGGCTGAATGGGGGTTCCATTTTTGAAGTATTCTGAAAATATATATCGGGGTTCCAATTGAGAGTAATCTGAAAACACACCTAAGCTGAAATTCATACAAAAGTTTCAGAGTTTAAAATAGCAATAGAATAGTAGGATTTCTGGGTTTTTCTATCGGATTTTTGCTGGGTTTCTTAGCTCGCTGTTGCTGGGTTATTCTACTATTGTTGTTGTGTTGCTGTGTTGCTGTGCTTTCTTCATCTCACTGTTGCATTGTTGTTCGAAATCCTGCTGTGCTTACCTGCTTTACCCCTAGAACTCATTGGTTCTTTTTGCTGAATCAGGTACATACCCTGTTCGATGAAGCTGTATTGTTGAAATGCTTTAATGGAATGAAGTTCCTGCTTTAATTCATTTTGTCATTTTGTATTATTGAATTAGTAGCTTAATTGTAGTAGTATGTAGTAGTTGAAAAACAGAAAAATAAACACAAGAGATGTAATAGCTAGTAATAGTAGTAGTATAATGTAGATAGTTTACCACTTAGTTTAATTAGGTAAAGGCTCTAAAATATAAGTTAATTAATAAAACCTGCAAGACTAACAATCTGGTAACGAAATTCATGAGGAAATCAGTAGTGTAATGGTAGTGTAGTCGTAGATCACTCATTACTTAGTTAAATAGGAATACTATTAAAACCAGAGCCAATCAATTCACTTGCATACATTAGTAATAATAAGCTCCTTTAGTTAATCTGTTTCGTTAATTAATTTTAGTGTTTGAGTAAGTTTAAAAGAGGAGTGAAATTGGCTGTTAAAATGGGTTTGGTCCAGTGTTCAAATCAGTGTTTAAACATAGTCATAAGGTCATATAACCAATCAAAAGAGAAGAATAGTTAGAAGAAATAGTAGTTCATTCGCAACTGGGTTCGAGACATCTCATAAGCTGAATTAGACTAGAATCAATAATGTATTTGTGTACATATCACTTAGTTTGGGATAATTTAGTTGACGTTAGTAAATAATCAGATTGATTAAGCATTGTCTAATATAGTTGAATCACTCTTTTCTTCCTTTCTTAGTATAAGTAATGTCTACGATGTTATAGGCTTGTTGGCAGAAAACAAAAGGAACAACGGTAGTCCAGTCATCTATAGATTAATTAGTAGTAATCTGGTGTAAGTATTGATTATATTGTATAGTGGTTTTCATCTTCTGAAAAATTGAATAAAGTAATCTGATTTCGTTTTCTGAGTATTTGATTCTTCATATGAGTTATGCGACATACCTTTGTTATTACAATTTTTGTTTAGGCCCTATGTATAACGTGGGCCTGAACTATGGTATCATTCGACTGGGCTACCCAAATGAAAATCTGAAGACTACTTGGGCACATCTGGTACTAAGTTGAAGACCCAGGCCCAATAAATAACAGAAATAACGGGCCTGGAATATTTATCGTTTAAGGCAAGAACAATGTATAGCAAATGTAGTTAAACAAAATAGGACCGGACTTTAAAATTAAATTGGGACGAGCCTCGCCCGAATAACAATCGGGGCCCCCATTTAGTAATGAAATAACATAGTATACCCGGAGAGGCTAATAGTGAATTTCATAGCCTCTCCCAAAGTTAAAAGCCGATATAGACTATCTTAAGGCACGATTTTAATATACCTTCTTATGAATGAGTGTGCACTTGGTGCGACTCAAATCCAAATCTCGGTAAAGCTGAAATACACCAAAAGTCATAGGCGTACTGGTTGCGGTATGACTCGAGGCGTGTTTTCGCGATACCGCAAATTCCTAAAAATGATATTTAACGTAAAAGCACATTATGTTGTTAAAACCTATAATTGAGTCAAACAAAAGTCAAGAACGACAGGTGGAGCGACCGTGCTAAAACCACGGAATCCGGGAGTGCCTAACACCTTCTCCCGGGTTAACAGAGTTCCTTATCCGGATCTCTGCTTCGCATACATTTATAAGAGTCAAAATTCCTCGGATTCGGGATTAACCGGTGACTTGGGACACCATTGTCATTCCCAAGTGGCGACTCTGATTAATCTCTAATAAAATCCCGAACCGATTGTCCTTTAATTGGAAAAACTCCTTCCCTTACGTTATTTTATCCGTCTTGGGTAATTGAGCGTCGGGGTATACCCTACAAGTGTATTTATACTCATTTAAGTGTGTGGGGTAGTAAAAAGGGAGGTGTGACAGCTCTGGCGACTCTGCTGGGGATCCAACCCTGAATTTCGATTTCAGGGTTTAAGAACTCGAGCTCCTTAGAACTGCCGTTTGCGTTTTTTGTTTGACTTCATTATATGATTTGAACAACATGCTATGTGCTTTATCGCTTTGATATTATGTGAACTGTATATAAAATTATGCCGAAAACCCTTCTCTCTTCTCCCTCGGGGATGTGCTTACTGGTTGAGACTCCCCTTTCTGTTAAAGTCACCTTAAACTAAGAAAACAGAGGCCGGATAAGTTACAAAGCCGATTGACTTCGCGGGTCACCGGTACGTAGCCCCCTCCTCGATTCGAGTTGTCCGCTCGGGTACACGGTCTAGCAATCCTTGAAACCGTAAGATTTTGAACATAGGTCTAGGACGGTTATTTGCATCATATTTGACTTAGGAGACTCAACACAGGGGTTGGGTCCGTCTAGGACAGGTGACCCGGTATTAAAAGACCGAGCATGCTATGTGTTGCATTTTATTGTCCTTGATTGTTATGCGGACCGGCGGAAATCCCGAGATTGGAAAATTTGTTGAAAAGGAAGAGAGAGGAAAATAATGATTTATAGAGAATAGGTACATGGAAAATTTGAAAATTTGAAAAAATGGGTGGAACATTTTTTTTGAAATAATTGGTCAAGTAATCTGACCGAACTACGCATGTTTGATTCTCGCCATTAGGTGGGATACGTAGGCAACCCTTAAACGGGTCCAACCACACTTTTAGAAAAAGACCAAAAAGATTTTCTTTTCAAATAATCGAAGTGATTGCTATTTTTGGAAATTGCCGAATGTTCCGAAAGGACGACGGAAGGCTGTTTTTGCAAAATGGCCACTTCGAAAATCATTTTTTTTTCTTTCATTCAAAAATTGAAAACTTGCATTGAAAAAGATTTTTCCTTTTCTAAATAAAATCACCTTAATAAATGTGCGGGACGAGCACGATGATGAATGAACAATTTTCCCTAAATAAAATCCCTTTGGAGCTGAGATTATGGTGGCAGGACATGGGATCCGATGGTCAAGACTGGGTCAAAAAGTACTTGAAAGGCCTTACGGGTTTACTAGACATGGTTCCTCGAGGTGATGTGGTTAGAGCGTTGGTCACGTTTTGGGATTCGGCACACAACGTATTTCATTTCCCGGATTTTGAACTTACCCCGACTTTGGAGGAGATTGCCTTTTACATTGGGAAGACCGAGGTTCCGCTGAAAGGAAAATACCCGGTATCTCCGAGGACGGTGACAGTACATCGCTTCCTCGACTCTTTGAAAATTGCCCGGAATGTTCATAATGAAGATCCGGCCGACGGGTTTTGTTCTTTAAGCTTCATTTACAATAGGTTTGGACACGTTGGGGGTTTCAATGATCTTACCAACAAATTATGCTGTAAGTCCAACCGAGCGAAATGGGAAGAACACCGGAGGTTCGCATTTTTGGTGGCATTTCTCGGAGTTGTTGTATTCCCGAGGAAAGATGGACATATCAATATAAAAGTTGCCGGAGTAGCTACCACACTTATAGTACAAGATAACTGTACTCTGGCCCCAATGATTGTGGCGGACATCTACCGTGCTCTGACTGCGTGCAAAGCAGGGGTTAGCTTCTTCGAAGGGTGTAACTTGATTTTGCAAATCTGGCTAATTGAGCATCTATGCCATCATCCTTCATACTCAAGCTATGGTTCGACCGAACGGACATGTTTGGAAGAGTTCAATGCGAGGACAAAGGAAGTAAAATTGCCCGAAGGAGTCCAAGGTTGGATTGTGTATCTTCGATCACTAACTGACGGTCAAATCGATTGGACGTATGACTGGTTACCTCTTGACGAGGTGATATACATGCCAACGGAGGGATCGCCGTTTTTGATCATGGGTTTGAAGAGTATACAACCCTATGCCCCATACAGAGCCTTGCGACAGTTGGGTCGGTGTCAGATTATTCCGAGAGATGGGGATCTCAGTGTGCAAGCTGTGAAGATTGGTCCGGACGGGCAATTCCCGGAAGCAAAAATCCGGCAAATCTGGAATGAATGCCAAAATTTGAAGATTGATACTTGTGTGCCGAATAGAGCAAAGGGGGAGATATCACCTGGGTACTCCACATGGTACCGACGAGGGGTTGAACACGAACGTCTTTCAAAGAGACCTCACTTGCAAGACATGATAGAGCAATCCGAGGAAAATCTGAAATGGGCGGCCAAGGAAAAAGAATATAAGGCCAAAATCAGTCTGTTGGAAGATAAACTGAGAAATCTTCATTTCGAAAGCGGCTTACAAGCAGCATCCGATGAAGTGGAAAAGAAACAGTTGAAAAAAGAAAATGATATGTTGAAGGCTCAAATAGCTCAAATGAAAATTGCATCCGAGACCCCAGGTTCGTTCAGCCCGAGATGAAAAGTTAATTGAGATTCTTCGGCGGAAAGTAAATGACTATAGCTTTGATTTGGACGTAGCTGAAAAAGAGTTAGTCAAGGCTCGGAAGCAAATGGGCAGAGACGCCGATGAAAGAGCCAAGTTGGTTCGGCAGCTACAAGACAAGCACGATGTTGAAATAGCTCAGCTTAGAAGGAAAATAATCTCGGCCACAGTCAAGAGTAACAAGATTATCAAAGATCTTGAAGAAGAAAGAGAACACTGCTACACGACTATGGCTAGATTAGAATTGGAGCTGCAACAAGTGCAAAAGGACAACCAACATACCTTGGATGCTCGCACTCAACAAATAAGTCGGCTATTGCAAGAAAAAGGGGTCATCAGAGAAAAGATTGTTCGCATCGCCCAATACATCACCCGTAAGACTCAGCTTTGTGAAGATATGTCTCGGAGGACTTTTGTATCTGCAGTGAAGTTTTTTGTACAACAAGTCATGGCCGACCTGGATAGGCTTCAAAGGGGTTTAGCATATAGGCCCGCGGCAAGGCCGAACGATGCCTCGCGAGCACTAGGTGCATTAATGTACTCTTAGGTCATGCATCATCTTTTATTTTTCTTTTTAAAACATCACTTTGTAATCAATGTTTTGAATTATCAATGAGAAAACAAAGTGTTGTTACCAATTCTTTTGCTTTATGTCACTTCCTTTAAATCCGCTAGGCAAATAAATAGGAGCGTAATTATGGAAACGACAAGGAAAAAGAGAGAAAAGAAAAAGCAAGAAAAGAAGAAAAAAAAGAGAAAAAGCAAGAAAAGAGAAAAAGCAATAGAAAAGAAAAGAAAAAAAAGAAAGAAAGAAAACAAAAGAGCGGAAAAAGAAAAAGATGATCGAAGTGAGCAGCGGCCGGGATGATGCATAACGACCCGAGCAAATGTGTTTGTTTTTAAAGTCGTTACATCTTATTCATGCGCTAACAACTAACGAGTGTTGATGTTTGTGAGTTCAGATTTTCTAGGCAACTGGCATTCTGGCTACCCACCCATACAACACCAGATATCTAAAAAGATGACAAAGGCTGTGTCCCAGGAGATCGAGGCAACCATTGTAGACCCTGCTCACGAAGAAGAGATCGTGGATGTGGCAGGGATGAAAGAAGAAATGTACAAGTTAAGACAGCAGATGGCTGAAATGTACCAGGCTTGGTCAAGAGGTCAACCACTACCAGCCTACCCCGCTAACCCTGCATATGTCCCTCCAGCCAATCCTAACCCCGAGCCACCAACAATGAACTCATCCTTCACCTACCCCGACTACCCTCAATACTATGCTTCCACCTCCCAGGTACCACCACCTCCAGCCAAGCAAGCACCACCTCCTATACCACAAATTGCTCCTGTATATGTGGCACCTCCGCCCGCCGTTATCCACAAATCCTCTAGTGAACCGATGTTTCATATCCAGGATCCTCACTACTACCCTCCGGAGCCTACTTTCAGACAACACGAGTCTCACGCTCCGATGATGGAAGCAAGTGCCGGGCAGGAAGAGATGGCTCGGAAAGTGAAAAGCCTTGAGAATGCTTTCCGCAATATGCAAGGACTGGGAGGGCAAGTAAGTGTAGCCTACAAAGACCTGTGTTTGTTCCCTGAGGTGCAGCTTCCTGCGGGATTCAAGTTGCCAAAGTTCGACATGTACAACGGACACGGGGATCCGGTAGCTCATCTCAGAGGATACTGTAGCAAGATGAGAGGCGCGGGAGGTAGAGATGAATTGTTGATGGCGTACTTTAGCCAAAGTCTGAGTGGATCAGCCCTGGAATGGTATACCCGACAGGACCATACAAGGTGGTTCGTCTGGGACGACTTAGCACAAGCTTTCGCTAGTCACTTTCAGTACAATTTGGAGATCATACCCGACAGGTTATCCCTTACCAAGATGGAGAAGAAGCCAGGAGAGAGCTTTAGGGAATACGGTTTTAGATGGAGGGAACAGGCCGCTAGAGTGGATCCACCAATGAAAGAAGGGGAAATGGTGGATTGTTTTCTACAGGCTTTGGAGCCAACATACTACGGCCATCTAGTGTCAGCAATTGGAAAGAGTTTCAACGAAGTTGTGAAAATGGGGAGTTTTGTAGAAGAAGGTTTGAAGACAAACAAAATTATGAGTTTTTCGGCTATCAAGGCCACCAACCAAGCTATACAGAGTGGAAACGGGGGAGTGATGGGAAAGAAGAAGAAAGAAGAAGTAGCAACCGTAGAAAGTAGGTCATGGAGTCGCAACCCACATTATAACCCGCCAAAACCCTACCGCCAACACCCACCAAGCCCATCAACTCCATATAATCCACCACCACCATCTTACCCGCCAAACCCCTACAACGCACCAAGCCCATATAACCCACCACCACCACCATACCCACCAACTGTCCCACATTACCACCACCCGCAAGCCCAAACCTACCCACCACCACCACCCCATGTGTGGAGAGCTCAAGCTCCACACAATGTGTACCACACCCAGAACACATACCCAACCCCTAAACCTTACCGAAACCAGAATAGACCCAGGCCGGACGCTGATTGGAGAAACAAAGCAAGAAAGACATTCACCCCGCTCGGAGAATCATATACCAGTCTTTACCACAGGTTGAAAGAGTTGGGGATGTTAAGACCAGTTGCGCCAAAAGTTCCGAACCCACCCCCGAAAAATCTTGATTCTTCTGTCAGATGTGAATACTGTTCGGGAACATTGGGCCACGATACTGAAAAGTGTTGGCAATTAAAGAATGCCATTCAAGATCTTATCGATGAGAGGAGAATTGAAGTACAGGCCCCCGAAACCCCAAACATTACCCAAAATCCGCTGCCAAATCACCACGAAACGCATATGATAGAATTGGTGCAGGGTGATGGCAGTCAAAAACCATCTCAAGCCGTCATGATGATAAAGTCGAGTGACAAGTTAGAAAAGGAAGTTGTGAAGGAGAAAGCGATTGTTGAGAAACCAAAGCCAGTAGTGATGGGAAGTCTAAAAGTGGTAGTGCCAGGTGCAAAGACAATTGTGACTGTGAAGGGTGCAAGTGCAGAGCCAGTAATCATAAAACCAGTAGTGCAAATGCCAGTGGTGAGTACGAAGACTGTACCTTGGAACTATAACAAGGTAGCGGTAGTTTACAAGGGAAAAGAGATTTCTGGTGAAATTAATGAAACGCATGGACTCACCCGATCTGGAAGGTGTTTTGCTCCAGAGGAACTGAGAAAGATGAAGACGGTAAAAGAAAGTCAATTGAAGAAGCCGGTGTCGGAGGAGGAAGCAGAAGAATTTCTTAAGAAAATGAAGTCACAAGAGTACTCAGTGGTTGAGCAGTTAAGAAAGACCCCGGCCCAAATTTCTTTGCTATCTTTGTTGATACATTCGGAAGAACACCGGAAGGCTCTTATGAAGATTCTAAATGAGGCTCATGTTCCGGAGAAGATTTCAGTGTGTCACTTGGAGAAGATTACCAGCAAAATTTTCGAGTCTAATAGGATCACCTTCTCTGATAAGGAGCTGCCGGTGGAGGGAACTGAACACAATAAAGCATTGTACCTTACGGTAAAGAGTGAAGAGTCAGTCGTGACCAGGGTATTGATTGACAATGGATCGAGCGCGAACATTTGCCCGCTGTCAACTTTAGGGAAGCTGAACATTAGCCCGGACAGAATCCGGAGAAACAATATCAACGTGAGAGGGTTCGACGGCGGAGGTAAGAACACGTTAGGAGATATTATTTTGGAAGTGACCATCGGTCCCGTTGATTTTACGATGGAGTTCCAGGTGCTCGACATTGCCGTATCGTATAACTTGCTGTTAGGTCGACCATGGATTCATGCGGCCAAGGCGGTACCATCTTCTCTACACCAGATGGTCAACTTTGAGTGGGAACAGCAAGAGATTGTTGTACACGGGGAGGAAAATGCTTGTAATGTGGTAGCACCTTTTGACGGTGCTGATGGGGATAGAGGTCCTTGGGTCTACCAAGTGACGGATGCTATAGTAGTGAACAGAATTACTGAAGGAGAAAAGTTACCAACCCCTATGATGGCACCAACTGCTGTGATGGTGGCCAGAGAAATGCTGAGAAACGGATTTGCACCGGGGAGGGGATTAGGCAAAACACTGCAGGGAGTCATTCAACCAGTTCAGCTTCCGGAGAACAAAGGTACATTCGGCTTAGGGTTCAAACCCACCTTTGCCGACATCCAAAGAGCCTCTAAAGCCAAAAAGAACTGGACCTTGCCCAAACCCATACCCAAATTATCCGACACCTTCATCGGGCCTGGTACAAAATATCAACCATCTGCTGCAACAAAGTGCATTGAGACCCAACTTGATGAAGAAATGCTTGGTTTTGAGAAAATGTTTTGGGAGGTGAATACTATTGAAGCAGGGGAAGGCACGAGCAAAATGGACGTGCAATTTGTGGGACCGGGGATCATGTTAAACAATTGGGAAGCTACTCCTTTCCCTATCAGGAAGGAGTCTTGGTAGTTAGCTCAAAATTTCATCATTGCTTTCCCTAAAGTTGTTATTTTATAGTTTCCCCATTCCCCTCATGAAAAGAAAATCACCATGTATCCCGAACATTGTTCGTTCTTTTATCAATGAAATGCAGTTTTCCTTTTCTTCACTTTTGCCTTATTTTTCTTTATTTTTCCTTTTGTACAGTTTTGCATGTGTTGATTCCAATGCCATGTCATGCGTGAAGGATTCTAGACCCGGTTCTGACAATCACGTTACTATACAAGAAATCGGGGAAAATAGTGAAATAGAATGTGAGGATGAGGAAGCCCTGGAGGAAATAAGTAAGGACATGAAACAATACGAGGAAAAACCCAAACCGAATCCGAGTGATACGGAATCTGTAAATTTGGGGAGCGAAGATGATGTCCGAGAAACAAAGATTAGTGTGCATTTGGAGGCACCCCTCGGGGATGAATTGATAAGGTTGTTACATGAATTTAAGGACATCTTTGCCTGGTCCTATGATGACATGCCCGAGCTTAGCACAGATTTGGTGGTACACAAGTTGCCTATCTACCCTGAATGCTGGCCGGTAAAACAAAAGCTGAGGAAATTCAAAACGGACATTAGCGTGAAGATAAAAGAAGAGGTGAATAAGCAGTTTGAGGCAAAGGTCATAAGAGTTACCAAATACCCCACCTGGTTGGCAAATGTTGTGCCGGTCCCGAAGAAAGATGGCAAAACCAGAGTGTGTGTAGACTATAGAGACCTCAACAAGGCCAGTCCGAAGGATGACTTCCCATTGCCAAACATCCACATATTGATCGACAATTGCGCCAAGCATGAAATCGGTTCGTTTGTGGATTGTTATGCCGGTTATCACCAGATCCTGATGGACGAAGAAGATGCTGAGAAAACTGCCTTCATTACACCTTGGGGAACGTACTGTTACAGGAGTAATGCCGTTTGGATTGAAGAATGCCGGGGCAACTTACATGAGGGCAATGACCACAATGTTTCACGATATGATGCATCGAGAAATTGAAGTATATGTGGACGATGTCATCATAAAGTCCAGAAAACAACCTGATCATGTGAGAGATTTGAGGAAGTTTTTCCAAAGACTCCGGAGATACAATCTAAAGCTCAATCCGGCGAAGTGTGCTTTTGGAGTACCTTCAGGAAAACTACCGGGGTTTATTGTGAGTCGGCGAGGTATTGAACTGGATCCATCAAAGATCAAGGCTATTCAAAGTCTACCTCCGCCGAAGAACAAGAAGGAGGTCATGAGCTTATTAGGAAGGTTGAATTACATTAGTCGGTTCATTGCTCAATTGACATCAACATGCGAGCCGATCTTCAAGTTGTTGAAGAAAGATGCGGCGGTGAAATGGACCGACGAGTGTCAGGAAGCCTTCGACAAGATCAAAGAATATTTGGCCAATCCTCCGGTGTTAGTACCTCCAGAACCAGGGCGACCTTTGATTTTGTATCTGACGGTGCTAGATAACTCTTTCGGTTGTGTACTGGGGCAACATGATGAGACAGGCAAGAAAGAACAAGCCATCTACTACCTCAGCAAAAAGTTTACATCCTACGAGGTGAAGTATACCCAACTGGAAAGAACTTGTTGTGCATTGATTTGGGTAGCTCGGAAGCTAAAGCATTATTTGTCAGCATATACCACGTACTTGATATCACGACTGGATCCTCTCAAGTATATATTTCAGAAGCCTATGCCTACGGGAAGACTGGCCAAATGGCAGATTCTGCTCACAGAATTCGACATTGTCTATGTAACTCGTACGGCCATGAAGGCACAAGCTATTGCGGACCACTTAGCCGAGAATCCGGTGGATGATGAATATGAACCATTGAAAACATACTTTCCGGATGAGGAGGCAATGCTTGTCGAGGAGATGGAGCAAGAGGAGAGGCCAGGATGGAAAATGTACTTTGACGGAGCCGTCAACAACAGGGGTGTTGGTATCGGAGCGGTACTCATTTCAAGTACGGGTCAACACTATCCCGTCACAGCTCAGCTTCGATTTTTCTGTACCAACAATATGGCCGAATATGAGGCGTGCATCTTGGGATTAAGGATGGCAATTGACATGGGTATTCAAGAGATTTTGGTCATGGGTGACTCGGATCTCTTGGTACACCAAATTCAAGGGGAATGGGAGACACGAGATTTGAAATTGATACCATATCGGTATTGTTTGCACGAGTTGTCTCAAAGATTCCGGTCTATAGAATTCAAGCACATCCCGAGAATGCACAATGAGATTGCGGATGCTTTGGCCACATTGTCCTCTATGTTGCATCATCCGGACAAGACATATATAGATCCACTCCAGATCCAAGTCCGAGATCAGAATGCTTATTGCTTCGCTGTGGAAGAAGAGTCGGATGGAGAGCCGTGGTATCATGATATTAGAGAATACTTGAAAGGTGGCAAATACCCGGAACAAGCCACTGGAGACCAGAAGAGAGCCATCAGGCGTCTAGCCAATGGATTTTTCTTCAGTGGAGGAGTGGTATACAAAAGAACACCAGATCTGGGTTTCTTGCGGTGTGTAGATGCACAACAAGCCAATGAGATCATGATTGAAGTACATGCTGGAGTATGCGGACCCCACATGAGCGGATATGTTTTGGCAAAGAAGATTTTGAGAGCGGGGTACTACTGGCTCACTATGGAGCGTGATTGTATCAGGTATGTAAAGAAATGCCATCAATGCCAGGTACATGGAGATCTGATCCATTCTCCGCCTTATGAGTTGCACACAATGTCGGCACCTTGGCCCTTTGTTGCTTGGGGCATGGATGTCATCGGCCCAATAGATCCAGCCGCTTCTAATGGGCACAGGTTCATTCTGGTTGCAATAGATTATTTCACCAAGTGGGTTGAAGCTAAGACATTTAAGGCGGTGACGAAGAAAGCGGTAGTGGATTTTGTGCACGAGAATATTATATGCCGATTTGGAATCCCCAAGGTGATTATCACAGACAATGGAGCCAATTTAAACAGTCATCTCATGGCGGAAGTTTGTGAAAGGTTTAAGATCACGCACCGCAATTCCACACCTTACAGGCCAAAGGCGAATGGAGCAGTAGAAGCGGCTAACAAGAATATCAAGAAGATTCTCCGAAAAATGGTGGAGGGATCCAGGCAATGGCATGAAAAGTTACCCTTTGCTCTCATGGGTTACCGCACGACGGTACATACTTCTATCGGAACCACACCTTATACACTGGTGTACGGAACAGAGGCCGTTATACCCGCAGAAATAGAAATACCGTCATTGCGAATTATAGCCGAATCCGAGATAGATGACGATGAATGGGTAAAGGCCCGGTTAGAACAGTTGAATTTGATTGATGAGAAGAGATTGGCCGCAGTCTGTCCATGGGCAGTTGTATCAGCGAAGAATGGCCAGAGCATATAATAAGAAAGTACGACCTCGAAAGTTCGAAGTCGGACAACTGGTATTGAGGCGTATCTTACCACATTGGGCAGAGGCAAAAGGCAAGTTTGCGCCGAATTGGCAGGGACCGTTCGTGGTATCACGGGTGTTGTCCAATGGAGCATTATATTTAACAGATGTTGAAGGAAAGTGCGTAGAGACTGCTATCAATTCAGATGCGGTCAAAAGATACTATGTATGATTCCTTTTCAATTATATGTTTTGTATTTTGTTGTGATTTTGGAATTGAAATGACGAAGGCATTTTATTCTCTATCCAAACACTTTATCCATTGATAACCCCTTTGAGCCTTAATGAATGAATTCTTTCATATCCCTCTCTCGGAATCGCTTTAGTGCAATAAGATCGAAATTGCCAGAATGTAAAATGAAATGATGGAATGAAAAAAAAAATGAAATGAAAAAATGAAAAATGATGAAAAAAGAAAAAGACAAAGAAATCGGGAAAAAGTCAAAAAGAAATCCATCTAACTTATGAAGTTGGATGAACTACGTCCGACTTGATCCCGAAAGGGTACGTAGGCAGCCTCTCTGAGGTTCAGTCACAATAAAGAAAAAATCCAAAAATTCCCCACATATTGAAAGTGGGGCAGAAGTTATGTTTAATAATTCCGAGAGTTGTAAATATTTTTAACCCTCGTTGAAATTTTGAGCCTTTATATCTTTCTTTCTTAACCCACCCCAAAAGCCACGTTACAATCCAAAGAAAGACCTTCTGATCAATTTTGAAATGATAACAAATACAACGAAGGAGGAGCGAAGCATCGGATAATACCCGTGGTACAGAAAACAAAATACAAAAAGGAAAAATGGAAAAAAAAAATAATAATAATAAAAAATGAGAGAGTCTCATCAGTGAAAACCTTAGCCGGCACTGTGAGGCGATTGTGAGGTTGAGAGAAATAAAATGAGAGAGTCTCATCAGTGAAAACCTTAATCGGCACCGTGAGATGATTGTGAGGTTGAGAGAATAAATGAGAGAGTCTTATTGGTGAAAACCTTTCGAGGCACCGTAAGGCGATCGTGAGGACTATCAGAAAAGAGAAAAGGCAACAAAAAAGAGTTTCGGTTTGGGTCAAAGATAATTCAGAGTCAGAATAATGATTGGAACGAACTGGGTCAGAGTTTAAATACATGGCATGGTCAGCGGAATCAGCCAGCAAATACCCAGATAAGTTCTGTCATCTCTCCAAAATACCCTTACCTTTCTTTCATTTTTCTGCATTTACCTTTTTGAGAGCTAACTACCAGCTCCTGATAACGGAAGCTGAAACAACACTGGATCAGAACGGATAGAAGATTGGGGAAGGGAATAAAGAAGCTTGGCAAACATGGCCAAAGAAAAAGAAAACAAAACAAAAATGGAGAAATGAAAAAAATACAAAAAGAGTCTGCAAGGGACAAGAAATTTAAAGTCATGCAACATGAGAAAGCAAAAGCAAAGGAAGCAATAAGAAGTGGGGACGGCAGATGCCAGTTGCCAGCAGTTTATATCTAATAAATTTTGTTTCATGCAGGAACAAACTGTCACTAATCACTTTAAAGTGAATGTGACCAATATGGAAAATTTAAAATACCAAAAAGAGAAAGTCCGCCGAATAAGTGGAGAAATTCACAGGCAAAAGATGAGTTGGTAAAAAGAAAATACCAAAAAGAGGAAGGTAACATCTTTTAAAATCCACTCCCTAGTCCTCAGGCTGCGGGAATATTTTCTGCATTTTGCATTGCACGTTTAATTTCTGTTAGGCACCCACCTTCTAATACGGGAATACTTTTCTGCATCGCATTGCACGTTTCAATTCGTTAGGCGCCCACCTTCAAATACGGGAATATTTTTCGCATCGCATTGCACGTTTAAATTCCGTTAGGTGCCCACCTTCTAATACGGGAATATTTTCTCGCATTCGCATTGCACGTTTAAATTCGTTAGGTGCCCACCTTCTAATACGGGAATATTTTCTCGCATCGCATTGCACGTTTAAATTCCGTTAGGTGCCCACCTTCTAATACGGGAATATTTTGACCAATGTGGAAAATTTAAAATACCAAAAAGAGAAAGTCTGCCGAATAAGTGGAGAAATTCACAGGCAAGAGATAAGTTGGTAAGAAGAAAATACCAAAAAGAGGAAGGTAACAGTTTTTAAAATCCACTCCCCAGTCCTCAGGCTGAGGGGATACTGTTTTGCATCTGCATTTGCACGTTTAATTTCTGTTAGGCGCCCACCTTCTAATACGGGAATATTTTCCGCATCGCATTGCACGTTTAAATTCTGTTAGGTGCCCACCTTCTAATACGGGAATATTTTCTGCATCGCATTGCACGTTTAAATTCTGTTAGGTGCCCACCTTCTAATACGGGAATATTTTCTGCATCGCATTGCACGTTTAAATTCTGTTAGGTGCCCACCTTCTAATACGGGAATATTTTCTGCATCGCATTGCACGTTTAAATTCTGTTAGGTGCCCACCTTCTAATACGGGAATATTTTCTGCATCGCATTGCACGTTTAAATTCTGTTAGGTGCCCACCTTCAAATACGGGAATATTTTCTGCATTCGCATTGCACGTTTAAATTCTGTTAGGCGCCCACCTTCTAATACGGGAATACTTTTTCTGCATTTCGCATTGCACGTTTAATTTCGGTTAGGCGCCCACCTTCTAATACGGGAATATTTTTGCACATCATGGTTTATACAGTTAAAAAGCCCACACTGGGGCAGAAAAAGAAAAAAAGAGGTAGTTTGTTGTTTTGTTTTGAGCAGGTTCAGCTCGAGATCAAGAAAAAACAAGAAAATCAACAAAAAAGAGAGTCAACAAGAAAAACAAGAAAATCAACAAAAAGAGAGTCATCAAGAAAAACAAGAAAATCAACAAAAAGAGAGTCATCAAGAAAACAAGAAAATCAACAAAAAAAGGAAGATTCTGCATCACCGGAAAGGGAAGAAGAGCAAAAGCTAGATTAGGAACAATTGTAATTGTAGGATCATAGCTTAGAATAGCTTCTTCATTTTACATTTCCCCCCCGGTGTAATAAGGAGTAAGTCAGCAGGTCTCAACAGTGTCAATGCAACAGTGAGTCTGGTAGTTTTTAAAACTGCCGGACCTTCCCGAACTACACTGACCTGATTCCTGTTTAGCCCAGGATATGTAGGCAACCTCTAAAGCAGGGTGCGGTCAAAAGGTTTTCAAAAATGCTTTCACGGAATGTGCCAATGTGCAAAAATCTCTCATTACTGCTCACTTGTCTTTGCACCGAAACTCTTCGTGTTCCCGAGCAAAGAGGGGCAGCTGTGAGCACATGATTTTTGCACCGGGCAAATAATTCCAAAATTAAAATAAATATGTTTTTGAGTGCAATTACTTGATTTGTTTGGAATTAGCTATACTTTTGAGTTTGAATAAGTAGAAATTAGAAAGAAAATCAAAAAAAAATAGGCTAAGTAATTAGTTTGTTAGTTTAATTAGTTAGATTTTAAGAAAATTAAAAAATAGCTTAAATAGGAGAAAATAAAGAAAAAATAGCAGAAAAATTGCAAAAAATATTAGAAAATTAGAGTAAATAGTAAATTAGGATTTATAATTTTTCATAAAAGAAAAAGAAAAAAAGTATAAAAGAAAAAATACATAAAAATCATTAAAACCAGAAAATACAAAAATAGATATATATTGGGCTAATGAAAATCCAATTGAGAGGCCCAATCTGCTAAGCCCAGTAATTTGGCCCGCCTGGCCTTTTAATTGTTTTGATCATAGCCGTCCATCTTGATAGATCCAACGACCCCAATAATTAGTGGTTTGATTTTAATTAATTAATTGTGATGCTCAATCTTGGCCGTCCATTTCAGTTGATCTAACGGGCAGGCCTTGGTCTCATTAGGAGCTCAAACGATGGCGTTTTAGTAACGCTCATCCTCAGCCATTGATCATCAATGAACGGACGGCTCAGATTATCTCGGACATTCGACCTATATAATGCTTATGTCCGAACGATTTTGGCCATTTCTCTATATGCCATAACCCTAGCCGCCCCTGATGCTCTCCATCTTCACCTTCTTCAAAGCTCAACGGCCATGGCGGCCACCACTCCTACGGTGGTCGCCGGCCTCCTCTTACCTCTCCCCTCTTCTTCTCTCTTCTTCTTTACTCTTCTTCGCCATCAAAAGCCCCCAAGAACTCCCCTTCTCCAGAATTCCGGTCACCGGAACCCTTGCCGGTGACCACCCAAACAACGAGGATCCGCTTCAAACCAATGCCAAAAGCACCCTCTCCACCTGATCTATCCACCCATACCACTCTCACCCGTCGAATCTTCCCGTATCGTCTCGAATGTTCGAAAGAAGGTCGTCGGAACCCTAACTCCGGCGACCCCCAAACTTAAAACACCCAAAGGTCTCATCTTTTACCATCCCCTAACACTCCTTACAACTCGAAATCCCGAAAGGCTTCATCTTTAAGCCTTAAAAGAAAAATCAGAAAAGAAAAGTAAAAAAAAAAAAAAAAAAAGAGAAAAAAGAAGAATAAGGAAAAGAAACAAGGAAAGGAGGAGGTCTGAGAGACGAGAGAGAGTGAAATAGAAGAGTAAAATGGGAAGCTCAGGGGACCGGCCCTGCGAGCTAAGTACCCCACCCCCTCTCTGTTTCTTTGGCTTACTTTTTCTGTTTATTGTTTGCGTGTTTATCATGTTTTGTTAATTAGTCGCATGAATTAGATTTTGATAAGTTTCTGTTTTATCTATATATCCTTTTTCTATGTCTCATGCTTCACATGTTAGTCATAGGGTTTGTTCCTTGCTGGCCTTCTGTCGTCGTTGTTCTTTACTTTGTTCTTGTGTTTCACATGCCATGTTTTCTTCTGCTATTCTGTTTATCTTCTTTCGTTTCACAACATGAACTTGTTCATCTTCTAAGAGCCTACTATGTTAGGGTTTTTCTATCCCTCTACTTATCATTATGTTCTTTGCTTGTTGTGTTTCTTTGCATGATTAGTTATAAATTTCTTACTAGTTGTTTCTTCTTCTGTTTCACATCTTCTGCCTGTACCTCTAATGCTTAGTCCTGGGATTTCGTAACATGTTCCTTCAGAGCCTGTTAGTAATAGAACTTTATCCATCATATGTCTTGTGTGGTCACATGGTTCTTTGCTATAAGATTGAGAAATTCATCTTTTCTGTTTTGGCTTCTGTTTCATCTCCTTTTCTGGTTAACGATTTGTCCATGATTTGGATTTGGTTGATTATGTTCCCATGATTCTATAGTTTATTTCATATCTTTGTGCAAGTTGCTCTGATAATTAGTCTTAAGGCTTCTTAGCTGGCTCATCTTTAGCCTGTTATGTTGAGATCCTGTTATTTGTCATGTTAATCCCATGGTACTTTACTCTAAGTTCAAATGTCTCATCTTTCTTTGACCTATTGACTGTTAGTTCCTGAGATTCAACAAGCATGACTTGATTCGTCACATGATTAGTTTTAGGTTTTGATTTGTTCATCTATGCTCTCTGGTTGACTGCTCATCTCCTTGTGTTCCTTATCTCTCATATATATTACACCTGTTTAGTTTGGCATATGAATTAAGGTGTCTTTTGTCTTAATATTGGTTTCTGATTCTTTGATTTGAAGACTTGGACCTGATATCTCTCCTCTTCTTTGTCCTTTGTTAGTTTAGGTTTTTCCACCTTGTTTGAATGTTTGCTCATTTTGTCTTAATCTTCTCTGTTAGTATTGACTGTTTGACTGATTCTTCTCTTCTCTTTGTCTCATGTTTAGGGACAGAATTAGCTATTAGTCCCTTATATTAAGTTTGAATTGGTCTCTTCATGCTTAGTTATATTGTTAGGATTAAATATTGGTTCCATATCTGAGTTGGCTTTACTCCAGTTTTCCATAAGTTCAATGTTTTCCTTTTAGGATAATTCAAGGATTAGTCATTAGGCTCTTCTATTTACTTAGAGATCACTACTTCAAATAACATCCTCACATGCATGTCCTTGATCTTTCTTCTGTCACTTTTGCATGATCTTCTTTATCTTCTTCATATCTCTCTTGTTCCCCATTGTCACTTTTTACATGTATACATCAAGCTAGGGAAATCTGATTACCATGCTTATGTTATGTCCAGTTGAATCTGTTGACTGTTTTTGGGATAACTTAGTATCTATGTACCTGTAGCCATGAATGCTAAGTGTTTTTAGAGTTTTTCAGTATGCCATCTAGCATGAAATGATTGTAACTCAGTTTGCTTAATGTTTAATTGACACTTTGCTACTTGAAATTGAGTGTGTAAGTCTGATTAATTAAAATTCAACATTATCCAACTCCTTTTCTGAGTTTTAATTAGTTGATAAACATATTTGGTTTCATGTGTTTATGTGTGCAATTGCATGTTGAAATGGCTGAGTTTGCAATAGTTTGATGTTAAGTATGATTACTGTTAATACCTTCATGCTAGGGTGAATTGGTTATAGCTGCTAGTACTAAGTTCCATGAAAGTGGTTAGTTTTTAAATAGGATAAAACACTGAAAATGCATAATTAGGCTATAAGTTAAATAATTGGCTTAAGAATGGTCAACCTTGCAAAGGGTTGACCTATTCTATAAAGCCTTAACACACAGTCCACTTTAAAAGTGGCTGGTTGTGCAAAAGGGCTATGTTTGCAAATGCAGACTAGCCCAGGCTCTCTTTAGAGCCCTGAACAGCAAAGTGGCCAAACCTGTAAAGGCTTTTGGGCCCAGTTGTTCAGTATTTGGCTTTGATAGCCCAAGCTAAGTCTCAACTTGAGACTGGCTAGTTCTTAAATAGTTAATCTCAATAATAAAACAGGCTAGTCCTGCAATTGGCTTTAATTTGTAATAACTTAGTCTTAATTGACTGGAACTAATTAAAAGTGGCTAAAATTGAAATAGTTTCTTAAAATAGAACTGGCCAGCCCTTAAATACTAATGCCAGGGCTGGCTATTAGTTAAATAGGTGCAAAAGATGCTGAGATTTAACCTAGGTAAGTTGTGTAAATAAGCAGTGCCCTTAAGGGCATAATTGGGTATTAAAAAGGTGAAACAGTAATAGTTTAGAACCTAAGAGGGTAAGGGAGTCATTTGTACCCCTGATTTCTGCAATTTTGCGGAGATTTAAGGGTATAATGGTCTCCCTAAAAAGGGAAATCTGTAAAAATCTCAAACCCTTAAGGATACACTGGTAAAAACCCACTAAAAAGAATCTTTAGAACCTTCCAGCACATGCTGGAAGGGTTTTGATAACTGATTTTGGGGACTTAAGTGTAGAATTCATGATTTTAGGAAGGGGAAGAGTGGGATTAATCCCATACTTCCTCCCCAAGTCTTCAGCCCTAAAAATAACTATAAATACCTCTTAAAAAGGGGCTGAATGGGGGTTCCATTTTTGAAGTATTCTGAAAATATATATCGGGGTTCCAATTGAGAGTAATCTGAAAACACACCTAAGCTGAAATTCATACAAAAGTTTCAGAGTTTAAAATAACAATAGAATAGTAGGATTTCTGGGTTTTTCTATCGGATTTTTGCTGGGTTTCTTAGCTCGCTGTTGCTGGGTTATTCTACTATTGTTGCTGTGTTGCTGTGTTGTTGTGCTTTCTTCATCTCACTGTTGCATTGTTGTTCAAAATCTTGCTGTGCTTACCTGCTTTACCCCTAGAACTCATTGGTTCTTTTTGCTGAATCAGGTACATACCCTGTTCGATGAAGCTGTATTGTTGAAATGCTTTAATGGAATGAAGTTCCTGCTTTAATTCATTTTGTCATTTTGTATTATTGAATTAGTAGCTTAATTGTAGTAGTATGTAGTAGTTGAAAAACAGAAAAATAAACACAAGAGATGTAATAGCTAGTAATAGTAGTAGTATAATGTAGATAGTTTACCACTTAGTTTAATTAGGTAAAGGCTCTAAAATATAAGTTAATTAATAAAACCTGCAAGACTAACAATCTGGTAACGAAATTCATGAGGAAATCAGTAGTGTAATGGTAGTGTAGTCGTAGATCACTCATTACTTAGTTAAATAGGAATACTATTAAAACCAGAGCCAATCAATTCACTTGCATACATTAGTAATAATAAGCTCATTTAGTTAATCTGTTTCGTTAATTAATTTTAGTGTTTGAGTAAGTTTAAAAGAGGAGTGAAATTGGCTGTTAAAATGGGTTTGGTCCAGTGTTCAAATCAGTGTTTAAACATAGTCATAAGGTCATATAACCAATCAAAAGAGAAGAATAGTTAGAAGAAATAGTAGTTCATTCGCAACTGGGTTCGAGACATCTCATAAGCTGAATTAGACTAGAATCAATAATGTATTTGTGTACATATCACTTAGTTTGGGATAATTTAGTTGACGTTAGTAAATAATCAGATTGATTAAGCATTGTCTAATATAGTTGAATCACTCTTTTCTTCCTTTCTTAGTATAAGTAATGTCTACGATGTTATAGGCTTGTTGGCAGAAAACAAAAGGAACAACGGTAGTCCAGTCATCTATAGATTAATTAGTAGTAATCTGGTGTAAGTATTGATTATATTGTATAGTGGTTTTCATCTTCTGAAAAATTGAATAAAGTAATCTGATTTCGTTTTCTGAGTATTTGATTCTTCATATGAGTTATGCGACATACCTTTGTTATTACAATTTTTGTTTAGGCCCTATGTATAACGTGGGCCTGAACTATGGTATCATTCGACTGGGCTACCCAAATGAAAATCTGAAGACTGCTTGGGCACATCTGGTACTAAGTTGAAGACCCAGGCCCAATAAACAACAGAAATAACGGGCCTGGAATATTTATCGTTTAAGGCAAGAACAATGTATAGCAAATGTAGTTAAACAAAATAGGACCGGACTTTAAAATTAAATTGGGACGAGCCTCGCCCGAATAACAATCGGGGCCCCCATTTAGTAATGAAATAACATAGTATACCCGGAGAGGCTAATAGTGAATTTCATAGCCTCTCCCAAAGTTAAAAGCCGATATAGACTATCTTAAGGCACGATTTTAATATACCTTCTTATGAATGAGTGTGCACTTGGTGCGACTCAAATCCAAATCTCGGTAATGCTGAAATACACCAAAAGTCATAGGCGTACTGGTTGCGGTATGACTCGAGGCGTGTTTTCGCGATACCGCAAATTCCTAAAAATGATATTTAACGTAAAAAGCGCATTATGTTGTTAAAACTTATAATTGAGTCAAACAAAAGTCAAGAACGACGGTGGAGCGACCGTGCTAAAACCACGGAATCCGGGAGTGCCTAACACCTTCTCCCGGGTTAACAGAGTTCCTTATCCGGATCTCTGCTTCGCAGACATTTATAAGAGTCAAAATTCCTCGGATTCGGGATTAACGGTGACTTGGGACACCATTGTCTTTCCCAAGTGGCGACTCTGATTAATCTCTAATAAAATCCCGAACCGATTGTCCTTTAATTGGAAAAACTCCTTCCCTTACGTTATTTTATCCGTCTTGGGTAATTAAGCGCCGGGGTATACCCTACAAGTGTATTTATACTCATTTAAGTGTGTGGGGTAGTAAAAATGGAGGTGTGACACTAGCGAAATCAAACAGCGCAGTGCCTCCTCCGTTCCTAACCCCGAGGCCAAAACCGCCATGCACCTCTCCATAACCACTAGCATCTGCCCCAATATGGTGATTAAAGTCCCCTCCAATGACCAACTTCTCAGATTGGGGGATACTACACACCAACTCATCCCAAAAAGTGCCTCTTGACCCCCTTATCTAAGCCCGCATGCGGTGCGTAGGCGCTGATGAAGTTGAGGACGCAGCCCCCGATAGCCAACTTAATAGACATCAACCTATCGTTCACTCGCCTAACCTCCACCACGGACTACCTAAGGTCCTTATCCACCAGGATGCCCACTCCATTCTTACCCCTCACGACCCCAGAGTACCACAATTTATACCCGTCTGCATCCCGCGCCTTCGTCCCTTTCCACCTAGTCTCCTGAACACAGGCTATGTTGACCCTCCTCTTCTGAAGAATCTTCGCCAACTCAATGGACTTACCCGTCAGAGTGCCTATGTTCCACGACCCGATCCTTAATCTATGAACGTCTGATACCCTCTTCCCACCCTTACCTCCCGCCCTACCCGCAGAACCTCTCCCTGCCCCCCTACTCACCCCCGCCACTGCTCTCACCCCCCGAGGACATGACCTTGCGCTCACATCCTTCGTCGCGACCACTATCCCTCCAACCGACTATGGGGAATAGAGACGCACACATGCACAAAAGGGAGATACCAAAGATTGCAAACTAGATAGCAACAGAGAAAACCCCACAAGAAATGCTAGCGAGAGCACGAAAAAAGGTGTACAAGTTAAACGAGGGGCGGGAGGTACCAACTCCCGGTGGAAAAACCTGAAGATAGGCGCCCGAGTTCGAGTGCTGCCTCCACTTGCACGTCCCGTCCAGTGTTGCTTAGCTCTTCGCTCCCAAACGCCGCAAAGTCGCCTTGTCGCATGTCCTGAGTTTTACCGGGACGGGTAGTTCTGTTGCGTCCCGCCGAGAACCTGCACAAACACAAAAACCAACCACACAAAAATGCGGGGGATGGGGGTGTTGCCTGACTTGGAGAGGGACTGCCTGAAAGTGGAGTGAAAGGTGAGGGAGAACCGGGGAGTGGAGGAGAGGAGTGGCGGGGCAGAAGGGTAGGGGGAATGCGAGAGGGAGTGGGGAGGAGGGAAGGGAGAAAGAGAGAGGTGAGGAGGAAGAAGGAAGGCAGAGGGGGGCTGCCGGCGAACTCGCCGGAGTTGGGGAGAGGGTGGTGGAGAAACAGAGGCGGGGAGGGGAGGGGGGCTAGGGGGGGGGGGGGGGCGGGAGGGGGGGGAGAGAAGAGAGAGAGAAGAGAGGAGAGGTGACCTTACCTGGGAAGTGACCTTACCTGGTGGTCGCCGGCGGCTGGTCGCCGGAGTGGATGGGTGGAGGGGGGTGAAGGCGGCTGGTCGCCGGAGTGGAGGGGTGGGGGGAGGGGGGGTGAAGGCGGCTGGCATGAACTGACCGTTGAGAAACGCAGAGAGGAGGGAGAGTGAAAAACGCGTCTGCTTGTCACTGTCTTATATGGAGAGTAGAGCTAGAAAGTTCCCCAAATTTATACTTTTCGGAGAGCTTCAGACTAAAAGAGGAAAAGACTTTAACCAGTATTTTGAATCAAGGCTGGAAGAGCAAGGGCTCAATTTCGTGGGTCAGAATAGCAAGGCTTGCCTTTTGAAAAGGAAATGAAGTTTTTGCTTGTAGTCCAAAATTTTCATATTTTTATCAGTTCCAATATAAAGGCATGACCCAAATTGCAGCTGCCGAGTCTTTAAAAGGCCTATAATAATATTAATAACCCACACATCTCTTATGACGTAAAAATTGCATGGGACTTTAACTTATGCTTGTTTTGTAAAAATAATTGCAAGCGTATCCACTTTTTCGCATGATTTCAGCATACAGGACTAAAGTAGCAAAAGCAATCACACAAAACTTCAGTATTCTAGTAGACGGGTCTGAAGTAGCAAGTGTGCTGAACCAAGTGTACGAAGTTTTTGTTTTTGTAATTTGCTTAAGTTTTTATTTTGTAACTGGCGAACTTTAGCTCTAGAGCTAAAGTTTTTATTTTTGTAACTGGCGAACTTCAGCTTTAGAGCTAAAATTTTTGTTTTGTAACTTGACTGTAATGACTCCTTTGATTATCATGAAAAATGAATGGGTCAAGTTGCAACTAGAAGCACATACGAGTTTTACTAATCCTCGTGGAAATTTAATAGCAGTCGAGAAGTATTTCGATACTAATAAAGTTTTATGCGTTTCATTGCCATATATGTCAGAAGGTTCTTCGTTATATTCTTTCTACTCGAACGCAGAAAATTTTGTCAGAGGATTGTATTGCTATTGTTCTTAAAGAATCACTTCTTGGTCTAAAAGATATTCATCTTCTTCGAAGGGTTCATAGAACTATCAACGCTGGTGATATTTTCTGTGAAAAATGTAAATATTTGTAATTTTAATTTATATTTAAATGTCAAGTTTATGTTGTTCCATTTAGAAGGATATCCAGTTGTAATGGATCCAGTATATTTTCTGCTTAGTTGGGATTCTCCTTTATATTATAAGAGAGAGTGGCAAAGTAAGGGGAGGAGAAAGCGGATTGAAGTTATTCAAAAAGTGGATACAAGTTAAAGTTTGCCAAAAAAATAGGTATATGCTAAATGGAGGCGACTAAATAGGACACCCCGTGCAATTTTTACCCCTATTTGGTCTCTCCCATTTAACTTATACCATTTTTTAAAACTTTTAACTTGTACCCACCTTTTAAACAATTTTAGCCCCCTTTCTCATCCTCCTCAAAGTTATATCCGCCCTCAATAGTTCCATTAAAAGAAATTCATAGCTTTTTAGCCTTTTTCTTGCCCTCTCCTGCAGCAGAGGCTTGACGACCTAATGAATTCATATGTTACAACATATTAGAGAATTTAATCATTCAAAGCATTTATTAGGCGCTCAAGGATATACTAACTACCAAGTGTAGAGTTTGTTCCTCCTCGGAGGACCAATTGGGTTGTTCTTGCCTTCTTGGTAGTATCATATAGTCCACCCCTCTATTAAGAGTGTCATCCACGATAATTTGGAGTTAAAAAATTATCAGCTCTCTGTCGTTGCCAATATATTAGCACGAAATATCTACTCCTGTTTGATTATTTTTTAGATATCCATTGAATTCCAATGGAAATTGCATTTGAAAGAAAGCTGTAGTGTTGATTAGAAGTGAAAAAGACAGAAATTTTCTCGTCATTTCTGGTAAGTGATCAGATGGTTTATGCACAATGTAGTAGGCTGAAGTTTAACTCTAAAAAGGCTGAAGTTTGCCAGTTACAAATAAAAACTTCAGCTTTAGAGCTAAAGTTCGACAGTTACAAAATAAAAACTTCAGCTTTAGAGCTAAAGTTCGCCAGTTACAAACAAAAACTTCAACTCTAGAGCTGAAGTTCGCCAGTTACAAAATAAAAACTTCAGCACTAGAGCTGAAGTTCGCCAGTTACAAAAATAAAAGTTTTAGCTCTAGAGCTGAACTTGAGGCTCTGCTACTAGAATGCTGAAGTTTTGCATGATTGTTTTTGCTACTTCAGCCCGGTATGCTGAAGTTATGTGAAAATGCTAGTACGCTTGTAATTTTTTTTTGCAAAGCGGACACAAGTGAAAACGTGACACAAAAAGCGATTATAGATACAAATGCCCCTAGCAAGTTATCCGTTCCAGATTCAAAGCAATACATTTCATCCATTGAAGAAAAAAGTACACGGTTCAACAAATTATTTTTTATACGAGGTTTTGAGTCAGGTCCCGAGTGACTTGAAAAGGAAAAATCCAGATAGAAGAATACTTCCCTTTAATGGACCTTACACAACTTGAATTTAGATTAGAAGTGGTTGATAAAACCATTAATTGGTGATGAAAAATGAAGCCTCCTATGGGCAAATGATATACTCATAAAAAATAAAAAAAACTAAGAATAACTTAGAATGCCTTTGTAAACTCAGACATGCGAAACTAATTAATCATGAAGAAGCTCTGTCTAACATCCATTCATAGCTAAAAACTAATAAATATAGGGTGCTTGACTAAGCATATTTTGATACAGTGTAGTTCTTAAGTTGTCGCGAACCATGAAAGAAGATAATTAAAAACTGAAATTTATTATTCCAAATATATTTCAACATAAGCCTTGTCGATGAACCAAATCTACACCCATAGCCTCCATCTAAAGGACATATTCTGTCTAGACACCAACGTATAGATATTTATCACCTTGCATATATATCGTACTTAACAATTACCACATAGCAAATATGACTCAACTCCTTTAAGCTAAGGTTAGACCAAACACTTACCTCGATGCCTTGAACACAACTCAAGCCTCAAGTATAGCTTTATCCCGTGATTCCACCGCCAATTCGCTCGTATCTAGTCACAAATTACTTAATTATATTAATAAATACTAAATGAATCAACCCCAATGCATGAAAATGAGTTTTCCAAAGTTTTACCCAAAAAGTCAAAAATTGCCCCCGGGTCTGCATAGTCAAAACCCGAGGTTCGAACCAAAATCCGATTACCCATTTCCCCAGGAACTCAAATATATAATTTATCTTGAAATTGGACCCCAAATTGAGGTTCAAATCCCCAATTTTTCAAAAACCTAGGTTCTATCCAAAACCCCCAATTTTTCCCATGAAAATCTTTAATTTTTGGTTGAAATCATGTTAAAAGATATAAATGATTTAAAGAAATGAGTAAAACTAACTTATAATTGATTTGGAAGAAGATTTGTTCTTGGAAAATCGGCCAAAGGAGTTGTGTTTTGAAAATGGTGTGAAAATAACTTAAAATCGACTAAGTATAGAAAATTGCAGATCTCTGATATGGAAAATGCGAACAGGGGTTCGCAATTACGAAACCTGGCCTCTCAGATGTGGGAATTGCGAAGTCATGTTCGCATTTGCGAGCACTGTACAAATTGAGGGGTTCGCATTTGCGATAAAAAATGTCGCATTTTAGGCATGCCCTTTTTTGCATTTGCGGACCAAATGGTCGTATTTGTGATGAGGAAGCAGAAATTCCCTTCTCGCATTTGCGATGCCAGACTCGCATTTGCGAGCTCGCATTTGCGAGACCTGCTTCGCAAATGCGAAGACTGCAGAACTGGCATACCAGATTATTTTTAAAGTTCAAAGATGCAACCCTGACCTATCCAAATCTCACTCGAGCCCTCGGGGTTACAAACCAATTACACACACAACCTTAAAAATACCCTACGGACTTAATTGTACGATCAAATCGCCAAAATAACATCATAACATCAAATTATACCTCAAAATTCAAGAATTCTTTCAAAATTTATAAAACATCAAATTTTTTAATTTAGGTCTGAATCACGCCAAACGACGTCCGTTTTCAACTAATTTTCACATAAATGACTTAAAGCATATATAAGAACTGGGCGCCGAAATTAAAATACGGGCCCGATACCAACACGTTCTAATCAATTTTCATTTTAAATTTCCTTAAATGATTTTAGAAAATAATTTTACTAAAAATATTATTTCTTGGGCTTGGGACCTCGGAATGTGATTCCGGGCATACGCTCAAGTCCCATATTTACCTACAGACCCTACGGGACCATCAAATCATGGGTCTGGTCCCGTTTACTCAAAACGTTGACCAAAGTCAAATTTATTTATTTTAGCATCAGAACTTAATATTTTTCACAAAATTTCATATTTAAGCTTTCTGGCTACGCGCCCAGACTGCGCATGCAATTCGAGGCGATTCTAAATGAGGTTTTCAAGACCTCGGAGATACAAAATTCAATTAATAGGTGATGACCTTTTGGTTCAACATTAATTGAAGGTTAGAGTATATTACTAATATAGAAAAACTTTTTCTGATGATCAGTGTCTCATAGAAAGTTGTTCTAAAACCCTATTAAGTGAAGCAAACATCAAACAACCATGTAACAGTAGAATAGAGAGTGATCATTCTGTAATATTTGGTAGACTGAATAGTTGGCTTCTAAATTCTTAATCACATGTTTGGTGAATGGTGAGACAATGCTCTGTGGTGCATATTCTTATTTCAATCCCTATCATGTAAAACTTGGCTTCTTACGACTAGGATAGTGATAAAGAGAAGCAATTTAAGATAAAAATTTTTCATTGTTCCCACGGATTTTTATGCTGCAAACAGTCAAATCTGAACTGAACCATGTCGTTATTCTTTCTTTCAAGCCTTTACTTTGACTTTCTGAGAAGGACATAAGTAGATAAGTTTCCAAAAGTGAATATCCCCTTGTCCTTTATAGTATAGTCGTAAAACGATTCTCAAAAAAGTCAGGAAAAGGTATTCTAAAGGCCGACCACTATCTCATAGGCATTCTGATGGTAAAAGCGACGACTACACGGCTTTATCCCAAGTCATGAGCGATAGCGAAGCCAAGCTGCCCTCTATAGGTGAAATGGTTATATATTGGTGTAAGATATAAAAAAGAAGAATGGTTAGATAAAAAAAACGGTTAAGGGTCATATTTGTCCCTCTACTATCAAATATAGGCCTCATTTATCCCCCGTTTGAGTTTCTTACTAAATAAATCCTCACCGTTATACAATTTTTTTACATTTGTCCCTCACCCGTTAAAAACACCCTCCCAGATTTTTAATGGGCACGTGGCCTCCTACGATTGGATAATTCTTTTAATTAGAACCCGCCCCATTCTTTTAGTTAAAACCCGCCCGACCCAATAATATAACCAAACCCATCGTTATTTTCTATGAAATTTTCTTATTTCCTCATTTCGTTCCTTTCATCACCCTTAGAAAGAAACTTAGGGTTCATCACAGATATCTCAAATCCATTCGTTCCACATGATTTCTCCAACAACAAGAACTAAAGGTAAGTGCTTTCTTCAAGTAAATGGTTGTTAAAGTTGTTATATGTATTTTCTTGCTTAAATCTGCTGCGAAGTAGTCACTTTTAGGGATTTCGTTCTTCAATCATGTTATGGTTTTGAGTATGAGCTTAAATATTTATTGTTGACCGCTGGCTATTTTTGTAATGAGTGGATTTCGTTTGCATGGGTTGTGTAGGTGGGTTTCCGTTTGTGTTTATTCGAGATAGTTTTTTTTTTAGGATTTTGTATAGTTTGTGGTCTGCTGAAGCTTTTTGTTTGTTTAATGAAAAACATGGTGACAGAACTGAGATTTTGGGGTCTTCAGTTTGGGGTTTAAGATATTTTTTGTCGTTGTATGGTTTAATAGTCATTGTGTAATAGTCATTTTTTCTATACTATTTGTGAGCACGTGATTTTTACCTTACACATGAGTCATTCCTATAAAATTCAAAATAAATGATTTTTCCTTGTTTTTCTAAATTTTGTGTTAGTTGTTTTGCATGTTATTTGCGTGTGATAAATGAAAATACAAAAATTTGCGTCTTTAGGAAATTAATTCTTTTTCTAACAAATTAAAGAAAAATTAGTTAGTCTTTTAAATTGAAAATTGTCAAAAAAAGAGGTAATTAGTTAGTTTTAATTAGTTCCAAATAATTACAAGATAGGAAAAATATAGAAAATACAAAAACAAAATCGAAAATACAATAAAATACCAAAAATACAAAGGGAAATACAATACACTACTTAATGGGACGAATTGGGCTAAAATCCATAACCCTTCAGTGGCCCAAATGCAAAAAACAAAACCGCCCCATTACCCGGTCTGCCCGACCCAACCCCATTTTTATTTAAAATTTGATCTGGGCCGTTGGATTTTCATGATCCAACGGCCATGCTTAAATCCTTACCTTTTAATCACCCAAAACCCCCCCAAACCCGTTTTTCCCTTTCATTTCTCACCAAACGACACTCTTCACCTTCTCTCATCAAACGAACCCTAGCCGCCACCATTTTTTTACCCAAAAGAACCGGCGGCAACACCATGGCCGGCCACCCAAACCCAACCATTTTTACACCCTAGGACCATTCAACTACCTTGAGTCCATATCCACACCCAACTCCATTCGAATCCGACCGGAAATAGTCAAACCCCAATTCGAACAAGAACCCTAGAAAACCAAACATGGAGGGGGGTCGTCCGAAATTAGAATTTAATTTGGGGTTTAATTGACTTTAGTCGTAGTGTTCTTAGTAAAGAACACTCGATTAAAGTCCATTCGACCTCAAAAAAGGGGTTCGATTCAAGAAACTAGCCTAGGTTCGTCCATGTCCGAATTCTAAAGGTACTCTTTCTTTCTCATTTATGTTCGTTTGTTTCATTCTGTTGTTTGTATACATTTGTCATTTGTTGATTAATTTCTGTTATTTTTATATTTTTTTTATTTTTAATTTCTGTTCTTCTCCCAAACTCAAAGACTTTTGTTTCTTCTTCTTATCAATTGTTTTCTATTTTGATTTATTTGATTACGTATGTTGTGGAATACGTATTCGCGATGATTAGCGTCGTCGAATAGTTAGCTTTGTATTTTTCCGGCATTGGCCGAGAGTTTCTTGAATCACTGTTTTTGCGATTGATAGTTATCAATTATCGATCAATTGTATGTCGGTTAAATCCGTTACAAGCTGGATACAAAGTTTAGTCGATAGTTAAAACGTTACTGGTTTTTGATTTTTGTGTAAATTTCTGTTTGCATTGCTTTTTTGAGGATTTGATTCTCTTTGTCGATTGTTTGACTCACTGGTTAAGTTCACTACTAATCGATTTGGTTCAGATTTTGTTGAATCCTAATATGTATATTGTTGAGTTATAGGGATAACTGGACAGTTGTTTGTTTTGAGTTTAAGATTGCATTGTTAGCTAAGTTTGCATTCAGAATGTAGGTTGGTTATAGCTGCATTCCTAATAGAGTTTTCGAGGGTAGTTTGGAATTTGAGAAGATGAAAATGATCCAGCAAGTTGTTGATTAGGTAATACTATTGGACTAATGAGTTAATCAATACACTGTAGTGTCAGAAAGGAAAGGAGATCACATGGACACCATGTTTACAAAGTTTGAAAGAATTTGAACAAAGATATGGGCTGCTAACACATTTTGAATTAAAAATAGGATTAGATATTAAGTAGTGGGATGGGCAGAGAGTATAAGGGTCATAAATTAGCTTTTTAATACTGTTGGGTGCTCTTAAGAGCTGTAAATCAGGAAAACACATGGGGGGTGATTAAAAGGTTAAAGAGAGGCATGTGCAGGGGAGAGGGGGGAGGGCTGTTCTATTTTTGGTCTATAAAACAGTAGGCAGAGGGAGTTTAAGAGGACACAGATTCTTAGAGAGCAGGCTGGAGATTGATATAGACACAGATATAGACACAGGCTTAGACGGGATTTTGAGGGAGACACTTAAAGAGTGAGGGGAGATTTGGGTGAGCCTTTGAGTAAGAAACAGTGAAAGTAGAGAAGATAGACATACGGATAGACACCTTGGGTGAGAGATATACACAGAGACACACACACACCTTGAGAGAACAGACTCTTCTGAGCATAAAGACCTAGGAGACAGTGAGAGGGCAAAATTCCATTTGTTCTTCTAGTTCATTGCAAGTTTTTGTCTTGACTGAATACTCGTTAGTTAAGGATTGGTAATCTTTTGGTTGTGAGTGTGAATCCATGTCTGACGGGTTATGAACAATATTTGGTTGGCTTATATTGATTTGATTGGGTCTAGTGTATGTTGATTTAATTGAGGGTATTCGAGCGTATTTTTAGATCAACTTGGTGATTCGATTTCAAGCTATTGAACAATTCGTGAACTGCTGATTTTTAGAAGTTGCTGTTGGTTTTCTTTTTTTACTAAATCTGGTTCCGGGGCTCTATTTCAATCCTTGCTCACTGCTTGTGTGTGCTTGCTGTTGTTGGTCATCACTCCTGCTGTACTGATCAGTATTTCCTCCTGTTCTGAAACTTCAGGTACTCATTTGATCTTGATTTTGACCATTGCAGTTTGAATCCATTCTATATGGAAGATGATGTTTCTCCTACGCTGAAATCAATAAAGATCGCATGATGTTTGAAATTTGATTTCATATCCTTATTTTAGTCCATTTAGCTTCTTTGTTCTCCTCCCTTTTCTTTCGTTATTCAATGTAGTAAATATGTAGTAACATATGTCTAAGTAGCTTATGTTTTAAGTGCCAGAGTCTATTAAAAGTCAAAATAGAGCTACGGTAGTAATCCTCACATCTTTCACGCATCCTTGGCTAGAAGGAAATTTGATTAACTTTATGTTGTAAGGTTTTGAGCACTCTCTTAAGAATGGTTACTGAATCTTTCTCTAGATCGCTTCATGGCGAATATCCGGCAGTGCGTTAAAAAAGGGGCATAAGATAACCTATTTAAGATTGTTCATGCTAGCTTTGTTTATCAGTTTATAAATCAAGATTTGTTAGCTTTGCATACCAATTAATTGTTTCATCACATGTTTCAAATTTCTTTTTTTTAAGTAGTATCGAATGTACATGGAAATTATTACAATATATAGAGAATTCTTGAATATCACAACCACTTGCAATCTGATGTTTGGCCCCAGTTGGGGTATTTCGAATGAACTAGGACATGAGTCCCATTTAGGTGGCCTAGTTTCAAGTGGGGAATAGTTTAAAATTAAGACCCATTGCGTAATCCTTGTATGTTCTGTTATCTTACCTCAAATTAGAATTGTTTAATGAAGTGGCTTTAGTTTGATTGATAATTTGTGTTGGGCCCCATGCAGTAATGTGTAAATCTCTTTAAATGAGGATAACTTGTCAAATTTTTTTTTAATTTTCCAAAAGATTTCTTGAACCTTAGGTAATAACAGATTATGAGTATTCGTAGTTGCTATAGGCACGATTAATAAATCATTGTGGTTATGGGTACGGTTCCCATAACATAGTTACGATGCTTAAAATTCAAAGGGGCATTTCATGTAACTCAATTATAACAACTCTGGATAATTTTTAGTAAAAAATTAGGATTTCTCTTTTATGTAGAAACAAATAAAAATAGAGAATCATAGTTTACTTTAGGCTTGCCTGTAATAAAGATGTGACGAGCCTCCAAATAAAACGCACAAATTGCGGGGCCTTCAAATAAATTGTTGTGAAAAAATTAGACTCGGAATGACTGTTAAGCGAATTTCACGGTCTTGCCAAAAGTTAATCAACACGATAGACTCACTAGGCATGATTTGTAAACAAATTACTTTCCTAAATACGGGTGCGCATTTATGTGACCCTAATCTTACTCTCGGCAAAACTGAAACGTACTAAAGTCACAGGCGTACCGGTTGCGATGTGACTCGAAATGCGTTTTTGTGACGTCGCAATTCTTCTAAGAATTAAAGCGGAATATAAGAGCACACAAATAAAAACATAAGAAATCAGATAGAAACAAAAATTGCAGTTGAGCGGCCGTGTTAAAACCATGGAATCCGGGAGTGCCTAACACCTTCTCCGGGGTTAACAGAATTCCTTATCCAGGTTTCTAGTTTCGCAGACTATATTATAGAGTCATAAATTTCCTCGGTTCGGGATCAAACCGGTGACTTGGGACACCATTATTTTCCCAAGTGGCAACTCTGAATTTAATAAATTGATCCCGTTTCGATTGTCCTTTAATTGGAAAAACTCCCTCGTGCCCTCACGGGTGCGAAAAAAGGAGGTGTGACAGCTCTGGCGACTCTGCTGGGGATGTTATTATTCACCCAGAACTTCGGTTCAGGGTTTAAGAATTCGAGCTCGGTTAAATTGTTGTTTTTGTCTATATCTGATTTTATTATATGTTTAATTAATGTGCTACATGTCTACCGCTTTGATACTAGTTGCACTGTATATACAAACTGCTATATGTTTACCGCTTTGATATTGCGTGAACTGTATATAAAACTGTGCCGAAAATCCTTCTCTTCTTACCCCCGGGGATGTGCTTACTGGTTGAGACTCCCCTTTCTGTTAGTGTCAATACCAAAAATAAGAAAAGAGGCGGGATAAGTTACAAAGCCGGACGATCCCGCGGGTCCCCGGTACGTAGCCCCCTCCTCAATCCGAGTTGTCTGCTCGGGTACACGTCTAGTACCATTGAAAACATCACGATATTGAGCCTACATTTAGGACGTTTATTTGCATCATATCTGACTTAGGGGACTCAACACAGGGGTTGGGTCCGTCTAAGACAGGTGACCCGGTGATCAAAAGATCGAGCATGTTATATGTTGCATTTATTTGTTCTAGATTATTACGGGCTAAATTCCTGAAAAACAAAAAGAGAGGAAATTTTAGAATAGAAAATATCGAAATGTCGACGAAACGCTGTCGAAGGTTTGAAAAGAAAATTTGAAAAATAGGTGGAACAATTTTGTTGAAGTAATTGGTCAACTAATCTGACCGAACTACGCAGGTTTGATTCTCGCCATTAGGTGGGATACGTAGGCAACCCTCATCGGGTCCAACCACCCCTTTTAAAAAACCAAAAAAAATGTGTGTTTAATTTTGTCAATAAATCGAAGTAACGTTGTTTTTGAAAATAGCAGAATGTTCCGAAAGGACGCCGGAAGGCTGTTTTTGCAAAAATAGCCACTTTGAATCATTTTTAATAATTTGCGGGCACATCCTTGAAATATTCCTTGTGGAAATGTTGCAAGGTCATAGCCGCAAAATCAAGTCCGGGTTCACACCCCTTTTGCAAAAATAACCAAAAAATGCCAAATTTTTGATCTTGTTATAAATAAGTCGGTTGATGCTATTCTTGTTTAAAACAAGCCGAATGTCCTTCAAAAGGACGCTGGAAGGCCGTTTTTGCGAGAATAACCACTTTGAATCATTTTAAATAATTTTGGACACAGCCTTGAAATATTCCCTCACGGAAATGTCGAAAGGCTGTATCCGCAAAAAATCAAGTTTTGAGTCATCACTCAACTTTACAAAAGTAACCACTTTATCAAACAAGCCATTACATGGCCGAAATTTTGCTGAAATAGCCACATTTTTGCATTTTTAACTTCCTCAGTCTTGTGTTGGCCTGTGTCGGTGCTGAACGATGCCCCATAGGCCCCGGGATAAAATTTTGAATTTGCATCTTCTTAAATAAAATTTTGCAAAAAGAGCCACTTTGTCTAAATAAGCCATTACATGGCCAATTTATGAAAAAATAATTTTGTGTTGGTTTATGGCGATGCCGAACGATGCCCCATGAGCCACAGGATTAAAAAAAAAACGAAATTTTGCTGAAATAGCCACATTTTTGCGTTTTAACTTCCTCAGTCTTGTGTTGCCCTGTGTCGGTGCTGAACGATGCCCATGAGCCTTAAGATGAAAAGTTTTGAATTTGTAGCCTCTTAAATAAAATTTTGCAAAAATAGTCGCTTTGTCAAATAAGCCATTACATGGCCAATTTTGTAAAAATAGTCAATTGATATTAGAAACTTCTCAGTCTTGCGTTGGCTATGGCGATGCCGAACGATGCCCCATGAGCCACAGGATGGAAAAATTTTCAAGTTTATCTTTCTTAAATAAATTTTGCAAAAATAGCCATAATTTCATTACTTGGCTAATTTTGTAGAAATAGTCATAATTGACACCAAAAATTTTCTTATTCTTGTAGAAATCTCCTACACAAGTTTGTAGTTGGAGTCGGCTTTTATAATTTTGCTTCAAAAAAGAAAAAAAATCAAATAAACATCTCTTTATTTCTTGCATTAATTTGCAAGAACTACGCTCGGTCTGATTCATGCGGGGTCATGATACGTAGGCAATCTCCATAAGATTCGACCACAGCTGTATATGTATATATATGAAGAAAAAAAATGAAAAAAAATGAAAAAAAAGAAAAAAAAAAGAAAAAAAAAAGAAAGCAAAAATATTGATAAGTGTCACACCTCCCTTTTTTACACATTCACCTGATTCCATTTCTACCATATTTTATTTTGAATTGTTGAGAATTGAGGTGGTTAGTTTGTGGTGAACCGGAAACAGAAGATCCAGGAAAACCCGATTATGATCCAAGATAGTGACACCAAGAATATCGCATAGAGTCCTTTACCTGCACGCCATGATGGACGCTTTGTGGGGATGTATTGACTAAAGCTGAAAATGTCGAAGCAAATAAGTGGCCTTGGTAATATTGATGCGAAGCTCAGTGGCCAAAATATCGTGCTTGGTAATCGGGAAGACTCTCCATTTCTTGGTCAACGAGAATGGAGTTTTTGGTGGCTTATTTTGTTGTCATTTCTGTCGTCCAGATTATTTCAGGGTTGTAATCAGGATATTGTCATGTAACTCAAACCCTTTTATCGTTCTATTTTGTCCAGTTTTCTATTGGTCGTAACACCTCATTTAGTATTGTGTAGGTTTGTTCCAAGGGTGTACCCAAGTTTATTGCGTTTGTTTTGTCGTATTAATTCATTTCTAGTTCGTCTAATGCAACTCTCTTGTTTGCCATTATTTCGAGTCATTTTTCTTTGATTTAAGTCTTTCTTCTTTATAGTCATTTTTATGTCAACACTAGTGACATGACATGCACGCATAATTGTGGCCTAATCTTAAAAGTTAATCATGAAGGAATTGGAAGATAATCATGGCATTTTAAAAGAAATAATGATTTGAGATTATTTGGAACCCGAGTCACGTGAAATTTGGGGCGGGTAAAATACAAAGAAAGCCTTAAGGGCAAAATGGCCATGCTGACATGGGGTTCGCTCGTGATACTGAAATGGAAGTGTCGTCCAACAATACTTTAAAATGATGGATGAAAAAGGCGAATGGACGATATGGTTATCACTCCTAGCACAACCAAAAGATGTCCCGAATGTGTTGTTTGTACTTGGCATGTTTTGAAGATTGGAATGACGAAGGCATTTTGTTCTGCTACCCAAACACTTTATCCTTCGTTAACCCTTCGAGCCTTATTTTGATTTCTTTCATACCCATCCTTCGGAGTTAGTTGCAAAGACTAGAAACACAAGTTGAAAGACAAGAGAAGAAAAGGATAAAGAAAAAGAAAAGAAAAAAGAAAACAATAAAGAAAAGAAAAAAAAAGAAAAATGAAAAAAAAAAAACTTGAAAAGGGAATTGGGAACTACGTTTGACCTGATTCCTTAAAGAGGATACGTAGGCGCTTCACAGCTCGGTCATAGTGTAAATAAAGAAATAAAAATCCCCAAGTAAAAATTGGGGCAAAGAAAAATTGTGTTTATTGTAAATAAATTTAGGTCCGAAGGTTGTAAATTTTGAACCCAAAATTGATTTTGTTTTGAGCCTTCAATACCCTTTCTTTCTAGCCCTATCCAAATCCCACATTACGGTCCAAAGAAAGACCTTCCGATCAGTCTTCAAAAGATGCCGCGTCAGGCGAGGTATCATAATATAACACGCTGATTCTCAACAGAAAAGACGCTGATTCTCAGCAGAAAGGAAATACGAGAGAGTCTTGGCGGTGGCACCCCAATCCCCAGCTAAAAGTGATACAAATGAGAGAGTCTTACCGGTGAAAACCTTCACAGGCACCATAAAACGACGAAAGCTGAGAGAAAATCAAAATGAGAGAGGCTTGAAAGTGAAAACCCTTCGGGCACTACAAGTCGAATAAAGGTGATAATCGGATGGAAATCACGAGACAGAAATCGTGAAAGGAAATTAACGACGGAGGATAGGCCATATGTGCATGTCATGACCAGTAGAGTTGGTATCCGCGTTTGATAAGTTTTTATAGTGTTTCTTGTTAGAAAGTCAGTTCTCCTTTGTCTTCTATTTGTTGTTCCTTTTTATCTTTCTCCTTTTGTTAAAATTCTCCATCAAAGTCAGTCTAGTCAAAACATAGTGATAAATGACTTCAAAACTTGCCACCAACTTTCCAATTATTATGCAAGGCGAGGAAATGCCATTGACGGCAGAGAAGTATGGTGCAAAGAAGATAATTAAACTGGGGCAGAAAATTTTCTTTTCAGTTTGAAAATTTTCTGGAAGTCAATACCCACTTGGGGAAGAAGGAAAAATGGTCTTCGAACCAATGTCATCCTCAACAACCTTCAAGAAGAATGAAACACCAATTTTGAGGAAATGAAAATCCACCAACAGTGTTATCTTCAGCAAGTTTCGAGGTGGTCGGGCAACACAGAGTGGTAAAGGAAGCAAGGAAATCCCATCTTCAACAAAATAACCCCCAGCAAGTTGAGAAACACGGAACGGGGAAGGGATAAATGGAAAAACCCATCCCCAGCAGGAATATCATCTCCAACAAATGAAATCATTCCCCAACAAGTTTTGGGAATCCCGAGCGAGGAAAATGGGAAAAGGAAAAACCACCCCACAGGAGCGGCACAACCGCTCACAATGTTTTGAACTAATAATTTTTCTATGATTTGAAACAGGGAAAGGAAGTGCTATTGATAGCAGAAAGTCATGCCACAAGGAAGAACACCAATACTGGGGCAGAAAATTTTCTGCCGTTGTTGAAAATTTTCTCGGAGAAACGAGGAAGGCAATTCAAGATGACATGTCAGGTTTGTCCACCTTCAAATAGGATGTTTCAGGTTTGTCCACCTTCGAACAGGACGTCTCAGGTTTGTTCACTTTCATACATTGATACAATGGGAGTATTCGCCCTCGAATAGGATACGATGGGAGTATTCGCCCTCGAATAGGATACAATGGGAGTATTCGCCCTCGAATAGGATGCAATGGGAGTATTCACCCTCGAATAGGATACAATGGGAGTATTCGCCCTCGAATAGGATACAATGGGAGTATTCGCCCTCGAATAGGATACAATGGGAGTATTCGCCCTCGAATTGGATACAATGGGAGTATTCGCCCTCGAATAGGATACAATGGGAGTGTTCGCCCTCGAATAGGATACATTGGGAGTGTTCGCCCACGAATAGAATACGATGGGAGTGTCACACCTCCTTTTTACGCACCCGCGAGGGCACAAGGGAGTTTTTCCGATTAAAGGACAATCGAGACGGGATTAGTTTATTTAATTCAGAGTCGCCACTTGGGAAAATAATGGTGTCCCAAGTCACCGGTTTAATCCCGAACCGAGGAAATTTTATGACTCTGTAATACAGTCTGCGAAACTAGAAACCTGGATAAGGAATTCTGTTAACCCGGGAGAAGGTGTTAGGCACTCCCGGATTCCGTGGTTTTAGCACGGTCGCTCAATTGCAATTTTTGTTTCTATCTGATTCCTTTAACTATGTGCTTTTAATGTTCCGCTTTTAATTTTAAGAAAAATTGCGACGTCACGAAAACACATTTCGAGTCACACCGCAACCAGTACGCTTGCGACTTTAGTATATTTCAGTTTCGCCGAGAGTAAGATTTGGGTCACATAAATGCGCACCCGTATTTAGGAAAGTAGTTTTATTAATGTTGTGCCTAAAGATTCTCCGTCTTTGTTAATTTTGGGAAAGACCGTGAAATTCACTAAACGGTCCTTCCGAGTCTAGATTTTTATTACAATTAATTTGAGGGCCCCGCAATTTGGGCGGTTTTGTTTGGCGAGGCTCATCTCATTATTACTTATTAAGGGCGGACCCTAACATGGCTATGATTTTCTATTTGATTCTTGTCTCTAAGAAAAGAAAAACAATATATAATAAGAGAAACGTCCTAATTGATTAATCCGTGAACAACCTTATTAGCAAAGAGAAACCCGCATTCATTTACTCGTATTGGTTATTTGTGTTTCGAGTTTAAAGTCCTCTTCATTTTTTTCATTTAATTGCTAGTCGAGAAACATGACTTGAACAACATAATCATAAGCTAATCGTCTTCTAAATGACTTATGCTTTCGCCACGCAATTCGAGTTGTCAAAGTTAACATTCGAAGAAAACATGATTTAATATGAAGGAGAGGCCTAAATACTTATTGTTGAATAAACTAACCCTTTCCAATTCCTAAGTTTCAAGCCATTCCGGATAATGTATGATTTATATTAACATGCTTCAACTTCGCTTCTAATTTTATCTTGAAAGGAACCTGGATTGGTTTCTAGTTTATACATATCTCCTACTTCACTGGCTTGAGCCCACCTTAGCAATATAGCTTTGCATTTTTAGATCAACACTTCTAGATATAACATTCACAAGCTATCTACTTGGTTTAGTATTTTCATAAAAAAAACAGTCCCATTTCTAGCACGATGTAAGTACAAATATGAAGTAAGAATAGACATGTACACATCTCCTAATGTATATTCTAATATCATATTTGAACATGCTCTACAACAGGCCAACGGTTGAACATTTTCCAATTCAGCATTTCAATTTGAAGTTACACCAAGCCATTCTCGAAAACACATACCTGGAGTTCGAAAAATCAAAAAAAATATGGAGGTGAGTCAGTGATAACTTCTAGCGTTTGGCAGCTAGCAGACAGCAACAACAACAGCCAACTAAACAGCAACAACCAGCGACGAACAGTAAAGAAAAATCCACGACCAGCAAAAACAGTTGACCTAGAAATAGATGGGAGAAAGTCCGTGTAAATTCCAGCCAGGAAACCAATGGGACAAACCGAAGCATGCAACAACAACCCCACAACAACGACCTCAACAACACAACAACGACCAGCAGCAAACGGCACAACAATGACCAGCAGCAAACAGCACAATAAAAAAGAACAGCAGCAAACAAAAGTGTGCAACCGCAGCAACAGCAGTGTGCAACAGCCGCAACAATTCACAACAACAGCAGTAGAACCAAACAGCCGGCAACAGTAAGAAAAAAACTATCCTGTGTCTCTTTCTAGTGTTTTTGTTTTCGAGTACTCTCCAATGTCCCCCTATTTATATCAATTAAGATCTCTCTTTTACAACTCATAACAGCACTAAGACCCATTTAATTAAGCTATTTTCCATCAATTCCACTACCATATGTTTTGTTTCCCACTACCATTTGTCCCACTCTATTAATTAATTCCTAGCATGGGTAACATATTTAATTACTTCTTTTAACATCTTCCAAAGCCACTATGTCTTGTTCCTCACTAAGTATTAAACAATTCCTTACCTTAACATTATTAGTGCTTAGTAGACACATCACTCAATTTAAATAATTCTTCAGGTTTTCAATTTCCGTATTATCCCCTAAAACTACTAAAATTACTGTTCTACCCCTGAACCTTCAATCTGTACCAATGTTATCAACTGACCAAAAATGATTCTTAATTGAATACCAAATCATTATAGCTATCACCAAATCAAGCGTAACAATTGACTACACCGATTCCTGATTAATCACTTTAGTTGAATCTGAACCAAAAACCACATTAATACTAAGCAAAACTCAACAGGACATTGAAGTTGAAGCTGAATCAAAAATCACATTAACACTAAACATCAAACTCAACAGAGTATTATTATACTTCAAATCGTCAAATTCAATAATAGTTCAAAACAACAATTAACTACGCACGGAATGAGTTAATCCCAAACGACAGAGGTATGGAACATGATTCATTGACACATAAGACAGGGCAAATTCAAAATAACCAGCAATACAAAGAAAAACAAAATCAAGAATAGAACCAAAACTCTATTCTAAACGAAACAAGGGAAAGGAAAAATGATAAACTTATCGGAACCAAACTTGAACTGGCGACTGAACTTGAAACTGGACTCAATCTCGGCTCAAACGAAACTCGATATCTAGCGCCGAACAATCTGCCGTCCCTCGTCGTTTGATGTGAAGAAAACGACGACGCGAAGAAGACGATGAAGCAGAAGTTTGATGAAGTTGTTTTGTCGAGCTGGGTGGTTCGTTCATGGTTACTGGGAGCTAGTTTATGGAGGGTTGTTTGGTTGCTGGTCGACGAGCAAAAGGGAGATGACGCAGCTGCAACTGGTCGACGAGGATGCTGGAAAAATGATGGTGGAGGGCTGGTTGACGGGGTCGTTGGCAGTGGTGGTTGCCGAGTGGTCTGGCGGCGACGGCTTCTGTTGTTGAAGGAGAGAACTGCTAAGGTTTCTTTTGAGAAGGGTAGGGCGGCTGGTTCCTTCTCCTCTGGCGGCTGGTGTTCACCGGCGGACTGATTGGAGAAGAAAGGAAGGGCTGGCCGCTTCTTTCTTGTGTTGTTGAAGAAGGAAGGGTGGGGGTAGGCGGCTGAGGGAATGAGAGAAGAGGGGGAGGGGTCTTTAGGGTTTTGGGAGATTAGGAAATGAAATGAGAAAGAAAAGAGGGGGGTTTGGTTATTTTTGGACCGGGTCGGGTAAAACGGGTTGGGCGTGGGTATGGGTTGGTTTTGGGGTATTTTGTTTGGGCTTAGTGTTATTTAATGAAAGATGGCCCAAATGTGGTTTGTTCTTCTATTTTGTTTTCTTTTCTTTTAAAATAAAACTAAAATTCTAAAAATTCTAAATTAACTTATAGAAATAAATCAGCTTATAAAAGGTACGAGTTAAATCGTTATAACAATTAATACAAAATTAAATAACAATTAGGGCTAAAACCACACAATTAGACTTTAGACATTTAAACACATATTTTTGTTATTTTTCCATTTTTCGTCAAATAAACTTAATTACTCTAAATTACAAACATGAATTTTATATGCAGAATGCAAACATTTTTGTATTTTATATTAATTTAATAAATAGGCACGCACACACAAAAATGCAAATAATAAAAGAAAAAATAACACAAAAATCACCAAAATCACGCACAATACAAAACTATTTTATTTTGAATTTTCTGGGAGTAATTCTCATGTAGGGCAAAAATCACGTGCTCACAGCTGCCCCTCTTTGCGTGTAAACTCGAAGAGTTTTCGTGCAAAGATAATGAGCTAATACGAGCGATTTTTGCCCGTCCGAGCACTCCGTGTGAAGCATTTTTTGGAAAAGTTTGACCGAACGTTTGCTTCCGAAGGTCTCCTACATATCCCTGGCTGAAAGGGAATCAGGTCAATGTAGTTCGGGAAGTTTTGGTAGCTGGGACTACCGTGATTGCTGTGATCTTGCTGTTACTGTTGTTGTTGCTGCTATCACTGGTTACCGATCTCCTCATTACATCGTGCTAAAATAAAACAAGAAACTAGGCTAGCCTACGGATCACATATCTTATCTATCTCTTCATCTCGACTTTCCGGTGTTCCTTGTTATTCTGTCTGACTTGATGTTCCTTCTGTTGCTTCTTCTCTTCTGACAATTGTTGTTTCGGCCTATCTTGATTGCCGAACTCCGACCGTTGGTCCCTTCCTTGTGATCTTCGAACTATTCTCCTTCGAAGTCTGAATCTATCCTTCTGATCCTTGTTGCCTTACTTTTTAATAGAACAGCTGAAATTTATAAAAAGAAATTACTGAATGTTCATCCTGAATTGAAAAGGAACTTTTGAAGAGACTGAAAATGGAGTACTACTACAACAAGAACGACAATCCAGTATAATCCCACTTAGTGGGGTGCGGGGAGTGTAGTTTATCTCCATGCCTTACCCTATCTTGGGCATAGAAAGGCTGTTTCCAAATAGACCCTCAACATCCTCACTTCCAAGAATTTACCACCTTGCTATGGGAAAACTCGAACTCACAAACTCTTGATTGGAAGTGGAGATTGCTTACTACGAAGAATCCCTCTTGAAAATGGAGTACTAAATAAACCAAATACATGGTTGAAGTTTTTTCACCTATTATAAAGATGTATGTTGGGAAATGATTCATTTTAATACAAAGCTGGCTTCTAATTATAAGTAAAATTTGCCTAGGATGAAGACGAATTCCTCAGTAATTGGACTAATAATTCAGCGCCCAAAGTGTAATCAAGAAGACCATGCAATGAAACAGAGACAGACAATTAGCAGAGAAGAAAGGCACCCTCCTGACTTCAATCATCAACTCCGAAAATTAAACGCCATTCCTCTCTTCAGGCGGGCTCCTGACTTCAATCATCATCTTTTGAAAATAAATCGCCATTCCTCTCTTCAGGTGGGCTCCTGACTTTAATCATCAACTCTGAAAATTAAGCGCCATTCCTCTCTTTAGGCGGGCTCCTGACTTCAACAACAACTCTGAAAATTAAATGCCATTCCTCTCTTCAGGCGGGCTCCTGACTTCAATCATCATCTTTTGAAAATAAATCGCCATTCCTCTCTTCAGGCGGGCTCCTGATTTTAATCATCAACTCTGAAAATTAAACGCCATTCCTCTCTTCAGGCGGGCTCCTGACTTCAATCATCATCTTTTGAAAATAAATCGCCATTCCTCTCTTTAGGCGGGCTCCTAACTTCAACAACATCTTTTGAAAATAAATCGCCATTCCTCTCTTCAGGCGGGCTCCTGACTTTAACAACATCTTTTGAAAATAAATCGCCATTCCTCTCTTCACGCGGGCTCCTGACTTCAACAACATCTTTTGAAAATAAATCGCCATTCCTCTCTTCAGGCGGGCTCCTGACTTCAACAACAACTCTGAAAATTAAACGACATTCCTCTCTTCTTGTACCATTTTATTCTTGCTGCATCGACTCTTGAGCCATCATTTCTCCTAAATCACCTTGTTTCGGAACTGCTTTCCTCCTGGGTCGTGTTGCTTTCCCTCCTGACTGCAGGGGATATCTTTAGAATTGTTTACTTGCCTGCTGAGAATAATGATGCCGGGAAAATTTTCCTTCGTTCCCTCATTTCCTTTGGCTCATGCGCTTGAATTTGTGCTGGGATCTCTTGTTGTAACCCTCTGCTTTATGTCGGGTTACTGGTTTCAAGACCTGCAATGTAAAAGACTGAAGACTTGCCTTTTGTTATACAGGTAGGCGCCTGCTTTTAGTAGCAACTTTTGAATTTAAAATGCATGTTGGCAATAATTTACAAAATATGCATAGGACAATGTAAAATAAAATGTAAAATATCCTATTCGAGGGCGGATAGTCCCATCGTATTCTATTCGAGGGTGAATACTCCCATTGTATACTATTTGAGGGCGAATACTCCCATTGCATCCTATTCGAGGGCGAATACTCCCATTGTATCCTATTCGAGGGCGAATACTCCCATTGTATCCTATTCGAGGGCGAATACTCCCATTGTATCCTATTCGAGGGCGAATACTCCCATTGTATTCTATTCGAGGGCGAATACTCCCATTGTATCCTATTCGAGGGCGAATACTCCCATTGTATTCTATTCGAGGGCGAATACTCCCATTGTATCCTATTCGAGGGCGAATACTCCCATTGTATCCTATTCGAGGGCGAATACTCCCATTGTATCCTATTCGAGGGCGAATACTCCCATTGTATTCTATTCGAGGGCGAATACTCCCATTGTATTCTATTCGAGGGCGAATACTCCCATTGTATCCTATTCGAGGGCGAATACTCCCATTGTATCCTATTCGAGGGCGAATACTCCCATTGTATCCTATTCGAGGGCGAATACTCCCATTGTATCCTATTCGAGGGCGAATACTCCCGTTGTATCCTATTCGAGGGCGAATACTCCCATTATATCAATGTATGAAAGTGAACAAACCTGAGACGTCCTGTTCGAAGGTGGACAAACCTGAAACATCCTATTTGAAGGTGGACAAACCTGACACGTCATCTTGAATTACCTTCTCGTTTCTCCGAGAAAATTTTCAACAATGGCAGAAAATTTTCTGCCCCAGTATTGGTGTTCTTCCTTGTGGCATGACTTTCTGCTATCAATAGCATTTTCTTTCCCTGTTTCAAATCAAAGAAAATTTGTTAGTTCAAAACATTGTGAGCGGTTGTGCCGCTCATGTGGTGGTTTTTTCCTTTTCTCCTTTCCTCGCTCGGGATTCTCAAAACTTGTTCGGGAATGATTTCATTTGCTGGAGATGATATTCCTGTTGGGGATGGGTTTTCCCATTTATCCCTTCCCCGTTCTGTGTTTCTCAACTTGATGGGGGTTATTTTGTTGAAGATGAGATTTCCTTTCTGTGTTGTCCGACCACCTCGGAACTTGCTGAAGATAACACTGCCGGTAGATTTTCGTTTCCTCAAAATTGGTGTTTCACTCTTCTTGAAGGTTGTTGAGGATGACACTGGTTCGAAGACCATTTCCCTTAAGACTTTCCTTCTTCCCCAAGTGGGTATTGACTTCCAGAAAATTTTCAAACTGAAAAGAAAATTTTCTGCCCCAGTTTAATAATCTTCTTCGCACCCTACTTCTCTGTCGTCAATGGCATTTCCTTGCTTTGCATAATAATTGGAAAGTTGGTGGCAAGTTTTGAAGTCATTTCTCACTTGTTCTGACCAGACAGACTTTGATGGGGAATTTTTGATAAAAATGAGAAAGATAAAAAGAAACAAAATAGAAGACAAAAGAAAATGACTCTCTAGCAAGAAATATCTATAAAAACTTATCAAACGCGAGTACCAACTCTACTGGTCATGACATGCACATATGGCCTATCCTTCGTCGTTAATTGCCTTTCACGATTTCTGTCTCGTGATTTTCATCTGATTATCACATTTATTCGACTTGTAGTACCCGAAGGGTTTTCACTTTCAAGCCTCTCTCATTTCGATTTTCTCTCAGCTTTCGTCGCCTTATGGTGCCTGTGAAGGTTTTCACCGGTAAGACTCTCTCATTTGTATCACTTTTAGCTGGGGATTGGGGTGTCACTGCCAAGACTCTCTCGTATTTCCTTTCTGCCGAGAATCAGCGTCTTTTCTGCTGAGAATCAGCGTGTTATATTATGATAGGACTCTATCCCTCGCCTGACGCGGCATCTTTTGAAGACTGATCGGAAGGTCTTTCTTTGGACCGTAATGTGGGATTTGGACAGGGTTAGAAAGAAAGGGTATTGAAGGCTCAAAACAAAATCAATTTTGGGTTCAAAATTTACAACCTTCGGACCTAAATTTATTTACAATAAACACAATTTTTCTTTGCCCAGTTTTTTACTTGGGGATTTTTATTTCTTTATTTACACTATGACCGAGCTGTGAAGCGCCTACGTATCCTCTTTAAGGAATCAGGGTCAAACGTAGTTCCCAATTCCTCTTTTCCAAATTTCTTTTTTCATACATTTTTCTTTTCTTTTCTTTATCTCTTTTTGTTGTTTTCTTTTTCTTTACTTTTCTTTATCCCTTTCTTCTTTTGCCTTTCAAACTTGTGTTTCTAGTCTTTGCAACTAATTCCGAAGGAGGGGTATGAAAGACTTTAAATTCAGGCTCAAAGGGTTGACGATGGATAAAGTGTTTGGATAGCAGAACAAAATGCCTTCGTCATTCCAATCTTCAAAACATGCCAAGCGTAAACAACACAATTAATATTCATCATATCTTTAAAGCACTGTTGGGCAACACTCTCATTATGAGCGACCCCATGTCAATTTTGGCCAGCTTGCCTTTGACTGTTTCTTTTTACTTGCCCCGGTTTCAGATGACTCGGGATCCAAATAGTCTCGAGTTGTTTTTGTTTCCTTTAGATGACCCGATCATCTTCCAATTGCTTAATGATTAACTTTTAGAATTAAGCCATAATTATGTGTGCGCATGTCGTGTCACTAGATTCGGCGTTTGAGCACAAGACAAATCTAAAGGGTAAAAGAACTAAACAAATAAAATGACTGGAAGTAACAAAAGGCCGAAAGCTTCATTAAACTAATGACGAAATGGTTCAATGACAAAACAAGCAAAACAAACTAGAGTACGGCCCTGAAACAAAACTGGGCAAGACCAAAGCAAACTGCTAGGACAAAAGGGTTTGACCACAAGAAAACCTTGAAAATAACTCGGACAACAAAAATGACGACAAAACGAACCACCAAAGCTCCATCTAGCTGACCAAAAGATGGAGTATCTTCCCAATTACCAAGCACAACATTTTAGCCACTAAGTTCCGCATCAATATTGCCAAGGCTGCCATCTGCTTCAACATTTTTAGCTCCAGTCAATACACCCCCCAGGGGATTTGTGTGCCCCATGTCATCATCATTGACCACAATCAACCACCCTTTTTGAATCATTCTTTCTATTTCCTTTTTAAAGGTACGGCAACTCTCAATATCGTGCCCTCTGACATTGGAATGGTATGCACATCGTGCAGTAGGATCGAAGCTTCTTGCACGTGGATCGGGAGTGTATCCGGGAAGCGGCGTAATCAGGCCGACATGTTTTAACTTTTCAAACAGACTTGCATAGGATTCTCCGATAGGGGTGAGCGCCTTTTCTCGCTTCAGCAACCTCTCCTCCCTAAACGCCTTATTTGGCCTGAAACCTGACCCGGGGGGTTTCCGGTATGTTCGTGGGGGTTGGTAGGCTTTTTGTGGAGCTGGGTACCCGGAAGGTGAAGTACGATTTTGGGTGTCCCTTGGAGAGTAGTGGTGTTGGGGACGGGAGTAGCGTTGTGAAAACATAGCTGGGGGACGAGTAATTGAGCTACTCGAGTGGCTGGAAAAGCCGTGATAGGTGGGTACATATGGAGAGTGTGAGGGATCATCTGGCATCGGGTTCAGTGTACGGGTAAGGACAGAGTCCGGGAAGCTAGGTGGTGGCGGGGGTGGTGCTTTTCCATCCATCCACGCCCGATACATGTCAGCCACATGTTGTCTCAGCATTTTGACTTCTTCTACTAACCCGTGGTTCAGTTCAACCAGCTGTTGTCGGGTATCGGTATCAACCCACTCAGTCTTGAGATTATCTGCCATTGTCCTCTAACTCTGTCTTACAGGGAAGAGTTATTTTAGAACCACAACCAACCACCTTTCTTTCTATCATGCATTTGCTTCAGTTTCATGTGTCATTCCAGCTTCTCCGCTTATTGACCATTCTTTTGTTTTTCTACTACTTTCTTTTCTTTTTCCTTTTTGTGGTTTTTTCATTTTTTCCCTTTTTTTTTTCTTTTTATAGTTTTTTCATTTTTTTTTTATGGATATGGTCGAATCCTATGTGGATTGCCTACGTATCATGACCCCGCATGAATCAGACCGAGCGTAGTTCTTGCAAATTAATGCAAGAAGTAAAGAGATATTTATTTGATTTTTTTTTGTTTTCTTTGAAGAAAAATTGTAAAAGCTCACTCCAACTACAAACTCTCATAAAAAAAACTTTCACGCCTTGTGCCAGAGATTTCTACCAGAATCAGAATAGTTTTAACGTCAATTATGACCATTTCTACAAAATTGGCCATGTAATGGCTTATTTGGCAAAATGGCTATTTTTGCAAAATTTTTACTTAAGAAAGTAAACTTGAAAATTTTCTCATCCTGGGGCTCATGGGGCATCGTTCGGCATCGCCATAGGCCAACAAAAGATTGAGAAATTTTTTATGTCAATTGTGACTATTTTTACAAAATTGGCCACATAATGGCTTATTTGACAAAATGACTATTTTTGCAAAATTTATTTAAGAAAGATAAACTTAAAATTTTTTTTTTTTTTATCTTGTGGCTCATGGGGCATCGTTCGGCATCACCATAAACCAACACAAGACTATTTTTCATAAATTGGCCATGTAATGGCTTATTTAGGCAAAGTGGCTCTTTTTGCAAAATTTTATTTAAGAAGATGCAAATTCAAAATTTTTATCTTGGGGCCTATGGGGCATCGTTCAGCACCGACACAGGCCAACACAAGACTGAGGAAGTTAAAATGCAAAAATGTGGCTATTTCAGCAAAACTCCTTTTTTTTTGGTTATTTTTGTAAAGTTGAGTGATGACTCAAAACTTGATTTTGCGGATACAGCCCTTCAACATTTCCGCGAGGAAATATTTCAAGGTTGTGTCCAAAATTATTTACAAATGACTCAAAGTGGCTATTTTTGCAAAAACGGCCTTCCGACGTCCTTTTAAGGGACATTCGGCTTATTTTAAGCAAGAATAGCATTATCCGACTTATTTATAACAAAATAAAAATTTTGACATTTTTTGGTTATTTTTGCAAAAAGGGTGTGAACCCGGACTTGATTTTGCGGCTATGGCCTTGCAATATTTCCACAAGGAATATTTCAAGGTTGTGCCCGCAAATTATTAAAAATAATTCAAAGTGGCTATTTTTGCAAAAAACAACCTTCCGGTGTCCTTTCGAAAAAAACAGCGTCACTTCGCTTTATTAAAAACTGAAATTCGACATTTTTTTGATTTTTTGAAAGGGGTGGTAACCCAAGATTGGTTGCCTACGTATCCCACCTAATGGGGAGAATCAAACCAGCGTAGTTCGGTCGGATTATTTTATGACCAATTATTTCAACAAAATTGTTCTTCCTATTTTTCAAATTTTCAAATTTTCGACACCATTTCGTCAATATTTTTGATATTTTTCTATTCCAAAATTCTATTTCTTTTTTTTTTTGTTTTTCAGGAATTTAACCAATCATCATAATAATACATGATAAATAAATGCAACATAGAATATGCTTGGTCTTTGATTACTGGGTCACCTGTCCTAGACGGACCCAACCCCTGTGTTGAGTCCCCTAAGTCAAATGCAATGTGATGCAAATAAGCATTTCCTACTAGGGATCCGGCATGAAGTCATGTTATTCTAAGCTCAGAACCTCGGTATGTGATCTAGACTGTGTACCCAAGCGGACAACTCGGGCTGAGGAAGGAGCTCCTTTCCGGGAACCAAAAGGCCAACCGGCTTAGAAACTTTCCGAACCTCTTTATTATTTTGGGGTATGACACTAACAGAATAGGGAGTCTCAACCAGTGAGCACATCCCCATAGGTGAGAAGAGAAGGGTTTCGGCACAGTTTATATATACAGTTCAAGATAATATCAAAGCGGTAAACATATAGCAGTTTGTATATACAGTGCAACTAGTATCAAAGCGGTAGACATATAGCACATTAATTACAACATATAATGAAATCAGATATAAGCAAAAACGGCAATTTTAACTGAGCTCGAATTCTTAAACCCTGAACCGAAGTTCTGGGTTCGTATTCCCCAGCAGAGTCGCCAGAGCTGTCACACCTCCTTTTTACGATTAAAGGATATTCGGAACGGGATTTATTTATTAATTTTTCGAGTCGCCACTTGGGAAAATAATGGTGTCCCAAGTCACCGGTTTAATCCCGAACCGAGGAAATTTTATGACTCTGTAATACAGTCTGCGAAACTAGAAACCTGGATAAGGAATTATGTTAACCCGGGAGAAGGTGTTAGGCACTCCCGGATTCCGTGGTTTTAGCACGGTCGCTCAATTGCAATTTTTGTTTCTATCTGATTCCTTTAACTATGTGCTTTTAATGTTCCGCTTTTAATTTTAAGAAAAATTGCGACGTCACGAAAACACATTTCGAGTCACACCGCAACCAGTACGCCTGTGACTTTAATGTATTTCAGTTTCGCCGAGAGTAAGATTTGGGTCACATAAATGCGCACCCGTATTTAGGAAAGTAGTTTTATTAATGTCGTGCCTAAAGATTCTCCGTCTTTGTTAATTTTGGGAAAGACCGTGAAATTCACTAAACGGTCCTTCCGAGTCTAGATTTTTATTACAATTAATTTGAGGGCCCCGCAATTTGGGCGGTTTTGTTTGGCGAGGCTCATCTCATTATTACTTATTAAGGGCGGACCCTAACATGGCTATGATTTTCTATTTGATTCTTGTCTCTAAGAAAAGAAAAACAATATATAATAAGAGAAACGTCCTAATTGATTAATCCGTGAACAACCTTATTAGCAAAGAGAAACCCGCATTCATTTACTCGTATTGGTTATTCGTGTTTCGAGTTTAAAGTCCTCTTCATTTTTTTTATTTAATTGCTAGTCGAGAAACATGACTTGAACAACATAATCATAAGCTAATCGTCTTCTAAATGACTTATGCTTTCGCCACGCAATTCGAGTTGTCAAAGTTAACATTCGAAGAAAACATGATTTAATATGAAGGAGAGGCCTAAATACTTATTGTTGAATAAACTAACCCTTTCCAATTCCTAAGTTTCAAGCCATTCCGGATAATGTATGATTTATATTAACATGTTTCAACTTCGCTTCTAATTTTATCTTGAAAGGAACCTGGATTGGTTTCTAGTTTATACATATCTCCTACTTCACTGGCTTGAGCCCACCTTAGCAATATAGCTTTGCATTTTTAGATCAACACTTCTAGATATAACATTCGCAAGCTATCTACTTGGTTTAGTATTTTCATAAAAAAAAACAGTCCCATTTCTAGCACGATGTAAGTACAAATATGAAGTAAGAATAGACATGTACACATCTCCTAATGTATATTCTAATATCATATTTGAACATGCTCTACAACAGGCCAACGGTTGAACATTTTCCAATTCAGCATTTCAATTTTAAGTTACACCAAGCCATTCTCGAAAACACATACCTGGAGTTCGAAAAATCAAAAAAAATATGGAGGTGAGTCAGTGATAACTTCTAGCGTTTGGCAGCTAGCAGACAGCAACAACAACAGCCAACTAAACAGCAACAACCAGCGACGAACAGTAAAGAAAAATCCACGACCAGCAAAAACAGTTGACCTAGAAATAGATGGGAGAAAGTCCGTGTAAATTCCAGCCAGGAAACCAATGGGACAAACCGAAGCATGCAACAACAACCCCACAACAACGACCTCAACAACACAACAACGACCAGCAGCAAACGGCACAAAAATGACCAGCAGCAAACAACACAATAAAAAAGAACAGCAGCAAACAAAAGTGTGCAACCGCAGCAACAGCAGTGTGCAACAGCCGCAACAATTCACAACAACAGCAGTAGAACCAAACAGCCGGCAGCAGTAAGAAAAAAACTATCCTGTGTCTCTTTCTAGTGTTTTTGTTTTCGAGTACTCTCCAATGTCCCCCTATTTATATCAATTAAGATCTCTCTTTTACAACTCATAACAGCACTAAGACCCATTTAATTAAGCTATTTTCCATCAACTCCACTACCATATGTTTTGTTTCCCACTACCATTTGTCCCACTCTATTAATTAATTCCTAGCATGGGTAACATATTTAATTACTTCTTTTAACATCTTCCAAAGCCACTATGTCTTGTTCCTCACTAAGTATTAAATAATTCCTTACCTTAACATTATTAGTGCTTAGTAGACACATCACTCAATTTAAATAATTCTTCAGGTTTTCAATTTCCGTATTATCCCCTAAAACTACTAAAATTACTATTCTACCCCTGAACCTTCAATCTGTACCAACGTTATCAACTGACCAAAAATGATTCTTAATTGAATACCAAATCATTATAGCTATCACCAAATCAAGCGTAACAATTGACTACACCGATTCCTGATTAATCACTTTAGTTGAATCTGAACCAAAAACCACATTAATACTAAGCAAAACTCAACAGGACACTGAAGTTGAAGCTGAATCAAAAATCACATTAACACTAAACATCAAACTCAACAGAGTATTATTATACTTCAAATCGTCAAATTCAATAATAGTTCAAAACAACAATTAACTACGCACGGAATGAGTTAATCCCAAACGACAGAGGTATGGAACATGATTCATTGACACATAAGACAGGGCAAATTCAAAATAACCAGCAATACAAAGAAAAACAAAATCAAGAATAGAACCAAAACTCTATTCTAAACGAAACAAGGGAAAGGAAAAATGATAAACTTATCGGAACCAAACTTGAACTGGCGACTAAACTTGAAACTGGACTCAATCTCGGCTCAAACGAAACTCGATATCTAGCGCCGAACAATCTGCCGTCCCTCGTCGTTTGATGTGAAGAAAACGACGACGCGAAGAAGACGACGAAGCAGAAGTTTGATGAAGTTGTTTTGTCGAGCTGGGTGGTTCGTTCATGGTTACTGGGAGCTAGTTTATGGAGGGTTGTTTGGTTGCTGGTCGACGAGCAAAAGGGAGATGACGCAGCTACAACTGGTCGACGAGGATGCTGGAAAAATGATGGTGGAGGGCTGGTTGACGGGGTCGTTGGCAGTGGTGGTTGTCGAGTGGTCTGGCGGCGACGGCTTCTGTTGTTGAAGGAGAGAACTGCTAAGGTTTCTTTTGAGAAGGGTAGGGCGGCTGGTTCCTTCTCCTCTGGCGGCTGGTGTTCACCGGCGGACTGATTGGAGAAGAAAGGAAGGGCTGGCCGCTTCTTTCTTGTGTTGTTGAAGAAGGAAGGGTGGGGGTAGGCGGCTGAGGGAATGAGAGAAGAGGGGGAGGGGTCTTTAGGGTTTTGGGAGATTAGGAAATGAAATGAGAAAGAAAAGAAGGGGGTTTGGTTATTTTCGGACCGGGTCGGGTAAAACGGGTTGGGCGTGGGTATGGGTTGGTTTTGGGGTATTTTGTTTGGGCTTAGTGTTATTTAATGAAAGATGGCCCAAATGTGGTTTGTTCTTCTATTTTGTTTTCTTTTCTTTTAAAATAAAACTAAAATTCTAAAAATTCTAAATTAACTTATAGAAATAAATCAACTTATAAAAGGTACGAGTTAAATCGTTATAACAATTAATACAAAATTAAATAACAATTAGGGCTAAAACCACACAATTAGACTTTAGACATTTAAACACATATTTTTGTTATTTTTCCATTTTTCGTCAAATAAACTTAATTACTCTAAATTACAAACATGAATTTTATATGCAGAATGCAAACATTTTTGTATTTTATATTAATTTAATAAATAGGCACGCACACACAAAAATGCAAATAATAAAAGAAAAAATAACACAAAAATCACCAAAATCACGCACAATACAAAACTATTTTATTTTGAATTTTCTGGGAGTAATTCTCATGTAGGGCAAAAATCACGTGCTCACAGGGAGTATTCGCCCTCGAATAGGATACATTGGGAGTATTCGCCCTCGAATAGGATACGATGGGAGTATTCGCCCTCGAATAGGATACAATGGGAGTATTCGCCCTCGAATAGGATACAATGGGAGTATTCGCCCTCGAATAGGATACAATGGGAGTATTCGCCCTCGAATAGGATACAATGGGAGTATTCGCCCTCGAATAGGATACAATGGGAGTGTTCGCCCTCGAATAGGATACAATGGGAGTGTTCGCCCTCGAATAGGATACAATGGGAGTGTTCGCCCTCGAATAGGATACAATGGGAGTGTTCGCCCTCGAATAGGATACAATGGGAGTGTTCGCCCTCGAATAGGATACAATGGGAGTGTTCGCCCTCGAATAGGATACAATGGGAGTATTCGCCCTCAAATAGGATACAATGGGAGTATTCGCCCTCGAATAGAATACAATGGGAGTATTCGCCCTCGAATAGGATATTTTACGTTTGTTTTATTTTACATTGTCCTTTGCATATTTCATAAATTATTGCCAGAATGCATTTTTTTTATTATTCAAAAGTTGCTAACAAAAACAGGCGCCTACCTGTATAACAAAAGGCATGTCTTCAGTCTTTACATTGCAGGTCTTGAAACCAATGAACCACCATAAAGCAGAGAGTTACAACAAGAGTTCCCAATGCAAATTCAAGCGCATGAGTCAAAGGAAGGGAGGGAATGAAGGAAAATTTTCCCGGCATCATTATCCTCAGCAGGCAAGTAAACAATTCTAAAGATATCCCCAGCAGTCAGGAGGGAAAACAACACGACCCATGAGGAAAGTAGTTGCAGAACAAGGTAATTTAGGAGAAAGGATGGTTTAAGAGGCGATGCGGGAAGAAGAAAGTGGTGCAGGAAGCAAAGGAAGACGATAGGGATGGGATGAAGTTCAAAGTTTGTTGTTGAAGTCAGGGAGCCCGCCTGAAGAATGGAGTGGCGATTTATTTTAAAATTGTAGTTGAAGTCAGGGAGCCCGCCTGAAGAATGGAATGGCGATTAATTTTAAAAGTTGTAGTTGAAGTTAGGAAGCCCGCCTGAAGAATGGAGTGGCGATTTTATTTTTTGAAGTTATAGTTGAAGTCAGGGAGCCCACATGAAAAATGGAGTGGCGATTTAGTTTGAATTTGGTTGAGGAAAGCGGTTGAGTATAACGGAAATCCCCAGCATGAATCCAAATTCATAATCAGAGGGAAGGCGACGAGGATCAGAAAAGATAGATTCAGACTTCGAAGCAGAATAGTTCGAAGATCATAAGGAAGGGGCCAATGGTCGGAGTTCGGCAATCAAGATAGGCCGAAATAACAATTGTCAGAAGATAAGAAGCATCAGAAGGAACATCAAGTCCGACAGAATAGCAAGGAACACGGGAAAGTCAAGATGAAGAGATAGATAAGATTTCGCAATGCTGTAACCTAGTCTAGCTTCTTATTTGTGTTTAGCACGATGTAATAAGGAGATCAGTTAAGTAGTGGAAACATCAGCAACAACAGTAACAGCAAGATCACATCAGTCATGGTAGTCCCAGCTACCAAAACTTCCCGAACTACACTGACCTGATTCCTGTTTAGCCCAGGATATGTAGGCAACCTCTGAAGCAGGGTGCGGTCAAAGCTTTTCAAAATGCTTCACAATGGAATAATCGAACGGGTAAAAATCGTTCATAGTTGCTCACTTATCTTTGCACTGAAACTCTTCGTGTTCCCATCTATACTATTTGTGAGCACGTGATTTTTACCTTACACATGAGTCATTCCTATAAAATTCAAAATAAATGATTTTTCCTTGTTTTTCTAAATTTTGTGTTAGTTGTTTTGCATGTTATTTGCGTGTGATAAATGAAAATACAAAAATTTGCGTCTTTAGGAAATTAATTCTTTTTCTAACAAATTAAAGAAAAATTAGTTAGTCTTTTAAATTGAAAATTGTCAAAAAAAGAGGTAATTAGTTAGTTTTAATTAGTTCCAAATAATTACAAGATAGGAAAAATATAGAAAATACAAAAACAAAATCAAAAATACAATAAAATACCAAAAATACAAAGGGAAATACAATACACTACTTAATGGGACGAATTGGGCTAAAATCCATAACCCTTCAGTGGCCCAAATGCAAAAAAAAAAACCGCCCCATTACCCGGTCTGCCCGACCCAACCCCATTTTTATTTAAAATTTGATCTGGGCCGTTGGATTTTCATGATCCAACGGCCATGATTAAATCCTTACCTTTTAATCACCCAAAACCCCCCCAAACCCGTTTTTCCCTTTCATTTCTCACCAAACGACACTCTTCATCTTCTCTCATCAAACGAACCCTAGCCGCCACCATTTCTTTACCCAAAAGAACCGGCGGCAACACCATGGCCGGCCACCCAAACCCAACCATTTTTACACCCTAGGACCATTCAACTACCTTGAGTCCATATCCATACCCAACTCCCTTCGAATCCGACCGGAAATAGTCAAACCCCAATTCGAACAAGAACCCTAGAAAACCAAACATGGAGGGGGGTCGTCCGAAATTAGAGTTTAATTTGGGGTTTAATTGACTTTAGTCGTAGTGTTCTTAGTAAAGAACACTCGATTAAAGTCCATTCGACCTCAAAAAAGGGGTTCGATTCAAGAAACTAGCCTAGGTTCGTCCATGTCCGAATTCTAAAGGTACTCTTTCTTTCTCATTTATGTTCGTTTGTTTCATTCTGTTGTTTGTATACATTTGTCATTTGTTGATTAATTTCTGTTATTTTTATATTTTTTTTATTTTTAATTTCTGTTCTTCTCCCAAACTCAAAGACTTTTGTTTCTTCTTCTTATCAATTGTTTTCTGTTTTGATTTATTTGATTACGTATGTTGTGGAATACGTATTCGCGATGATTAGCGTCGTCGAATAGTTAGCTTTGTATTTTTCCGGCATTGGCCGAGAGTTTCTTGAATCACTGTTTTTGCGATTGATAGTTATCAATTATCGATCAATTGTATGTCGGTTAAATCCGTTACAAGCTGGATACAAAGTTTAGTCGATAGTTAAAACGTTACTGGTTTTTGATTTTTGTGTAAATTTCTGTTTGCATTGCTTTTTTGAGGATTTGATTCTCTTTGTCGATTGTTTGACTCACTGGTTAAGTTCACTACTAATCGATTTGGTTCAGATTTTGTTGAATCCTAATATGTATATTGTTGAGTTATAGGGATAACTGGACAGTTGTTTGTTTTGAGTTTAAGATTGCATTGTTAGCTAAGTTTGCATTCAGAATGTAGGTTGGTTATAGCTGCCTTCCTAATAGAGTTTTCGAGGGTAGTTTGGAATTTGAGAAGATGAAAATGATCCAGCAAGTTGTTGATTAGGTAATACTATTGGACTAATGAGTTAATCAATACACTGTAGTGTCAGAAAGGAAAGGAGATCACATGGACACCATGTTTACAAAGTTTGAAAGAATTTGAACAAAGATATGGGCTGCTAACACATTTTGAATTAAAAATAGGATTAGATATTAAGTAGTGGGCCGGGCAGAGAATATAAGGGTCAGAAATTAGTTTTTAATACTGTTGGGTGCTCTTAAGAGCTGTAAATCAGGAAAACACATGGGGGGTGATTAAAAGGTTAAAGAGAGGCATGTGCAGGGGAGAGGGGGGAGGGCTGTTCTATTTTTGGTCTATAAAACAGTAGGCAGAGGGAGTTTAAGAGGACACAGATTCTTAGAGAGCAGTCTGGAGATTGATATAGACACAGATATAGACACAGTCTTAGACGGGATTTTGAGGGAGACACTTAAAGAGTGAGGGGAGATTTGGGTGAGCCTTTGAGTAAGAAACAGTGAAAGTAGAGAAGATAGACATACGGATAGACACCTTGGGTGAGAGATATACACAGAGACACACACACACCTTGAGAGAACAGACTCTTCTGAGCATAAAGACCTAGGAGACAGTGAGAGGGCAAAATTCCATTTGTTCTTCTAGTTCATTGCAAGTTTTTGTCTTGACTGAATACTCGTTAGTTAAGGATTGGTAATCTTTTGGTTGTGAGTGTGAATCCATGTCTGACGGGTTATGAATAATATTTAGTTGGCTTATATTGATTTGATTGGGTCTAGTGTATGTTGATTTAATTGAGGGTATTCGAGCGTATTTTTAGATCAACTTGGTGATTCGATTTCAAGCTATTGAACAATTCGTGAACTGCTGATTTTTAGAAGTTGCTGTTGGTTTTCTTTTTTTATTAAATCTGGTTCCGGGGCTCTATTTCAATCCTTGCTCACTGCTTGTGTGTGCTGCTGTTGTTGGTCATCACTCCTGCTGTACTGATCAGTATTTCCTCCTGTTCTGAAACTTCAGGTACTCATTTGATCTTGATTTTGACCATTGCAGTTTGAATCCATTCTATATGGAAGATGATGTTTCTCCTACGCTGAAATCAATAAAGATCGCATGATGTTTGAAATTTGATTTCATATCCTTATTTTAGTCCATTTAGCTTCTTTGTTCTCCTCCCTTTTCTTTCGTTATTCAATGTAGTAAATATGTAGTAACATATGTCTAAGTAGCTTATGTTTTAAGTGCCAGAGTCTATTAAAAGTCAAAATAGAGCTACGGTAGTAATCCTCACATCTTTCCCGCATCCTTGGCTAGAAGGAAATTTGATTAACTTTATGTTGTAAGGTTTTGAGAACTCTCTTAAGAATGGTTACTGAATCTTTCTCTAGATCGCTTCATGGCGAATATCCGGCAGTGTGTTAAAAAAGGAGCATAAGATAACCTGTTTAAGATTGTTCATGCTAGCTTTGTTTATCAGTTTATAAATCAAGATTTGTTAGCTTTGCATACCAATTAATTGTTTCATCACATGTTTCAAATTTCTTTTTTTTTTAAGTAGTATCGAATGTACATGGAAATTATTACAATATATAGAGAATTCTTGAATATCACAACCACTTGCAATCTGATGGTTGGCCCCAGTTGGGGTATTTCGAATGAACTAGGACATGAGTCCCATTTAGGTGGCCTAGTTTCAAGTGGGGAATAGTTTAAAATTAAGACCCATTGCGTAATCCTTGTATGTTCTGTTATCTTACCTCAAATTAGAATTGTTTAATGAAGTGGCTTTAGTTTGATTGATAATTTGTGTTGGGCCCCAGGCAGTAATGTGTAAATCTCTTTAAATGAGGATAACTTGTCAAATTTTTTTTAATTTTCCAAAAGATTTCTTGAACCTTAGGTAATAACAGATTATGAGTATTCGTAGTTGCTATAGGCACGATTAATAAATCATTGTGGTTATGGGTACGGTTCCTATAACATAGTTACGATGCTTAAAATTCAAAGGGGCATTTCATGTAACTCAATTATAACAACTCTGGATAATTTTTAGTAAAAAATTAGGATTTCTCTTTTATGTAGAAACAAATAAAAATAGAGAATCATAGTTTACTTTAGGCTTGCCTGTAATAAAGATGTGACGAGCCTCCAAATAAAATGCACAAATTGCGGGGCCTTCAAATAAATTGTTGTGAAAAACTTAGACTCGGAATGACTGTTTAGCGAATTTCACGGTCTTGCCAAAAGTTAATCAACACGATAGACTCACTAGGCATGATTTGTAAACAAATTACTTTCCTAAATACGGGTGCGCATTTATGTGACCCTAATCTTACTCTCGGCGAAACTGAAACGTACTAAAGTCACAGGCGTACCGGTTGCGATGTGACTCGAAATGCGTTTTCGTGACGTCGCAATTCTTCTAAGAATTAAAGCGGAATATAAGAGCACACAAATAAAAACCTAAGAAATCAGATAGAAACAAAAATTGTAGTTGAGCGACCGTGTTAAAACCATGGAATCCGGGAGTGCCTAACACCTTCTCCGGGGTTAACAGAATTCCTTATCCAGGTTTCTAGTTTCGCAGACTATATTATAGAGTCATAAATTTCCTCGGTTCGGGATCAAACTGGTGACTTGGGACACCATTATTTTCCCAAGTGGCAACTCTGAATTTAATAAATTGATCCCGTTTCGATTGTCCTTTAATTGGAAAAACTCCCTCGTGCCCTCACGGGTGCGAAAAAAGGAGGTGTGACACTATTTGTCTTAATTCTTGTCTTAAGCTTCAATTTAAGCTTTATTTTTTCAGTTTAACCTTTTTTTCTATACTGGTATTACTACAAGTTTAACCTTCAATTTAAGCTTCAGTTCATCTGTTAATACTCTTAAGTTTCAGTTTAACCTACAATTGTTTTGTCTTAATTTCAGTTTAAGTTTCTGTTGTTGTCAGTTTCAGTTCATCTGTTAACAATTTTTCAGTTTCAATTATGTTATCATTCACTTATATGTTAATAGTTTTCAGTTTCAGTTATGGTGTTCATTTGTTCAAAGTTTTCAGCATACTATTGAATCATAGCAGTGACCTATTTTATATACTTTTCAGGATATTAAATATGACTTTGGTGGACATAATCTTCCATCATGGTGGGGATTGGATCAAAGAACCCCATCTGTTATATTCTAAGAAGTTTGTTCACTCTTGGAAAGGTTATGACTCTGACCTTATTTCCTTTATTGATTTAGTAAATGAATACACTGGGGATTTGATGTATATAGGTGTTCAACAACTGATTGTAAATGGACCTTCTGGTAATTATTATGAAGTAGTTGATGATTCTGGGATAAGACACTTGTTGACTTTAATATCTGATGAGTTTAAGTGTCTTAACTTCTATGCAGTAGATGAATGTGAATTATCTGTTAATGTTCCTAATATTGTCCATTATTTTGATTCATATCCATCACTAACTGAAGTTGGAACAGATTGTAGTGAGGTTGAGTCTGAGACTGACAATGACAATGAGGGTGATGAGGTAGGGTATGATTCTGAGGAATTAGAAACAATAGCATGTCAAAACAATAGAGAAATTGATGTTGGACTCCTAAATTACAAGGAATTGTATAAGGGAATAAGCTTCAAGGACATAGCTGAAGCAAGAAAATGTATCAACTTATATTCCCTAGCAAACAAAAAGATTTAAAACAACAAAAAAGTTCTAAAGAAAGATTAAGGTACAAATGTGTTCCTGGTTGCCCTTTTGTTGTTCTCATTTCTGGGGATGGAGACCTTCCAGGTGTTAGGATAAAGACACTAAACCCAAATCATGAGTGTGATGAAGCATTTGATAATAGTAGGGTTGATTATCATACAATTTCACTTTATTTCAAGAAAAAGCTAAAAGATAACCCTATGTATAAGATTAAAGAGATGAGAGCAGATATCAAAAATGTGTTTAATACAAATGTCAGTTATGGAAAGTGTAAGAGGGCTAAAAGAGAGATTTTAGAGAAACTAGATGGCAGTTTTACAGATGGCTACAATAAACTTGAGGCATATGCTAATGAACTTAGAGAAAGTAATCCATGGAGTGATGTGATCATTAGCTTGTCAAAGGATGCATTTGCTGAAGGTGTTAGAAGATTTTTGAGAATGTATATTTGCTTCCATGCTCTTAAGATGAGTTTTAAGGAAGGTTTAAGACCTTTCATTGGCTTGGATGAGACATTTCTTAAAGGGAAAGCCAAAGGTCAATTGTTAATTGATGTTGCTTTGGATTGCAATAACCAAACCTATCCTCTAGCTTGGGCAATTGTAGACAAGGAAACTACAAGAACATGGAATTGGTTCTTGGAATTGCTTCAAAGGTCATTGGATCTCAAAGATGGTGAAGGAATTACTTTCATGTCAGACATGCAGAAGGTATTCTTTCCATTCTGTTAAGTCTATCTTATTTTTATCTTTTAACTATTCTTATGTGTATCTGTTAACTATTCTTATTTCTATTTATTTTATGTAGGGATTGATTCAGGCAGTCCATACTTGTGCTTCCAAAGTCAAATCATAGATATTGTGTTAAACACATTGAAGCAAACTGGTGCAAAAAATGGAGAACAGAGGAGTTCAAGAGGTTGTTATGGTGGTGTTCATGGTGCTCATATGAGGAAGACTTCAAGGACCAGTTGAAAAGCATTGGAAAACTGGATAAGGGAGCAGCTGAAGCTTTATTCAAATATCCTCCTCAAGCATGGTGTAGAGCCTATTTTGACACAGTATGTAAGAACCAAAGAGTTGACAACAATTTCACTGAATTTGTAAATGCATGGATTTTAGAAGCTAGACAGAAGCCAATCATAAACATGCTTGAGGATATAAGGATTAAGCTTATGGACCAGTTGAGGGAGAGAGAAGAATCTGCTAGATTATGGGCAACATCTTTCAGTCCACATAGCATGAAGTTATACAATGAGTACCTGAAGATTGCTAATAGATGTTTTGTCCACTCCAATGGCGATTTTGGATATGAAGTCAAAGAAGATGGAGATACACACACTGTCAACATGGCTATGAAGAGATGCACATGTAGGACATGGGATCTCACTGGAATTCCATGCCCCCATGCCATTAAAGCCATTCAGTACAAGAAGATGGTTCCTTTGGAAGAAATAAATTGGTGGTATAGCAAAGAAGCATACATGCTTACTTATAAACACAAATTGCTGCCAGTCCGGGGTGAAAAATTCTAGAAAGTTGAAGACTCTCAAGCAATGAAACCAGCTGAGTTAGTCAAGTTGGCTGGGAGACCTAAAATCAAGAGAATAAGGGATAAAGATGAAGCAATCAAGAGGCAAGGTGAATGGGGAGTTTCTAGGAAGGGAAGAGTTATGACGTGCAGCAATTGTGGAGAGACAAAGCATAATGCTAGGGGATGTGACAAGGTAATAATTAATTTAGTAAATTCATTAACTCATTATTACATCTATCTAACATCTAACTTGTTTAATAGCCACCCAACAAGGACAAAAGGCAAGGAGTTGACAATGAAGATGAAGAAGTGGGGCAACATCCACAAGAAGAAATTAACCTTACTGCACCCCAATGTAGTCAAGAAAGTCAAGGCCAAGAGTTTGTTTTCATGCCGACACCAAGTATCTATAGGCAGACTTCAAGTTGTGCTGCTGCTTTTGAGCATCCAGAACAAGAAGATGGACCACCTATAAGGCCTATGGTTGTGTCAGAAGAAAAAACAAGGCTTCACCAAAGACAACATCCATCCCATCCTTCAGGATCAAGGGTAATTGCATAGACGGGAAAAACTGCTATTACTGGAAGACAATTGGAAATGCAAAATAAGCAAAGAACTGAGAAGTTGGTGCCAAGGAAGAGAAACAAATGATGTGTGATCTAGGATGTTTTGTGGGCTTGTAATTAGTGAATTGTGACAGTAGAATCTACTGCTATTTTTTGTTCAATTTGATGGTACATTGGATGTCTTAATATGACCAGGTCTCTGTAAGTTTTTGTTGGTCATAATTTAGCATCCAACAGTCCATCAAACTGTTTGTGTAGTGCTGGGCAGATTTGTTTACTGCTGCTGTTATGAAATATGCTATTTCTATGCATTTGTTTGGTCGTTATGTTGCTTGTTTGTTTTGTGCTGGGCAGAATGTACTGCATTTGTTTGGTCGTTTTGTGATGGGCAGAATGTACCTAAAACAATATTTTCAGCTGCCTCACATATAAGCTTCACCATTATGCCTGGTGGGGACTGGCCTCATGACAAGCCATCCCCGTAAATGAATTTCCTTCTAGCCTTTCTATAGCTAAACTTGTGTCCACTGAAATTGAGGTAACTATGAGTCTGGATACACCACTGAGTGCTAACATTGAAGTCGCACAGAAAGCACTTCAAGAGGTACGCACTCAAATGCCTCCAGAAATGTTTGATCTGTCAAAAATCGTCTGTGGAACATATTTGGATGCAAGATTGCTTGTCCTTCGAAGTGTAAATGGATCTGCTCTCGTTTTAACAAGATGTACAAATGATAGTTGATTGTAGTAAAAACTTTGTTGATTCACTTTTGGTAAATAGGATCATATTTATATCAGGTAAAATTAAAGGGAAAAACATCAGCACTGTTACATAATCAGCACTTGTCACATGTTCCTTTGAGTTAGAAATCTCAGACAAACAGATTTCTTACCAATTACATAATTAGCTAACTGTTAAGGGTAAATATAAGACCTAAAACACTTCATTGTTTACAACTTCAAATACCAATGCCAAAAACATGAAAAGCTGCAGTTTATTTATCAACTTCACTTCATTAGTATTGCAGCAACAAATCCCATAAATATTGCCCATGAAATCATAATGACGATCTTCATATTTAGGACTTTCTCTTCCAATTTACGGGCTTTGTTCACTTCCGAATTCCTTAAAGCCTTCAAGATATCCACTCTTTCCTTTAATCTGTCTCTTTCAAGAATAGTCGCATCCAACATTGACTTCATATTGTTGAGTTTAACATTAGCGGCATCCAATTTGTAATTTATATTGTTAATTGTAACGACCGCTCGATCTGGTAACACATCATCTTGCCATTCCCAATAATCACACGAGCTTTTCTACAAAACACAAAGCATACGACTTGTAATTGTGAACCAATAATACAAGGGAAAAGTTTAAATTATCTAAAAAATCAGATGGAACCAGAATATACGAAATAATACATACATCAGCTTTAGGGCACTTAAAGAATCTCCTTCCGGGATTAGATGGAGTCGTTGAAGTGAAGTGATTGGCAATTTCCCCACAATGGCACCTCCTCTTTGATGAATAACTACTTTCTGACATGAGAAAACTTGCTATGGTGGAAAATCTTCAAAACCCAATGTATGCTAAGTGAAGAACAAAGGAAATGGGAGAGAAGGCCTTTCAATGGAGTTAGAAAATAGCACTGATAAGAAACCCTAGGTAACAAATAAAACGATGGGTTTGGTTACATTATTGGGTCGTGCGGGTTTTAACTAAAAGAATGGGGCGGGTTCTAATTAAAAGAATTGTCCAATCGTAGGAGGCCACGTGCCCATTAAAAATCTGGGAGGGTGTTTTTAACGGGTGAGGGACAAATGTAAAAAAATTGTATAACGGTGAGGATTTATTTAGTAAGAAACTCAAACGGGGGATAAATGAGGCCTATATTTGATAGTAGAGGGACAAATATGACCCTTAACCGTAAAAAAAAATTCCAAATAATAACTGAAAGAGTATGAATTAATAGGCTTAATTTATATCACTCTCGAGTCTTTAGGGAAAAAATGTGATAGCTAGGGTTACAAATTGAGAAAATATCATATATAGGCTTAAATAATTACAGAATATTAGTTTATATTCCTTGAAAACTTAGAGACAAAAAACCTTTCTATAAAAGCTTGAAGGTCATGTCTTTAAAATAGGCAGGGAATATTAGGTTGATCAATCGTGGGTTACCTCTTAATTAACTAAAGAGAATTTTCAGTCAATGTAGCAGATTGGATTTCTCTGTCAAGAAGTTAGATACAAAGTTTAAATTACTAATTGATATGGTGATGATGGATACAAAAGATTCATTTAACTGAAGTGACAAGGATCCTGAAGACTCCAATTATTAAAATATGACTTGCTTGGATTCAAGGACAAAAAGATAAATGATGGTCCAATATTTTGGAAATTCATGAATGATAGATAAGTAAGACTCAAATAAATTTTCTTTGGTGCTTTCTTCTCATACAAAATAATGACTGTCGTGATTCCTTTATTACTAACCAGTCATGAATTTTTTATTTTATTTATTATATTTTTTGGTGTATGCTACTACTTTCGTGTCTCTAAGTTGTGAAGCTGTGTTTTCTTACATTATAGATGGACGGACCAATAATTTTCGAGGCTGTTAAGTGCTTCATATCGAAACTTTATTAGTTTTAGCTTTATGTACTTAGGCTTAGTCAACTGTTATATCGGAGTTGTTGGTTAATTCCATGAATTCAATTTTGCACATACCAAACATATTGTGTTAGACATTTTGTGACAAAAATAGTTAGATGGCCTTGCTTCTCTTAGCTTTATTTCAATTATTCATAAGTTGGAAACTGTTTCCAACTTATATTATTTTCTTTCTCCTACAACAGTAGAAGGTCATTCCATTTGTTTAAAGGAGATACTTCATTTGCTTAATTTTGCGTTGAAAGTTAAGGAAAAAATAAATAAATTGAACCACGTGTTCTCTCCGATTTTTGTTCTCATAAAATCGTCTACATTCTGTTCTTTCAGTTTATTGTTCATTCTATAACTAAAAATGAAAGACTCAAGAGTTAACATAATTTGTACTTTTTTCTTTTTGACCGATCTTGAGTTGTATAACAACATATTCACTAAATCTCTAGGATTTCAAGTTTACCAGATTGTTATATCAATTCAATAAAGATTTTTTAATTTGTGCTTTATAATATTCTTCAATTTATGTACTCGTGCCAAATGCTAGTTGATTTTCTAGATTCTTTCTTTAATTTGTTGTTCATAATTTGTTAGATTATGATTTTTTAGTTTCATTGTTCTAGGCAAACATTATGCATCGACTCACACGTCAAGCCCGTGCAATGCACTGGCATACCAATCTGGTATTGATATATATAATTAAGTTCCCCCTAGACTGAAGCTTTGTATGACAAAATTAAAGCATAAAGTTTGAAATAAAATAAATAATAAATTTCATTAATATGACTAGTCGTGGTGGATGATGATGGTTGACGACAGTGTTTATGTTGTGGTTCATAGCATTGATGACGATGATAATAGAGGTAATTGGTGGTAGGCTGGCATCGACAATGAAGATGGTAGTGATAGTTGACGATGATAGTTGACACGGTAGAAGCTAAAATGAGTGATTGTGCAACCTTGAAAGGTGATGATTTCGAATAGAGTTATGGTGAAAGTCATTTTTCTTAAAATCATTGAATAGCCTCTTAAAAGTTTCGTTCAAATTTGACTGATTCAACTTAGTTCATATATACCCATTAAGTGGTTAAAATTTTAACAAAAACATATGTACTTAATGGCATGAAGTTTGAACTAAGCAGATTCAAATGTCCATTAAAAGTAAATAAATGGGGCCTAAACATTTGATTTAAAATTATGAGGGGTCTATCTTTGATCAAGTCATCTATAGGGGGGTTTAATGTAATTTTCCCAATAATTTCAAGGAAAAAAAGAAAAGAAAAAACTTCCTCGGGGTCACGTGAGCTTCATGTGAAATAAAAAGCAAAGTTCAGAACAAATTGAAAATACCCCAAAAGTAACCAAACGGCGTCGGATTCTCCATTGTTTCAGCGATCAAACCAGTGCTGAAGTGTCAACGACAAAGCAGAGAGAGGGTTTAATGGGCAAAACCGAAAATCTATAATTCTTCAAATTCCTGGATTTTGATTTAAGTGGTATTTCAGATTGTCGATCGTATATTGAAATTTTGCGTAGTTGATTGGGTTTACAGGAGGATGGTGCTGGTATTAGCATTGGGCGATCTTCACATCCCGCATAGGGCTGCTGATCTTCCCGCTAAGTTTAAGTCTATGCTTGTTCCTGGAAAGATCCAACATATCATCTGTACTGGTAACCTCTGCATTAAAGTGAGTCTTTCTCTTCCTTTTAATTCATCCAAATTAATCAGTATTAGTTGGCCGATTAAACTAAGAAAATGCTGTTGCTATAAATTGATGTTGTCGCATTTTTTTTTTTTTTTGCTATACCTAATGGGCTATTTTGTAAAACTAAAGGTAACGGCTGTTTAATGTTTGCTATTGTTTTCCAATATTGTTGCAAGCATCAGCAATGTTTTAAAGGATAAATTTCTGCAGATAGTAGTTTGCCTTTAGCAGAAATATTTGTTTGATTTCTTTTCCAGGGATGAGTTCAGAATTTCAGATTGAGTAATAGATGGACTTAGTTAACAGAAAATTTAGAAGTTTTTGAAAGGGAATGGCAGATAGGTTGTTATAGCTAGAGATGCATGTGTCTTGAGCACTGAGCAGCATATAAGGCTGTTTTAAATGGCTTTAAAAAAATCAAAGGAGCGGTGTAGAACAAATAATGCTATTCATGTCTCACCAAAGGCAATGAGTTTAGATTTCTTTTCCAGAGGAAATGAAAGAATTTATGGTAGTAAGTATCAAAAAATTTGAAGATTCATTTTGTATGGGCTAATATTCCCTTATATATGCTGCCAACTATAACTTAAGTAGAAAGATCCCATGTTTGATTCCCTATTCATGTTTATTAATTAGTTATTTACTTTTATAAGTTACCCATTGATGTATCCTATGGCTTGTATATAAGATCGTTTGTTCTAGCATTTGTGTAAGTGAAGGGTAACGGGTAGTTAGTTGTCTAAACTCACACTTTAAATGTCATAACTGGATATAAATGTGACCGGATCTTCTTAATTAACCTTTTGAATCATAATTCTTTTAGATTGTGCTTGATCTGACTTGCATTTTTTCTCCATAATAAATTCTATTTCCAATAGTTTAGCATTAGAAATTCCGTGGCTATAATTCCTGGTTGCTGCAGACTGATCACTTTTAACCTCGGCATTATTTTGTTCTCTCCCAAACCCTATAATTTTCTTTCAATTAGACTGTTTAAAATAAAACAAAGAAATTTCTGCAAATCATTTTTCTGAAAGCTTTGGTTTTTGCCTAATTACTTTACGTAACCTCAACTTTCAAGGTTAAACTTGTTAGTTGCTTATGCATGAGGGCAAGTATCTTTGATGTGGTTTGTGCTTTTGGTATAGATTATCTACTATTAGAACCTGTAGTTAAATAAGAGAGGTAACATATATCTATCCATTGCTGTCAGAGGATTGATGGCAAGCGCAAAATAGCGCCAAGCGCAAAGCACAACCTAAGCTTTGAGCATTATTGTTTAAGCATGCTTGAAAGGACGCCTTTGAAAATACTGTTCTATGTTGTGCACTTGTGGATCGGAGATGCTAAGTGTCAGTTCTGTGTTATGAGATCAATTTATCGTTGTTTCTTGTAAGCTGAAATAAAAAATCTGCAAGTCAAGATAATGCTTATTTTTGGAGTAATTAGTCATTTGGCATAGATCTTTTCAATTAACCATGTGAAGTGTAGAATGAAGACCTTGCTCCTTGGTTTATTTAGGAATATTTTTTTTGATGAAAAGGTTTATCTATTTATTTAGGAAATTCAAATGCATTTACTCCATCAGTACTGTTTTATGTGTAGGCTACTTCCACAAGTGTGCTCTAATTACACGTTGTGCATCTAAGTTGTATTAAACAACTTCTGGGAATAACCATTCCAACAACTTGTGATGTATTTTGCCTTGACAAATTCGTTTTTTACTACTCCCAAATAATTATTACATTGAGAGTGGACATTCATGTTCTAGATCGTGTGACATCCAAGTCAGGTTTAGGTTTCTTATGAAATTGTATTAAATACCTCATCTAATTTACACCTGCAGGAGGTTCATGATTACTTAAAGACTCTTTGTCCTGACCTGCATATTGCTAGAGGCGAGTATGATGAGGAGACACGTTACCCCGAAACCAAGACGCTAACAATTGGACAATTTAAGCTTGGATTATGCCATGGCCACCAGGTCTGACCACCATTCTTTCTTGTCACTTGCTGTCCTGCTTTATGCTGATAAGGCAAAACATTTGGGTTATTCAGGTGGTCATAATTCTTGTCATGGATAAACCTAACACCTAATTACTCTTTACTAAGTCGTGTGGTATGTAGCAGATACGTAAACATGCACCCTACCTCTCTGCACATTTTTATGATTTTCCATGGCTTCAGGTTCTTATGTATGCCTTGTTCTATATGTAAGTGCTTACGCCAAATTAACCTGTTCATCTTGTTAAGAAATGTTTGCTAGTATGTCATTATAAGAGAGTCAATTTACTTGCACTAACATTCTTGCTTAGCATGAAATTGAAGTTTTGTTGCATTTGCAAGATCCGAAGGCCTTTATCTTGTACTGCCAAAAAAGCCTGCCATATTTTCATGGGTATTTCCTCAAGATGTAATACAATTTCTCTCCAATATTCCGTCAACTAACTTAAAAGAATATTATGGCTGAATTTGTACTCTATCTTGGTCGCTGTACTCATTTTTCTCACTTTTTGACCCACTATCTCCTTTTTCGTCTGTTTTAAACTTCTTGTTTTCTTAGAAAGTCTTCCACTTCTGAAATTTTTGGCACTCCAAACTGAACTAATTATATAAGAATTACGTGAGAAATATGCCTTATCAAAAAAGAATTATGTGAGAAATATGCTTAGTCCTCAAAGAATGCTGCCCTTTCTATTCGTAATTGCATCTTCCACTTGTTTTGGTACTCCAGGTTATTCCATGGGGTGACTTGGACTCATTAGCCATGCTTCAAAGGCAATTGGATGTAGACATACTTGTGACTGGCCACACCCATCAGTTCACAGCGTACAAACATGAAGCAGGGGTTGTTATAAATCCAGGATCTGCTACTGGTGCCTACAGTAGCATCACATATGATGTCAACCCTAGCTTTGTTCTAATGGACATTGACGCCCTGCGTGTTGTGGTCTATGTTTATGAACTCATTGATGGAGAAGTCAAAGTTGACAAGATTGATTTCAAGAAGACAACAACATAAAATGCTAATTGAATAGCAGAACCTGTAATTCAGCTGATTTTAGTGGAATCCTAAGAGTCGATAAGACATTATATACCTCTGTCTGTTTGCTTCCAAGGTTTTTTCCGCTGTCTTTGTTCTTTATTTTTCCTGTTGCTTCTGATTATTCCGGTTTATGTCCTTTTACTCGAGTCAGTGTTCCATTGAAAAGTCAGTTGGTTAATTGGAAAGTTATCTGAGGAAAAAGGGATTGGAAAAAATCCACTGTTTATTGTGCTCCTAAATTCCTTTTTTTTTTGTTGTAAATTTATCTGTTCACAATTTGATAGACTGATTGTGGCTTTTGCAATAGCAAAGTAGAAACCTTAAAACTATGCATAAATGTTTCTGTTAGTATCTTATTTTGCAAGCATGAATTGATCCTCTGTCTTGAAATTAAACTTTATCGAAAGGTTATCTATTCCCAGAGTTTGGACTCGAGTAGTTAAAGGTGAAGGGATCTATTACCATTTTACCACATCCCTACAGTGGTTACCTTGAAATTAGTTGCTGCAACATTTAACAAACATCTGCCTCTTAGAACCCAATTCAGTTTATATATGGTGTGGACTGGATATTCAATGTGTAACCTCTTCGCACCCCAATTAACGACTGGTGTAATGCATGAGCTATTGATTTTATTCTTTTTTTAAATGAATAATTGATTATTCTTAACTACCGCCATTTGTTGAACTAATGGACACAGATCAATTGTATATATGTGTATGGATTGGAATCCAACCCCACGATAGTTAACGGAGTTAATCTCGTCTTGAGTTAATCCATAATTAATAAGTGGTATGATCATTTATTCGTAATATTATTTAACTCTTATTCGGTTCGATTGACGAGAGCACGGCCCATCCACCCCCATGAGGGCAAAACCCCAACCCTAAGAGGGGGCTTCTTCTTCACCACTATTCACAGAGAGGGAGGAGACACAGAAATACCCATATTATGGGAAAGTAAAACACCATTGTAAGGTTATGAACCTATTCATGGAGAGGCAGACCAAACCAATATTATCAATGAAAGCTTGAGTTCTTATTATCGTTTCTTTTATTTGGTCTAATGGATTATTACGGTTTGCTATGATTTTCCCTTAATTCACTTACATTGTTTCGTATTCATAAAGTATGCAATAACTTTTGTGTAAAACAATATTCATAAAGTATGCAATAACTTTAGTGTAAAACAATATGCATTGAGCAAGAAAAATCTAGGAGATGGGATGTCATTGCCATTGTACTAGCAGCCACTCATCCGTTCTACGTTAGAGAAGACTTACACAAGGATACAATATTATGTTGTCTGTGAATTTTATTAACCATATCCTTTAATAGCACGAGTTATGTACTGCTGCATTGGAAAGCAAGGCATAAAATACATCTTGTTGAAAAATAATATGAGATAAATTGGTAACTCAAGAGCTACCTTTTATTGTTAACCCCACAGTAAAAATAAGCTACTATAAATGCAAGTCATACTAAACAAGAAATGGTCTCTCAACTATACTATAACCATGTAAATCTAAAAAGAGAGGGGAAAAAATGATAACTAAACGACACTAGTGTAGCAATCTTAGAACTTTCTATTAAGCAGTGAACCTATAAACCATAATGTGCTTATAAGTTTCCCCTGGATTCACAATCTGAGAAGGAAAATTAGGATGATTAACAGAATCTGGAAATCCTTGTGTCTCCAAACAAAGTGCAGCATACTTTGAATAAATAAATCCACCTTTTCCTTTAGCATTTTCCAACATATTACTTGTATAAAACTGCACACCAGGTTTATTAGTCCACAATTCCATCTTTCTACCTGATTTGCTTTCTTGAACAATTGCCACCCTTTGTAAATGTTTTCCCTCAGTATTATCCAACACGTAGTTGATATCGTATCCGCCTGGTATATCGCTGAACTTGCTCCCTATTGTTCTTGGCTTGAGGAAATCGTAGGCTGTTCCTTCAACCGGAGTAATTTGTCCGGTGGGGATAAGCTTATCATCGACAGGAGTAATCTTTGATCCAAAAAGCTGAATAGTGTGAGAGAAAATGTTGCCGCTGGTGTGTCCGCCAAGGTTCCAGTATGTGTGTGATGCTAAATTAACTGGTGTTGCTTTGTTTAGAGGCGTTGCTTGCATGTTTATGGCTAACTTGTTTGTACCAATGAACATGTATTTCACCTTGACAGAAAGGTCACCAGGAAATCCTGTTGCACAAACATTTTGATATTCAAAATTAGACTTGGAAAATTTGTGCTTTTAGTCACAAATTTTGATTTTGGTCCTTCTGATTTAGCCTTCAAATAATTGAATTATGCACATGTGATTCCCATACTGGTGAATCTTCATAAATTCAATCAACTATTAATTGTTAAACCATTTAATTATATGTGAAATTTGCACTATTTTGAAGGCAATATATAGCCTGATTGGCCAAGCTTCTCCATGGGCAAAAAAAAAATTTCCTTGTATCTTTCTCTTTTAAAATTGAAGTGTTTGGTGAAGCTTTTGAGAGAATAAAAAATTGCTTTTGAGTAGAAGTAGGAGCAGTTTGGACAAGCACAAAAAAACAATTTTTTTTAAAAGCACTTTTGAGAAATTTACACTTAATCACTTTTTAGAAATTTGGCCAAACACTAATTGCTATTCGGAAGTGCTTTTCTAATTAAGTAGCCAAACATGATTCTGACCAAAAGTACTTTAGAAAAAAAATATTTTCTCAAATAAGCTGATTTTAGAAGCTTGGCCAAACCTGCTAATAATATAGATATAACATATTTCTCATATAAAGGGAACAAATATGCAAAATTTGATTACTTGATGGTTAAATATATTAGCCTAGTATCACAAAGGGGATAATTTATGTATACCTTGTTCACCATCAAAGCTCTTGTAGGTAAGAGTAAGATGACTATCTTCTTGATAATCTTCCACTGTCCATATCACATCACTGAATCCTTTGCTTCCCCCTGATTTAAAACGAATATTTTCATGTTAATCAAGTGAAAAAGACATTAAAATTGAGGACTTTTACAACAAAAGGATGAAAATTGAAAAAGTACCATGGAGTGTGTTTCCATGATCATTAGCTGGTAACTTGTATTCAACACCATTCAACTCAAATTTTGCTCCTCCAATTCTGTTAGCCACGCGCCCAATAAAGCCACCAAAATATGTGGTGTCGTTCTACAAATACATTAAATAAATAACCTTAATCAAAAATCAAACATACAAAAATTCCAGATCTTATACAAAATTCTGAGAGATTTAGCCTCATAAAAACATTATGAAATAATATAATTTAATGGGAGACAAAAGGGATCAGAGAAACTAACCTTGTAGTCATCAATGGAATTGTACCCAAGAACAACATCATCCAATTTTCCTTAAAAACAAAGAACAAAAAATGAGTTTTATAAACAAAAAGATATGAACTTGACAGTCATATAAATGTAAGAATAAAACAGACAAGTATACCATTTTTATCAGGAAGTATGACAGAAAGAACTGTTGCACCATAGTTTGTGATCTTAACAGAAAAATCACCCTTTTTCAACTCATATACTTTTATTTCTTCATCAGCTATACATGGATTTCCAAGAATAAGAATGAAAAGAGCAAAACAATAAAGAAGAGAGGTTTTGGCCATTGTTGATGGTCACAGAGAGAGAGATGAATCAAAGATGAATTTGCGTTGGATAGTATATAAATAGTAGTACGTGAAATTGTTAAATGACAAAAAACGGTGGAAATTTAATAAAGGATTTGGGAAATTCAGATAATAATGTTGATAAGGAAAAATATTTGAATATAGTGGATAAGGACAAATATTCTAATAGAGACAGTAGTAAAGACGTATTAGGATTTTAGAGCAAGTGTGATGCTACCTCGAGATTCTCCATTATTTTATGTAGGAGTAAAACTGTAAAAGTATTTGTTGGCTAAAATTAAAAATAGCAAAAAGAAACGTACAAGAATCTTTTCTTAGCTGAAAATAAGTTCCTTTTTCTGAAGCGAGGAAAAATCATATTACTAAATGGGGACAATAGTATTTTTGGTCTCTCAATCTTTGATAAGTATAATAAAGGATATTTAACCTTCAAATTATTAATATACATGTTTTGGTCCATTTATATATGAAAATATTATATTTATACTATTTTTTAGAATTGGAGTAATAATACAAAATTTATATAACACATCTGGATAGTCTGATGATATAAGGGTATATTACTTGTAAAAGTTCTGAAGTTTCACAAGCAAAAGGATTAAAAGTGCATATTTTAATTAATTGAAGGTTAAATGTTCTTAACCACATATATCAAAAGAATCAAAATAAAAAATTGTCGGTGCCTGAGGACTAAAAGTGCTAATTTCCCTACTAAATAATATAGTTGGTAGTTGGTACATGTGAAGAAAATATTAAATATATATCTTTTTTTGAGGGAGTACACGTTCATGCAAATCGGTATAGAAAACAATACTCCATCCGTTTTAATTTATATAAATTTATTTGACTGGGCATGAAGTTTAAGAAAAGAGAGAAATGATCTTGTGGTGTAAAATGAGGCACCTTTATTTTGTGTGACTATAAATCATTGCATAAAGGTAAATTATTTCCAAATAAGGAAGGGAGTCATTCTTTTTGGCACGGACTAAAAAGGAAATATGTTCACATAAAATAAAATGGAATGAGTATATAATTTGAAATAACTCAAATTATGCACTCTTTAATTTTTCTAAGAAGTGATAAAAGTTGTAGTGATGATCTACTACACAATGCTATATATAAGTATTCTTTTGATTTAGTTTAGGCTCAGTCCATAATGGTTTTGCTATTTCTTTTCAAATATCGGAGATTTGAAATGAACATTAACAGAAAGATAAGATGAAATATCTTTTTTTGTTTTCCTTTTCTAGTAGGTGTTCAATTTATTGAGAGGAGACCATTCTTGTGGATTAATTCCAAGCACGAGCTCTGACTTCTTTTACGCTATGCATTTTAATTTTTTCACTTTTTAATTATTTTCCAAAATGTGGGACAGAAGTCAATAGGAGAAAGGATAAGATAAGTCAAGGGTATAATGGCTATTATACTTGTAACATTCCAAATAACATCCTTTTTCAACTCAACTTCAAATACTTCTTTTCTTAATTTCAAGAAAACCTTGTAATATGTATAACTTTTAAGACGTGGTAGATATACTATTCAATCCTTCAAATATTTTTTTAACTTTTTTTCTTGGGTATTATTACTTTTCGTTTGCGTCAAAAACTATTTATATTTATTAATCAAAAATATATATAAAAATTATAATTTTTATATTTTTTCGATAATTTTTTTTACAACGGCTATATAACGTCAGTTTTTTTTTTTCTCAACTTATCTGTTTGGACTTGTCCATCACATTGACTAAACCTTCAATTTAGTGGCGGTAGTGAAGCCGTGAAGGTACTCAACCACTTTAAAGTCTGACTTCTCTATAAGAGTTTTCTTATTGTACTTTTTTTGGAAATTTGAAATGAAACTGATATAAATATAAGAGCATTTTCAAGCGTCAAACTGAGTTGCCATTTGTTCAGATGACGGGAATGCAAAAATTAAATAGAATATATAGTTTTAAGTTTTAACGTAGATGTTCAAATTGAAAGGAGAAATAGCTTGTCAATTAACATTATGTTTGGATCATTGTTATCCATCGTTGTATAATGTATTGTATTGTATCGTATTACTTTATGAATATCATATTTGGATAGATTATATCGTTTGTTGTTGTTAACTACTAACATTTTATCGTTTGGTTTGATTGTATCGTACTATACTGTAACTGATAAGTTCACTAAAATAACTTCAACTGTTTTAAATAAAATTTATGGAGAATTACACGTAAAAATAATTTAAGACAACCTCTTTCTACTAATTTACGATTAATTACGTAGCTTGAAAATAAGAGCAAAAACCTGAAAAAAGGTTAACTAATATTAGCAACAACAAAAAAATTAAAATGATGAAAAGAGACAAAGAATTGAACGGAGACTTGGATAAAAAGAATGGGGCAAACCAACTCTAGAAAAGATGGAAGAAAATAAAGTATGTCAATAGATTGGAGATTAGGAGTTAAAATAAAATAAAATAGAATTATAAATTAATAAGTAAGGGCATAATTGAAAAAGAAATAGGAAATGATCCCACAACATCAAATCGGTTGTTTCATAAATAGGGCTTTTGATTGTTCCATGTTATGACCTTAGCCACTCCAACAGAATTTAAGAAAAGAACAAACAAAAATAACAATAATTTTGGGACAATTTTCTGTATATTGATAAAACTGAAAGGAATTATAACGAACTAAACTAACTAGAAATTCAGAAAGTAATTGGAATCTCCATTGATAGTTGAATCTGCAGAAGGAGAAAGAAGAAGGATCAGAGAAAAAATGAAAAGCGTGAGGAATTTAGGAGAAGAAGAAGGAGGGGAGAGAAGGTCACTAGATTACCGGATAAATTTTCAATGCGTTCTCTCCTCGTCAGTTCTGTTACTTATGTTAGGCTCAGTTGATCATAGCCGTTGAGCTTTATTAAAACCCATTTGATCTTGGCCATCCATTATTTTTGGTTATTACTGTTCACCCCATACTTCTATCTTTTGAGTTTAACCCCCAATGTTCATGACATACCCTGCTCCTTTGAAAATATCCTTGTCCCCAAGGATCAAAATCAGGAAATTTAGCTTTCAGAAAGTCATAATCCTCCCAAGTAGCATCTTCAGAAGGGAGATTGGACCACTAAACCAATACTTTAACAGTTGCAGCATTACCCTTGCGATCCATTTGTCGTTGCAGTATGCTAATTGGGGTCACCAGGAACTGTCCATCTTCACTAGTAGAGGGTAAGCAGGTCTGGACCAACACGTTGGTGCCTAACTTCTTTTTCAAAAGAGACACATGAAACACTGGGTGAACCATAGAAGCAGCAGGTAGTTCGAGTTTGTATGCAACTGAGCCCACTTTCTCCAGAATTTTATAGGGACCATAGTATTTAGAGCTTAGCTTGAGGTTTCTTCTGATGGGAATAGAGGATTGTCTATAGGGTTGCAACTTTAGGAACACCATATCACCAACTTGAAATTCCCTTTCAGACCTCTTCTTATCAACATATAACTTCATCATTTCTTGAGCTTTCTTTTAGATTATCTTGAAGCAATTGCTGCATTTGTTGCCGTTTCATAACCACATCCTCAACTGCGGGAACTATAGTCTCAATAGTAGAGCCAAGGGATAGACGAGGTCGGTTGAATCCATACAATGCCTCAAATGGAGAACACTTTAAACTAGTATGGAAGTTGGTGTTGAACCACCACTCTACAAGGGGTAGCCACTGTTTCCACTGGACAGGTCGACTAGAAGTCATGCATCTCAAATAGTTTTCAATGCATTGGTTGACTCTTTCAGTTTGACCATCACTTTGAGGATGGAATGCAGTACTATAATGTAGCTGAGTGACCAACAATTTGAATAATGCTTGCCAAAAGTTGCTAAGGAAAATCTTGTCTCTGTCAGTAACTATTGATTCAGAGATGCCATGTAAAGTATGAACTTGCTTAAGGAACTTGTGAGCTGCAGTTATTGCTGTAAATGGATGAGCAAGAGTCATAAAGTGAACATACTTGGTTCTTCTATCTACAACCACTAGAATGACCTCTTTTCCTTTGGACTTGGGCAATTGTTCAATGAAATCCATGCTGATATGTCTCTATGCTTGATCAGGTGTAGGCAATGGTTGCAAGAGTCCTGGATACTGTACATTCTCCCCTCTACTTCTCTGGCAAACCTCACAAACAACTATGTAGTTGATGACCATCTGTTTCATTTCTGGCCAAAAGAATACTTGGGATAACCTCTTGAGAGTCTCTAATTGTCCTAAATGACCATCAACAGATGAATCATGAAACGTAAAAATTAACTGCTACCTCAAACCTTCAGAGCTCCCAATATAGATTTTGCCTTTCTTCTTCAATATTCCAGCTGAATATTGATAGATATGTGGTCCTTGTTGGTCTGTAGTCACTTCTGCAATTATGGACCCAGCTTGAGCATCACCTTCATTGCTGTGATTGATCTTAAGCATCCATTTAGGTTCTGTTGTACTGATAGCAAGTAGGCTGACTCTCTCTGATTGATTGTGACTATTGCATTCTTTGCCTTCAAATTGCCTAGATAAGGCATCTGCTACTATGTGTCACACCTCCTTTTTACGTGCCCGCGAGGGCACGAGGGAGTTTTTCCAATTAAAGGACAATCGAGACGGGATCAATTTATTAAATTCAGAGTCGCCACTTGGGAAGATAATGGTGTCCCAAGTCACCGGTTTGATCCCGAACCGAGGAAATTTATGACTTTGTAATATAGTCCGCGAAACTAGAAAACTGGATAAGGAACTCTGTTAACCCGGAAGAAGGTGTTAGGCACTCCCGGATTCCGTGGTTTTAGCACGGTCGCTCAACTGTACTCTTTGTTTTTATCCGATTTCTTTGTATATTTTAACTATGTATTTTTAATGCTCCGCTTTTATTTTTAGAAGAATTGTGACGTCACGAAAACACATTTCGAGTCACACCGCAACCAGTACGCCTGTGACTTTAATGTATTTCAGTTTCGCCGAGAGTAAGATTTGGGTCACATAAATGCGCACCCGTATTTGAGAAAGTAATTTACTTACAAATCGTGCCTAAAAGAGTCTATCGTCCTTATTAACTTTGGGAAACGACCGTGAAATTCACTAAACGGTCCTTCCAAGTCTAAGTTTTTGTAACAACTAATTTGAGGGCCCCGCGATCGTGTATTTTCGTTTGGCGAGACTCGTCTCGTTATTATTTAAGGTCATACCTAGCATAACTAAATTTGCGGTTGCTTTGTTTTTATATCAAAAGGAAAGAAAGTCCTAATAAATGTTACTAAGAAAAAATCACCTTAGTTTACCAATTAAACATTCACCGGCTTAGTACCATTTTAACCTATTGTCACGCCTCGAATTCTAAGAACAAACAAGATTACTTAAATGAGGGCCATGCATTTATCATTTTTATTTAAAGGTTAATCTTAAAGTAAACTATGTTTTGTTTCTTTATTTTGTCTCTAATAATAAAAGAAATCCTAGTTAATCAATATTACCTAATAGTGTTATGCTTGAGCCCATGAACTCATAAGAGTACTTGTCTTTAATTATTTTTGGGCTTGCAAGTAGCCCGTAAATTTAATCCGAAGGCGTAAGGGCAGATATATCATAGTTTGGGCCTAAGTTCTAAGCTTCTGGTAAAATATACTAAAGGAAGGTCCGGGCGATTGCAGAACCGAACAAATTAGACCCAATGTTAATGTAAACTGGTCCTAATACATTCACTAATTAAAACAAGGAAAATAATACGCCATTATACCAATTAACAGAACATTGACCATTCAAATTCTAGATTAAAGTTCAGATTATTTGATTCTACCGATATTCATGAACAAATCAATCTTTTCAATTATTTACTTGAGAATGCACGTTTAACTATTAGTAATGGGACAATAGCATAATTATACCTATTTTATGATTACTTACAGTTCGTATACCCAAAGACCTGGCTTCTAGTTCATTTACTTTTTTTTAAAGAAATTGAAGTTATTCTGAAATGAAATTAAAGGAAAGAAATTAACAAATTTTTTTTTTAACTTTTCCTTTACATGCTATATCAAAAAGAAATCTAAATCTAGGAATATATTTGTCCTAAAAGATCATAAGTGTTTCGAACATGTTAAGAATGATCAAATACTAATAAAGTTCGAACATTCTGAAAGTCTAGATATAGTTTAAATTTATACAGTCCATGATTCGTACACGTGCAAATAAGAATAAAGCTACATTAATCTATTACACTTAGTATTTATTCGATTATCAATACACAACAATCCAAACGGGCAGTGTTCGAGGAGCCAAGGAATGAGCATTTTTATTTCCATTTCCACTTCATGTGCACCAATATAACATGAGAGAAGGAAATACTTGGAAATTGACAAAGTAGAAGACTAGGGATCAGCTATGCAGTGAAGCAACAGTAGTAGTAAACAGCAGCAACAACACACAACAGCAAACAGCCAACAGACACCACACTCAGCAGTAGCCAAAACACAACCACAGCAAAACCAGTGACACAATCCACAGCAGTAGCCAAACTTAGCACTAGCAATAACCAAACTTAGCACTAGCAAACCAGTGACACAACCTCGACCAAACAGAAACAATCGACCAAAAAGTAGATGCAAGGGATCTGTGTGAACCTCAAACAAGAATCTAATGAAACAGTGAGCAGGAATCAAATGGCCATTCAAGAAGAATCCAAACTCTCACTCTCTATTTTTCTAAAGTTTCTGTATATGGGAGTGTCTATATGTTTCAGACTTATATCTCCCCAAAATCCAGTATCACTGTTTTTTTCTAAGGTCTCCGTGGGTAAAAAAAATGTCTCCTATCACTGTATTTCCAGAATACTTCCTCAAAAATCACTATCACTGTGTATGTCTAAAGTTTTTGTAGGTATCAATGTCCCTGTTATATGCTTTTCAATCCTATACTTATAGTTTTTGAATTGCCTCCTGAATGAATGCCCTCACTAAACTAATACCCCTGCCCATTCCTATCTCTGCCCAGACCCTATTGCTCCCTGAACTCCCACTATCCATTGTCCATGTATGGGCCTTATTAGTTAAACAATGATCTCTGTCCAGACATGGCTAAGTGCCCTGCTATGACAGCAGGCTCCACTGTCCAGCTTCATGTGCAGGGCATTAGAAATATTTTAAAATACTAACACCTAATTTCCTAGTCAGCTAATTCCAACCCTAATTTCAGTTTCAAATCAAACAAACCTAAACTCACTTCAACAATGCTAATCACTGTTCCGGAATTTTAAACAACCAAACCTACACAGTTAAACGACGACATTCAATTAACTACAACACATAACATGGATAACAAATTAATCGGCCAAACAATGATTCTAAAATCTCGACCAAAGTGAAACTAGGTATTCGACGACGCTAATCGAAACGAATAACTATCCTATGACAAACACATTCGAACAAATAACAGAATACAATTTGACCAAATAAAAGGTCTTTGAGGGGAGAAGACGGCTAGGGACGGCCAACAGGAACGAGAAGAAAATTAAACGAATTGAACTAAACAAATACACAAACAACACATACCTAATTGAAATAGATAGGAAAAGGGAGATTACCTTGAACGAAATCGAAATCAAAGCAAAAACCGGGCTGTTTTGAGCTTGGACTTGAATTTGGAGTCTAACGGACTTTAATTGAGATGTTTTCAAGCGAAAACATCCCAATTAAATTCTATTAGGCTTCAACTTCTCTCGAATCTAAACGAAGACTCCAATTTTGAAATCTAGGGTTCATAGGCTCAAATTTGGGGCTTGGGGCTTTGGGTTTGATTAGAGCAAAACTGAGGGTGGTTTGGGTGTGAGGGTGGTCTGGAGGTGCTAGGGTATGAGTTTGGGCTCGATTGGAATGGATGTTCAAATTCCGGCGAGTTTCAAAGGAATATTCGAAGAGTTCAGGCCATATTTGAGCCTAACAATTGGTAGATCCGTGTAGAGGGGGTTTAGGGGGTTCTATGGTGTTAATTTGGTTGGGATTGGCCTACCGGAACCGCCGCGAGGCGATTTCCGGTAGGCGGAGGATGGCGGAGGCACGGCGGAGGTTTTATCGTCTCTGATAGAGACGAGCAAGGGCTAGGAGAGAATGAAAATGGGTAAGGGGGTATTGGGGTTCTTTGGTGTGTTTAAAATTAGAGTTTTAATCTCGGCCGTCGGATCAAACTTGATCAATGGCCTGGATTATTTTTTAAGCATCAAACGACGTCGTTTGATTAAGTTGGGGTCTGGGTATATTTGGGGAATTGATTGATTAATCTGGGCCGTTGGATAATAAAATCCAACGGTCCAGATCAACGGGGCCACTTGGGGTTGGGCAGATCGGGTAAGGGATTGGGTTGTGTAATGAATCACATTGGGCCTGGTTTTGCTATGGCCCAATTCCGATTTTCCTTCTTTGTTATTTCCTATACTAAACTTTATATTGTATTACATACATATATATATATATATATATATATATATATATAATCAGATTAATTTGTAACACACATAATTAATTTACTAACAATTAACATACGTAAATACCGAATCCTTACAGATGTACATTAAAATGACAAGAAATGCGAGAAATACATTTTTTTTATGATTTTCTCATTTTTCGTAAAAAAAAAATGAACTTAACTATTTCTAAGTACGGAACTAACCCTACAAATATAAATGCGACATATTTGGTATATGTATTTTTGTTTATTAACTTAAGCAAACAGACACGGACTCACAAATGCAAGCGATAAGAAAAAGAACATGTGATCCCCAAACATTGCAAACAAACAAAAACTCTTTTATTTTTGATATTTTGGGAGTAATTCTCGTATAGGGCGAAAATCACGTGCTCACACTATGTTCTCAACCCCTTTCTTATATTGTACTTCATAATCCAACCCCATCAACTTGGTCAAACCTTTTTGTTGTATGGATGTAGTTACTTTTTGTTCTAAGAGATACTTGAGTGAGTGATGATCAGTCCTTACAATGAAGTGTTTGTATTGAAGGTAGTGCCTCCACTTGTCAACAACACTTAGAAGAGCTATATACTCCTTCTCATATATTGACCTTCCTCTATGCCTATGAACCAAAACCTTGCTGAAGTAAGCAATTGGTTTTCCTCCTTGCATCAGTACAGCTCATATCCTAGACTGACTGGCATCTATCTCAACAATGAACTCTTGTGAATAATCAGGTAAGGCTAGTACAAGAGTGTTAGTCATGGCCACCTTCAATGTTTCAAAGGCCTTCTCAGCTTCTTCACCCCAGTCAAAGGAATCTTTTTTGAGAAAATTAGTGAGGGGTTTGCAGATGGTCCCATAATTCCTTACATACTTTCTATAGTAACCAATTAAACCAAGGAAACCTCTAAGAGCCTTCATAGTATTGGGTCTAGGCCCCTATATCATAGCCTGTATTTTGCTAGGGTCTATTGTCACCCCTTAAGCAGTTGTTACATTCCCCAAATACTATATCTTTGGTTGGCCAAATGGACACTTAGATCTTTTGGCAAACAAGGTATGCTCCCTCAGAATTTCAATAACTCTTTTTAGGTGGCCAACATGCTCTTCTAAGGACTTGCTTTACACAAGTATATCATCAAAAAACACCAGAATAAATCTTTTGAGTAGTGGTTGGAATACCTAGTTCATCAATGCTTGGAAGGTGGCAGGGGCATTGGTTAGCCCAAAGGGCATAAACTTGAACTCATAGCGTCCCATGTGAGTCCTAAAGGCAGTCTTATACACATCCTCCATCTTCATTCTGATCTGGTGGTATCCGACCCTTAAGTCTACCTTGGGAAAGATCACTGAGCCTTGAAATTCATTAAGAAGATCATCTACTATGGAAATGGGGTACTTATCTTTGATGGTGATCTCATTAAGGCCCCTATAGTCCACACAAAACCTCCATGTTCCATCCTTTTTCTTCACAAGTAGTGCAGGTGAAGAGAATGTGGATTGGATGTGTTGTATTATCCCATTAGTAAGCATTTCCTTCTTGTCACAGTCTGGATTTCCCACCCTCGGGAGTCGTGATGGCGCCTACGTGTAGAAGCTAGGCAAGCCAAATTTAATTACTTTTTTGCTTAAAACATAATTTCCCCTTTTAACAATTTATGGAAACAATATAAAACAACAAAATTATATAATAGCGGATGTCTTAATTATGGAAACTGAATAAAATACGGAATAGTCAATATAATCATTTACCGATGTCACAATACTCACGAACTACTAAAAAATACTAAATACAAATGTCTGAAAGAACACATAAGTTGTTTGTCTCGAATATAAGGAGGCAACAAACTAAAAAAGGAGAACAACGGAGACACTGGACCTGCGGACGCCTGTAGGGCTACCTCGGGTCTCATTGGACTAAAAATCTGTTCTCGTACTAACATTGTTGTTGCTGCTGCTCGAAACCTGGACCTGAGCAATAGCACAGTGTAGCATCAGCACTACCGACCCCATGTGCTGTTATTGTCTAGCCTAACCCCAGCGAAGTAGTGTCGAGGCTAGACTGGACTACCACATAAACTTGTACAATTATATATATACATCAGAATCGAAAATACAAGACAAGTAAACATTATGCGAGGGGGAGCATGCTGTGAGGAGATAACAATATTAATAGAAAGTCCAGAATAACAATCTAAGGACAGCTTGGAATTTACAATGGACAAGAACCAAATACCAAAATACACACACTTGTATCAATAATTGTTGCGGCGCGCAACCCAACCTAACATATAACAACACTGTTGTGGCGTACAACCAGATCCATATATATCATTATCGCGGCGTGCAACCCGATCCATCTCATTTAACATTACTTTGCAACCCAATCCATACCATTTAACATTGTTGTGCCGCGCAACCCAATCCATATCATTTAACATTGTTGCGGCGCGCAACCCGATCCACAAATATCATTCAATGCATGGAATCACCCTTCGTGCTTTAACACTCTTCTCACCCAATCAACAATCACAAACAAGGGCAAAGGAAATAATAAAACAAGAATGAAAACCCCGGCAAGGGTACACAAACAAATAAATAATAACCTGGCAAGGGTACTATATCAATAACCACAACGTCCCGACAAGGGAATATATCATTTACTCTTCATTTTCTTTTACGTTCATCTCGTATTTCACAATATCACTTGAGCCCAAGTTCCAAGGAGTTACTTATCTCATACACCTTCACAATTTGTATTTCGAGCCGAGCCAATGCTCCACGAAGTTCCAAGATCACAATTTCTATCATACGGCCTTTACAAAATATAGAAGTCATCAATTAGGCATTGAAGGCATAATAACAACCAACTATCCGCAAATAATGACTCACGGTCATGCTAGACACCAAATGAATAGATACTCGTCACCATGCCTATACATCATACTCGATCAATTTAGCAAGTAGTAAACAAGACTCAACTCCTATTCCCTCAAGCTAGGGTTAAACCAAACACTTACCTTAACTTTCACAGCCAAATCAATCCACAACAACCGCTTTCCCTCTCGAATTCGGCTCTAACTCAATCAAATGTATACAATAATAACTTCATAATATCAATATATGCTAAACAAATCAAACTCGATGTCTAATTATAGGTTTCCAAGTTTTCTTCCCAAAAGTTCCAAAATCGCCCGCGGGCCCACTTGGTCAAAACACGAGGTTCAGACCAAAAAAATTTCGCATTCACCCACGAGCCTGAATATATAATTTATTCTCAAATTAGACCCCAAAACGAGGTCTAAATCAAGATAAAAGTAAAAAGCCCTAGATGTATCCATTTCTCCCAATTTATACCCTAAATACATGATTTAAGCTTAGGAATTCAACAAATATTGATGAAAATAAAGAAAACGAGTTAAGATTTACTAACCCAAGAAGTTTTGGTGAAAAGAAGCTTTAGTGGATGCCTAAAGACCTTGAGAAGAAGGAGCTCATGTGTTTTTATGAATATTTTGCCACTACGCTGTTCTGAAACTTAAAAATATAACTGGGCAAAATTGCCCTTCGCATTCGCGGAAAGGGAGTCGTGTTCTCGAAGGGTTGACTTAACTGACCATCGCGTTCGCGATTGGGAAGGACGTGAACGTGAATAGAAGAAGGCTGGGGTCCAAAATTTAGGTCTACGCGATCACGTAGATAGGTATGCGAACGCGATGAAGGATGTTGCAAGGCTACGCGTTTGCGAGGTGTCATATGCGAACGTGAAGGAAGAAAATATGGGGTTTCACAAACACATGATTTCATTTGCGAATGCAAAGAAGGGGAAGGGGGTTAAGGCAATGCGAACGCTAGACAGAGTGTGCGAACGCGAAGAATAAAAAGTTTGTGCACCTGCTGCAGATTTTCTGCAATTTTTGCTAAGTTGAAATCACTCTGAAACACCCTCGAAACACTCCTAATCCCTCGAGGCTCCTAACCAATCACATACACTAACTCAACAATATCCTACGAACTTAACCGTATGATCAAATCGCTAAAATAACATCAAAAACAATGAATCAAACCTCAAACTCAATAGTTTTTCTTCGAACTATAAACTTTCAAATTTAGAACTTATCATCCGAAACATGTCAACGACGTCCGATTTAAACCAAACTTCACAGAAATATCTTAAATCACATATAAGACCTGTACTGGGTGCCGGAACTAAAATACGGGCCCGATACCAATACGTTCTAATCGATTTTCATTTCAATTTTTCCTTAATAATTTCAGAAAAATAATTTTACTCAAAAATTTATTTCTCGGGCTTGGGACGTCGGAATTCGATTTCGGGCATACGCCAGAGTCTATATTTTTCTACGGATCCTCCGGGACCGTCAAATCACGGGTCCGGGTCCGGGTCCGTTTACCCAAAATATTGATCAAAGTCAAACTTATTCATTTTAATACCCAATTTTAGCATTTTTCATAGAATTTCATATTTAGGCTATCCGGCGACATGCCCTGACTGCATACGCAAATTAAGGCAACTAAAAATGAGGTTTTCAAAGCCTCGGAAGTATGGAATGAATAGAAAAATAGGTGATGACCCTTTAGGTCATCACACTTCACCTGCTTCTCTAACTCTTCTTTTTGAAAATAGTTATACCTGTATGGCCTTAGACTTACAGGAGAAACTCCAGGTTTTAGGGGAATGTTGTGATCCAATGATCTGCAAGGAGGTAAGGATTACGGCTCAAAGAAAACATCTGAATAGCTGGCTAGCAATTCTAGGATTGCAGCATCCATCGTCTCCTGCTCTGGTGCACTCACAGTTTCTATCATGAACAGGTGAGCTATGATAGTATGTCTCTTTATCGCCAATTTACCCATGGTACTCCCACTGATTAAGCTTAGTTGCCCATTTTCAAGAATAGCCTGCAGTACTACATTGTTACCCTTTTTCCCAACGATTACACATCTCTTCTCATGATCAAATTTAGTAGGGTTATACTTTTTCATCCAATCATTCCCTAGCACAATGTCACACCCTCCCAACTTGAGAATCCTAAGATTCTCTTTGAACGTCTTTCCCCCTATCTTCTAGGTAAAATCAGAGCAAGTTGTGTTGCAAAACATACAGTTCCTATCAGCTACAGTCACTCTGATTGAAGTAGTGTAAGTTACCTGATATCCTGTCTCCCGCACAGTCAATTCATTAATAAAGCTATGGGTACTATCTGAGTCCACCAGTATTGATAAGGTTCTCCTCTTAGTGATACCACTAACAAAAATGGTACTTACCCATTGTTGTTCCCAGAGAGAGCACTTAGGCATATAGCTTCATGTATATCCTCCCCTTCTACAAGCTCAATCTCAATGTCTGGAACCCTTCATTTTGGTACTGAGTTAGTTCTTCAAGTTTGTCTTGAAATGATTCTTCTGTTGTACCCACTATGCAGTGCAGCTGCTTCATCTTACATCTGTGACCTTATGTATACTTCTCTCCATACCTAAAAACAGGTGGTTAGACTTCCTGTATTCATAGATTTCAGGGCTAAGTCTAAGTGGACTAGGTTTAGGAGTAGCCACTCTTCCCAGCCTTTGGGCACTAACACTTGATGATACTCCAACATTGGTAACAAGTTTAGGCTTAGCCTTAATCTTCTTTTGGGAAGGTTCAATGGCCTTTTCTTGCATCCTGGCCTGTTTTATGCCACAACTCAGTTTGGTTGGTTTGAAGAGCTTCACAGAGAACCTAATCTCCTCTTTAAGAGCTCCAATAAAACTAGACTTAAAATGAGCTTCGTTCAATGCAGGATTTCTGACTATCATCTGAGCTTTCAGGTCATCAAACTTCATCAGGAATTCCTTAACACTATCCGTGTTCTAGTTTGTTAAACTCCTCCACAACATCTTCCATCAATACACCACCGAACCTGTTACATACTTCCTCCTTGAACTTAGCCCAGGACACTCTCCCTCTACTCAATTCTAATGAGTTATACCAAGTCTCAACATGTCCATTCATATATAGAGTGGCACCATCCACCTTTTATTCTTCAGGAACCTTATACAAATTGAAAAACCTATCATATTTTTGAATTCATACCTTTGGGCTTGTCCCATCAAAGCTGGGAAGCTCCCATTTAGGACTAGGAACAACTCTTTGTTGTGGCCTAAGCTGTTGAGCATCAGGAACTGGAAGTGGAAGCAATCCATCCCCAATTCCTTGCACTTGTTCAGGCACTCTGTTAGGCCTCCTCTCAATCGTGCTCAACCGATCTACCAACTGCTCCAAGGTGCCCTGTATTCCAACGTGTACATCACGCAAAGCTTGTTGGCCATCTCGCAATTCAATCAATAGCTCATCGTGATGGGCCAGCTTCTCGTCCATCAACTTCATTCTTGTTCCTTCCTCCATAATCGAAGTCAAATAGTCACATAATCGAAAGCTCTGATACCAATTGTTATGACCTTAGCTACTCCAACAGAATGTAAGAAAAGAACAAGTGAAAATAACAATAATTTTGGGATAATTTTTTGTATATTGATAAAACTGAAAGGAATTAAAACGAACTAAACTAGCTAGGAATTCAGAAAGTAATTGGAATCTCCATTGATAGTTAAATCTGCTGGAGACAGAAGAAGGATCGGAGAAAAGAAGAAAAGCGTGAGGGAATTTAGGAGAAGAAGGAGGAGAGAGAAGGTTGTTAGATTACCGGATTTTTCAATACCTTCTCTCCTCGTCAATTCTGTTACTTATGCTAGGCTCAGTTGATCACAACCATTGAGCTTCATTAAAACCCATTTGATCTTGGCCATCCATTATTTTCGATTATTATTGTTCAACCTCTATACTTCTATCATTTGAATTTAACCTCCAATGGTCATGACATTCCGGAATAATAAATTTAACAATACAATACAACTGCTACAACTAATGTTAAATAAACATTCAAAACAAATAAAGTATTGTTTTGAGATTACAGTAGAATACAATACAATGGGTAACAACCATCCAAAGGCACCACGAGCTCTAACCTTTTATAGATTATGTAATCTACTTTTTCCGTTCTTTTTAACAAGAGCATTATGTCTTCACTCAGTTCTACTCTTATGCAAAAAATCCTTAATATATCAAATCTAATTCTTTATTTATTTCCCATAAGTAGTTCTGCTAAACGACAAAAGTATCTTGTGTTTCTTCAACCATTCAAATAAGAGTACGAATTAATAAGTGTGCCTTTACATAGAAAAACTATCACCCATGTATTGACTTTCTTTTTCCCTCGATTTTTTTTTTATCAATACACATGGGTGATAGGTCTAACACCAAGACTTTTTGGCTCATTCTTTCAAACCGACACCATCGTCTCAGGGTGAAATTCAGAAATAACTATTAACCCGTAACTCAAAATAGTCACTGTTTTTTAAAGTAAATGAAGTCTAGCCACTTTTAATTAAATATAAAATCGAAAAAAATGTTAAACCAAAAAAATATTCCAGGAGTTCGATTTTTTTCTTTTACATAACTTCCACCATAATATGCTAAAATTTTAAAAAAATTACACTCTATATCACTTGGCCCACTATCCTAACAAAATATGACCCATATTTTCCCTTCTTACCCGGTATGACCCAGTTCTATATTGTTGAATTTTTTTTTTCATTGATTAGCCCTCGCCGCCCCACTCTTTTTCTTTATACAGAGAAAATTTTGTCATTCCCAATTTCACTTTCACACGTTCTCCCCACCCCATTTTCTCTTTCATTTTCAATCTCTTGTTCTTCATCTCTCTCTTTCTCTCTCTCTAGCAAAATAGTCAAATTCTTTTTCAGATTTCCTTCCTCCGCTCATTCCACTTTGTGTGCAAAAATGGGATGCTTCGACGGTTTGAATATGCAAATAGATGGTTGTGCATCTTGTGGTGCTTAGAGCAAATCTGTGAATAATCAACACTTCCTTCTATTTTCCCTAAAGGTTTTCGTGTGAATCTGTTCATTATCTTCCTCTTCCACACCAGATCTATCTTCCCTCTGTATAGTTATGAAATCTCCTTTTTTTTTTGGTAATTTTGATTCTTCTTGTTCTTCTTCTTCTCACTTTAAATAACTTCTGAAGGGGGAAAGAATGAAGTATATGTTGCACATACATATATATATATATATATATATATATATATATTGTATAATCATATATAACCATGTATATTTGTGGGTATTCTCATAGTTAAACAGAATTATACATGATTATACACAAGTATACAAGATTATACATAATTATACATTATTGTATTTGTGTGTATAACAATGTATATAAGGTGTTTAATAATGTAAATTTTTATTTTTTCCAGTGAAATAAGATTTCCATTGCAAAACTTTAAATTTTGCAAAAAAAAAATATAAAAATAAAATTATAGACTCTAAGGTTGAATATATTTTTATTTTTTACTTCTAACTTCCTGATATTGTTTACTATACAGAGGGAAGTAAAAAATAAATAAGAATGACAATGGAAAAAAGGTAAAGATAACAATGAAAGAAAAAAGTGAAATCTGATTTAGGCATAATTTTGGGTTTAGTTGATGAAGTTGTGGGTTAGGCGCTGAAATTATTTGTGGGCTATCGCATGAAAACTGTATTTATGGGTTAAGCAGCTCAAAAGTACTTTTACCAAGTGTACTTATGTGAAATTATCCCTGTGAGCACGTGATTTTTGCCTAACGTGAATTACTCCCACAAAATCAAAACAAAAATTGTCTATTTTATGGTGTGTATTTTTTGTGAATTTTGTGTTATTTTGGTATTTGTTTGCATTTGTATATACGTGATTATATGTGTTTAAATTAATAAAAAAAAAAAAGTAATACAAAAATATGTCGTGCTTACATTTCTTATCTAGTTTGAAATTAGGAGTAATTAATTTTATCTTACGAAAACGAAAATCACAAAAGAAATAATTCATCTTTTACATTTTTAGCATTTAAATGCCTAATTGTGTGATTTATATTTAATTGATGTTTAAATTGATTGTGTTAATTGTTAATATAACTTAATTAGTATTTCTTATAATTTAATTGATTTTGTAGTGAAATTAGAATTTTTGTTTTAATAAATTGAGAATTAAAATTAAAAGAGAAGAGAAAAGGAAATAATTAAGAGAAAAATCTGATTTGGGCTTGGACCACATGTTCATTACCCAAAGACCTCTCCAAATTATACCAGCCCAAAACCCATGACCCGCCCCGTCACCCTGAACCGCCCCATCTCCCATCGTGCAATCTGGACCGTTGATGACACTTCATCCAACGGTCCAGAACATTAGCCTAATTCTAATTACCCAAAGACCCAAATCAGATTTTTAATTTACCCAAACCCTAAATCCTTCTCCCTCTTTCTTACACAGCCGCCTAACACCTCCCTCCTTCTCTTCTTCTTCAACGCATCCGACCAGCCACCATCACCCCAGCCCATCGTCCAACCAGCCACCATTACCCCAGCCCATCGTCCATCCACACAGCCACGTTCGAACCACAGCGACGACCACAGTCGCCTTCGAACCGCCGCCGCACCCCTGCGCGGCCTTTCTTTTTTTTCTCGCACTGAACCGCCGCCGCCGACGACCACTAAACCGGCGATCCCTCGCGAAATCTTTCTCCAAACCGTCAAGCCCCAAATACCAAGTTGATTCAAGAACCCTAGATATTTAAAAAATAGGGATTTCGTCCGATTTAACCAAGATTTGGGATCTAATAGATTTTAATCGGGGTATTTTCATTTGAAAATACTTCGATTAAGTTCCATTCGATTCTAAAAACCCAAGACGACTGAACTTCCGATCTCACTATTTTCGTAGGTAATTTTTCTTTTTCTTTTAATATTTTTCTGTTTTTATACATCTCGTTTTCAGTTTAATCATTTTCGGATTTTTCATTTGTGTTTGAAATTCTTCGGATATTTTTCGAGGAATTTTCTGTTTTTCTTCATCTCTTGGGACCTTTTATTTGGTCGATTTGTTAGTTGTTATTCTTCGTTGTTTAACGGTTAATTGTGAATCGAATTCGATTCGTTGATTAATATCGTTAAGACGTTTGATATTGAATTTATACATGCTGTCCGAAATTGTGTAATCACTGCTTGTCGGATTTGTTTGTCGATTACGCATATCGTAATCGGCTAATCGAATGATATAGAATATGTGTTTGCGTCGATTAGCGTCGTCGATTAGTTAGCTTCATTTTTCTTCTTTTCTCTGCTTTGGCCGAGAACACTGTTAGTGAATTATCAATTCTAAAGTTCTGTTTTGTCTATTTGATTACCGATGTTGTTGAATACAGGTTCGCGTCGATTAGCGTCGTCGAACATTTAGTTTCGTATTTGCTTCATCTTTCTTCTCTTCTCTCGGCTTTGAGTGTTACAAATTTGTGAATTTGTTTGTCGGCTTTTGTTGTCGATCATACATGTTGTGATTCGACTTAACGAATGTCGTCATTTCAATTCGCAAATTTGTTGTTTGAAATTCCGGGCAGTGGTTCACTGTTTTGCTTGATTTAAAATTTTTCGGTTTGTTGTTTGTTTCAGAATGTTGAGTTGATTGTTGGATTGTTTGTTTTGAACCATTGTTGATTCTAAATTAGATTGTGAATTGGATATAGTTGTTAGTCCATTTAAGTAGCCCTAAAATCAACCTTTAAAGTGCAATACACATGGAAATGAGTTGTTAAAACTTGCTGGACAGCAGTGTATTTCATTAGTTTGCACCTTTAGGATTTGATTAATTATAAATCCCACCTTTAGACAAATCAGGGTGGAATAATCAGAGAATGTGAGGATAATAATGAGTATTTTCAGCTTTGTTGAGTGCTTGGTCAGTTGTTAGAATCAGGATACACATGAGAGGGAATATACAATTGAAAAAGGTTTGAAAAAGAGGAATAATAGGTGCTGGACAGATCTGAAACTGAAGAAGAAAGGGTTGTTGCTTTGGATCTCTAGGCTATAAAACACAACAGAGAACTCACTGTTAAGGACACGTTTTGAGAACACACAAAAAACAGACAGAGAGCACATACTGTTACATTCTGAAAACAGACAGAGAGCACACTGTTTACACACAACAGAGAGTACACAACAGAGAGAACCATTTTTGAACAAACAGTGATATACTCTCAAATATACTCTCTGGCAGTATACATTCATTCACACACATACAGAGAGATTCAACAAAAAGATACTCTCTGGAAAACACCAGAAACACACACTCACTGGCAGAACACTCACATTTAGAATTCCAAGTCGATTTTGAAACCATTCTGGGAATTTTTGGTGGCTGTTTTGATGCTGTTTTGGATTTGATTATCATCCAATCTTTGGTTAGCTGAGTTTGGTTGGGGTTTCTTCCGTTGGAAAGTGTTGGTTACTGCTAGTTGCTGTTGGTGTTGCTGTTTTCTGTTAAGCTGTTACTGTCAGAATACTGCGATTGACCTTCTCTTCATCCTTTGAACTCCTATTTTCAGGTACATAATTTGGATTTCGTTGTTGATATTAGACTTGAATTAATCTGGAAATAAGAATGTCCTGCTGACTTCACGCATTGGATCACTGTCTGTTAGCTTCAAATTTAGATCAAATCTTCCATATGTATATATTAGCTTTTGTAAAGCATATTTGGAGAACTAGAACCGCTACATGCTTCGATTTAAATCATGGGTTGAAATTAAGTCGCCGTTTTTGATTAGCATGTAAATCTATTTAATTTTAGTGCTATGTTGGAATCATTGTCACATGTTTGTAACAAACTAAATTTTAAATAGAGTTTGAGTTAGTTTTGCAATAAGCATGCTTTTATAAGTTTTGTAGCAACACTGGTTCGTAGTAAAACTTTAGTGTTGGGACAAATTTAATTCCCTCAAAAGCCTGTAATAATAGTGGTGGTTTCAAAACTTTAGAACTAACTTGGCAATTCGTGAGTAAGTATCAACTGTCCTAATTTTACGAGTCACGCGCAAATAAATTCTCGATCTAGTTCGGCATTAGAGTTCAAAAGAATGTGTTAAAATCAGGATGTATACACTCGTATATCGATTAAGAGCTTTTATTTGAACCAAATGCAGTCTTTTTAAGAGTTTTCATTTGGCCCTAAGAAAATAAGTCATGGAATAAGGAATTATTTTGCATATGTTTAAATTAGAAAAAATGACAAAATTGTGCGTCTTTACATAAATTGAATTCTTGTTTAATCTAGAAATCAATCCCTTTTTTTTTTTTTGTTTTGATAGTTTCAAAGTAATCCGGGTACCCTTTTATTTCACCTATTTGTCAAAATCCGAGCCTATGTTGTAATTAATCTTTCTTTTGGTATGGTTTCAAATTAACAGAGCGGTTTAAAGTTTAATCAGAGCATATAATTTATAAGCATGTAAAAATCAGGTATTTTTAGCCATTTATAATAATTGAAGCGACCGTGCTAGAACCACGGGATCCGGGGGTGCCTAACACCTTCCCTCGGGTCAACAGAATTCCTTACTTAGAATTTCTGGTTCGCGGACTTCATTTGGAAAGTCGAAATTTCCTCGATTCGGGATTTAAATAAATCGGTGACTTGGGACACCTTAATTTATTCCAAGTGGCGACTATGAAATAAATAGAATAATCCCGTTTCGAATATTGTCACTTAAATTGGAAAAACTCCCTCGCGCATCTACCTCCCGGGGTAGGGGGCGCGCCAAAAGGAGGTGTGACAGTCTGGCGACTCTGCTGGGGACACAAACCCAGAACTACTGGTTCAGGGTTTAAGAATTCGAGCTTTGAATAATTATTTTATTTGGCTTACTTATTATCTGATTTTATTACATGTTTATATTTTATATGCTAAATGTTGTTTTACCGCTTTGATATTTTGTGAACTGTATATAAATTGTGCCGATACCCATTTTTTTTTTTCTTTTCTGAGTCTTTTGAAATATAATACCGGGCATTTGCTGGACATAGCCCGTTTTTCTCAAGATAGCCGTGGTGCTTGGCACCGGTGAAGGATTTTGTAGTCACACATGTTTAGGCGGAGAGTTTTGTCAATTAAGCCGGAAAGCCATGCTACCGGTGCACTGACACTCTTCGGCTCGAGTTGTCCGCTCGAGTTAAAGCCAGTCTAGACACTTTTCCAACAGGATGATGACTTAGAATAACAAGACCTTATGCCGGATCCCGATAGGAACGTTTATTTGCATCATGTGCATATTTGACTTAGGAGGCTCAACACAGGGGTTGGGCCTGTCTAGGACAGGTGTACCTGAAACAAAAAGACAAACTTGTTGCATCTTTTTGTGTGCATTTATTTGTTTCGATCTTACATGCCGACCGGTTTGTTAAAAAAGAGGAAGAAGTGGAAAACGTCGGGGTATATAGTTAAAATAATTTTATGAAAATAGTTAGTTCTTTGAAAATAAATTCTAAAAAAAAAAATGCAAAAAAATAAAAATAAAAAAAAACAAAAATTCCAAACTAAATTTTCTTAATTTTATGAAAATAGTTAATTCTTTGAAAATAAATTCTGAAAAATTGCAAAAATTTCAAATAAATTTTCTTAATTTTATGAAAATAGTTAGTTCTTTGAAAATAATTTCTGAAAAAATGAAAAAAAAAAAAAAAAAAAAAAAAATTCCAAATAAATTTTCTTAATTTTACAAAGATAGTTTAGTTTCTTTGAAAATAAATTTCCAAATAAATTTTCTTAGTTCCTTTGAAAGTAATTTGTTTTAGAAATGTTGTTTAAAAATAGTTCGTTTTCTTTTCTTAAAATAATTTAGTTCTTTTATTTTCGAACTACGCAAGTTTGATTCTCACCAAAAATGAGATACGTAGGCAACCCATATCGGGCTCAACTAATACTGATTTTTTTTAAGAAAATAAAAAAATAAAAAAAAATAAAAAAAAAATATATTAGAATTAGGATTTTTGTTCTTAGTCGAGAGTTAGGAAATTTTGCAAAAAAATAGCCAAACGCCTCAAAAGGGGCGCCGGAGGACTAATTTTGCAAAACGGAATATAGACATCACACTGGTATCCTGTTATACAACCTTCAAATCTTCTTCAAGTGCTGAAAGGCCGTATTAACAAGATTCGTTTTTAATAAAAAATAAAAAAAAAATAATTAAAAAAAAAAAAAAAAAAAAAAAAATCTTAAATCCATTTTTTATCTTTTCTAGGATCAGCATGACTTCCTCGCAACGAATCGGCCAGAAAAGGGTGAGAGACGAAATGCCACCTATGTTCATGGTCCAGGACAAAACCCCGGATCGGCTCCGTAAATGGTGGACTAGTTTTTCAGCTTGGGAAAGAAATCAAGTTCACAAGCACCTCAAATTTCTTCCGGACATCATGATGATAAAATCGGATAAAAATGTGATCCGAGCTTTAGTGAGTTTTTGGGACTCAACAAGCAATGTGTTCAAATTCCGGGATTGTGAAATGACACCCACTTTGGAAGAATTGGGCGGACTCACAGGGCTCGGAAGAGATTTGCACAAGATGAGGCCTGCAGCTCCTAGGCGGATAAGTGTGAATAACTTCTTGAAAAAGCTATGTCTCCGGCGGGTTCCCCTCGGTTGTCTGGAGAACGGTTGGGTGCCACTAGATTATCTCTACGACAGATTTGGTGATAAAGAAGGGTTTGGGAAATTCTCAAACGTCGAATTTGTTAACCAGTTAAATTATGACGCCTGGGGAGATTTAAGAATCTATGCTTTCATGATCGCTTTTTGGGAACCATGGTTTTTCCCGAACGTGGTGGGCGCATCAGGATCCGTTTAGCTGCGGTGGTCTCATATCTACAGAGTAACGAGGAACACACTGTTCTTCCGATGATACTAGGAGACATCTTTCGGGCCTTAACTCGGTGCCAAGAAGGACAAGACTATTTTGAGGGTTGCAATATTTTATTACAAATGTGGTTTATAGAGCATCTCTACCATCACCCAATTGTGATAAACTTCAAAGCGGATTGGCTGAATTATATTCGCTGTCATACAAACAGAGCCGCCCGTTGTAACCTTCCAGAAGACTTGAGGACTTGGCAAGAACTCCTCAACTCTTTGAGAGCCGATCAACTTACCTGGAATTATTATTGGTTCCCTTCCGCCAAAATCATGCATATGTCGACATACCGCCCATTCTACATATTAATGGGTTTCGGGGGTTTCCAACCATATGCCCCGCTACGTGTCATGCGGCAGCTGGGAAGAGAACAGAAAAAGGCCCCAATTGAGGATATGCGATCTTTTGTATGGGAATTTGTGATAGAAGAGACCCCGAAGGAGACTTATGCACAGAAGGTTTGGTTCGGTAGTCGACTCTCCGACATCAACGAAATGGTTGCCGACCGGGAACGGGGAGAAGTGAGTCTCGCTTATCTTGAATGGTTCCACAACCAACCAATACCGGAGCAAAGGTCAGAAAGGTCAGTGAAGTATGCCGTCGATTGGGAGAGAGAAATAGAAGCCAGAGTTAGAGAGGTTGAGCATGAGACAACACAAAATTTCCAATCTTGCATCAACACTTTAAAAGAAGACAAAGGAATCCTGGAAGCGACCATGGACATACAACAGGCTGACTTCGATCGGGAAAGGGCCGGTTGGGAGCAGGAAAGAGAAGCACTCCAAACTCGAATTCAAGAGATGCAATTGGCCGCAGAAAGGCCAAGGAGGAGTCGGAGTGATCAAATGCTGATAAACGATTTGGAAAGAAAAGCCTTTGAACACCAAGAAGACTTGGAGAAGGCAAAAGCGGCTTTGGTTGCAATCCAAACAAAATGGAAGAGAGCGGCCCACCAAGAAGAACTCCGTCTACAACAAGTAGAGAAAGACTATGATGCAATCATCGTTGATTTGAGAAAAGCAAATGCCACTCTTAAAGAGCGAACTCTCGGGCAAGTCCAGGATGCTAAAGCAGATAGAGACCGTTGTCACAACTTGATGGCACGGATGGAAAGACAAATAGATAGGCTCTTGGACCATGTCTCCGGCAACTCTCAAGTATTAGGGGCAAAGAACAGGCACGTAGGGCAGCTGCTCAGAGAAAAAGACATAATCAGAACCAGGATCAATGAGATCGGGCACTACATTACTATGAAGTGTTTGAATTGCGAACAAGTACCTCGGCCTGCCCTCTTTTCTTCAATCATGGAATGTGTCCACCAGGTCATGGCAGAATTGGGAAGTATACAGAAAGATCTCACCCCAAGAACTGCAGCAAGGCCAAACAACGCCCCCCGGGCGCAAAGATTCGAGGCGTTGGAACATGCTTAGGAGAGTCTTTTGTTTTAGAGTCTGTTTGTCCTTGTACGAATTTTTCTCCATTGTTGACATTTTGCAAGTGTTTCAAGTTTTAAGTTTGTTGAAATAAAATTCATGAACACTTCATCTTATGTTTATTGTTTCCGAACTACGCCCGGTCTGATTCATGCGGGGACATGATACGTAGGCAATCCATATAAGATTCGACCATCACTAAAAAATAAATAAATAAAAATAAAAATAAAAAAAAAATAAAAAAAAAGGGGGGGGGGGAAAGAAGTTAAGAGAAAAAGAAGATCGATACAAACCGGAATGACGCATCGCAAACGAATACATGTAGCAACATTGTCACATGTATAAGTGCATCACACCCAACGTGAGATTACTTATCTGTTATGTTGTTTCGGACTAACCGTTTGTTTGCCAAAATTCAGGTTTTAGTAAAAGTGGTTGACTTTGCGGTAATCTGGCACCACATTCGTACTTCACAAGGTCCAAAGGAAAAGTTCGGCAGCTTGAAAGTACTCATTCCTATTTTACTAGATCAAAAAAGGGTGCCGACATGTCTTCAGAAATGCCTTTAGCAACCATTCCCGTTTCAGAGGAAAGCTCATTGACAACCATCCCGGCTACCGAGTCGGCAGCTTTGGAAGAGAATAGAATGCTGCGTTGCCGCATGCTCGAGATGTTGGACGATTGGAACAACGGGAAAGAGCCCCCGAGTCTGGTCCCTGGGTTCCCTGAAATTCTTCTCGGGTCAAGCGGTATTACAAATACCCCCATCAATTACCCGCCTACTCTGTTCGGGTATTCCAATGCTGCAAACCTCTCTGAATCACCCTCCACATCCCATCCTCGGGTAGCACCACATGATACATCTGCAAGAACGTCCGTTGAATTGCCAGTTCCAATCACAACGCACCCCACCGCACATGCTCCTTTCTTCGACTCCTCATCCTTTACATTCCCGGCACCACCGCTCACACGGGACCATACCCAGGTTACAGCCAATACATATTCTCAGACACCTCGATATGAGTTCCTTCCGAGCCAAAATCCAAAGACCCCCGAGCAGGATGAGATGGCAAAAAGAATGAGGAGTTTGGAACAAAGCTTTAAGAACATGCAAGGTCCGAGTGGACAGAAGAGTGTATCTTACGCCGATCTGTGCATGTTCCCGCACGTCCATTTGCCATCAGGTTTTAAGACACCAAAGTTCGAAAAGTACGACGGACATGGCGACCCCATTGCTCATTTGAAGAAATACTGTAATCAATTGAGGGGTGCCGGCGGCAGAGAAGAATTGTTGATGGCGTACTTCGGAGAAAGTTTGGTCGGAATAGCGTCCGAATAGTATATGGATCAAGACATATCTCGATGGCACATCTGGGATGATCTGGCCAGAGATTTTGTAAAACAATTCCAATACAACATCGATATTGCGCCGGACAGGAATTCTCTATCGAACTTAAAAAAGAAGCCCTCGGAAAGCTTCAGAGAATATGCCATCAAGTGGCGAGAGCAAGCGTCCAGGGTGAAACCCCCATGGACGAAATTGAAATGGTCACGACTTTTCTCCAAGCTCAAGAGCCCGATTACTTTCAAAATATGATGTCGGCAATGGGAAAACCTTTTGCCGAAGCTATCAAGATCGGAGAGATGGTAGAAAATGGCTTGAAAACAGGGCGAATTTTGAGCCAAGCGGCCATTCGGGCAACTTCCCAAGCCATTCAAGGCGGGTCTGGAGGGATGCCCCGAAGCAAGAAGAAAGAAGAATCTGCTATGGCAGCGGTAGAAGACAGGAGATATCGAACCTCAAGGCAGGTATTCTCCGACAGGGTCCCCCAACATTACTATCCACATCACGGCATGGCTTATGCTCCTCCGCCTCCACCCTATGCGGTCATGAACATTCAACCTCAGGCACGGCCACAGCCACCAGCCAACAGGAATCCACCTCCATTCCAGAGAAACCAACCTCCTTACCCAAACCAGTATAATCCACGGCCAAATAACGCTCGACACCGTGAGCAACCCAAAACGAGCTTTACACCGATTGGGGAGCCGTATTCCACTCTTTTCCCAAAACTCGGGCAAGAAAACCTATTGCAGCCTGTTCCGCAGAACAGGCAGAATCCAGACTCTCCTGCCTACCAGAGGGGGATATACTGTGCATATCATTCAGGTGTTGAAGGACACAGTACTGACAATTGTTGGACGTTAAAGAAGGCAGTGCAAGAATTGATCAATCAAGGGAGGATCGTCTTCGCAGATGAAGACATCCCAAATGTGACAAACAACCCATTACCGGCCCACAACAACGGACCGGTGATTGGGATGATTTGTGACGACAAAGAATTTGACCCAGCTTTGAAAGCGATAATCGCCATCGCCAACATAGAGAAGCGTCCTGAGGCTACCCCGAAACAAGAGAAAATGGGGAAAAAGGTTGAAGCTCTTGAAACCAAATCCGAAAAGACGATTGAATTGAAAGCATCGTCTCGGAAGGGCGGAGTCCTTTACCTCCCACGAGGTAGAGTGGAAAAACCATTGTCCATCGGTGCCCCCAAGAAGTTCCATTTAAAGAGAGAAACATCAATGTATGTACCAAAGGGAACTTATGTGGCTCGAAAACCAGATGAACCTGTGGTTATTGCACGCGTGCAACAAAAACCAATGACAGATCCATCCGCAGTACCCTGGAGCTACCAACGAACACTTGTTATGCGCAAAGGGAAAGAGATCGTGGGAAATTCATCTGAGAGTGTCTTAGGACAGAAGTACTTAAACACACAGGAGGTAAATAACGCCACACAAAGGCGTTTCCCGTCGAAGAAACCTGTAAGTGTTGAAGAGGCAGAGGTCTTTTTTCAAAAGATGCAAATGCCTGATTACGAGGTGATAGACCAACTGCGTAAATGCCCAGAGCAGGTGTCGATGTTGTCCCTTCTAATGAAGTCTACTGAACATCAAAAGGTCTTGCTAAAAGCTTTGAATGAGGCATACGTGCCTATTGAGACTTCATCCGAACAACTTGAAAGGATGACAGAAAGATTCTTCGCAATCAATCAGATTTCCTTCAGTAAAGCTGATTTGCCTTTGGAGGGTGCCGCCCACAACAAAGCTTTGCATTTGACTGTCAAAAGCGAAGGCTACTATATGAAGAGGGTCATGGTTGATGGGGGTTCGGGGGTAGACATATGCCCACTTTCCACTTTAGGCCGCATAGGAATCGGAGCTGAAAGGATTCGGCCTAACAACATATGTGTGCGGGCTTTTGACGGTGTGAAAAGAGATACTGTCGGAGAGATTGATGTAATTATGACCATCGGCCCAGTAGACTTCGAAGTAACATTCCAAGTCTTGGATATGGACACTTCTTACAATTTTCTTCTAGGGAGACCATGGATTCATGCGGCCGGAGCTGTGCCCTCTACCCTCCATCAGATGTTGAAATTTGAGCACAAGGGACAAGAGATCGTGGTCCACGGGGAAGATGAGCAATCAATTTACCGAGATCCATCCATACCTTGCTTGGAAGCGGAAGCGGGAAGCGAAAACATTGTCTATCAAGCTTTCGAGATTGTGTTGGCGGATCAACACGAAGAAGGGAACCCTCTCCCCCAACCTTTTTTGTCTAATGCCTCCATCATGGTGGCAAAAGAAATGATTAAACATGGCTTCCAGCCAGGAAAAGGTTTGGGAAAGTCCTTACAAGGAGTGCCGAAGCTGATAACTTTACCTGTAGCTGAAAAGTTTTTCGGAGTGGGCTTTCGCCCAACCCCTGAAGATGAAAGATGGGCCAAAAAGAGAAAGGAGAAAGGATGGGTTCTGCCGCAACCATTGCCGCATCTGTACCAAACTTTTGTCCGACCAAGGTACAGTGAAGAAGAAGAAGACGAGGTCTTTACGGCGGAGGAAATTGAAGACATATGTGGGGCCATGAGGCAAATGCTCTATGATGTTAATATGGTCCAATCGGGAGAAGGAACAAGCACCGCTGAGGTGCTGTATGTGGGCCCTGAAGCTAAATTGCAAAATTGGAAAGCCACACCCTTCCCAATCAGGCGGGAGTTCCGGTAGATTTGTCCTGTCGTTTTTCCTTCATCACAAGTTACTTCAGGATGTAGCTTGGATGTTTTTCTTTGTTTTCTTGTATTTTTGGTTTCTCCGATGTAATTTTGTTTGTTTTCAGAAAATTCCAAGAAAATAAAATAAATATTTCCTTACTTTTGCACTCTTTCTAATTTTGTTATTTATTCTTCCTTTTCAGTCCTAATAATGCGGCTTTAAATAACATGACATGCTTGCGGAACTCATGCTCAAATCCGAACACGCCACCTAATCTGGAAATAATGAACCAAGAACCGGAATACGATGAAGACGAGGCTTTTAGGGAAATAAATCGAGAATTGGAACATTTCGAGAATAAACCTAAGCCAAATTTGAATGACACCGAACCGGTTAATTTGGGAACTGATGAAGAGGTCCGAGAGACCAAGATAAGCATCCACACAGATGAGAAAACACGAGATGCAATAATCCAACTCTTGTTTGAATTTAAAGATGTGTTTGCTTGGTCTTACGATGATATGCCAAGATTAGGAGCTGATTTAGTGGTGCACAAATTACCAATCTACCCTGACTGTCGCCCAGGTGCAACAGAAGCAGAGAAAGTTCAAGACTGACATCAGTGATAAAATCAAAGAAGAAATCACTAAGCAGTTGAAAACAGGGGTAATTCGAGTGGTACAATACACCACGTGGTTGGCTAATGTTGTGCCCGTGCCAAAGAAAGATAGAAAAACTCGAGTATGTGTTGACTACCGAGATTTGAATAAAGCGAGTCCTAAAGATAACTTTCCTTTACCGAACATCCACATCCTTGTTGATAACTGTGCCAAACATGAGATACAGTCGTTTGTGGATTGTTATGCGGGATATCATCAAGTGTTGATAGATGAAGAGGACGCCGAGAAGACTGCTTTTACCACACCTTGGGGGACTTACTGTTACAGAGTCATGCCGTTCGGCTTGAAAAATGCAGGAGCGACGTACATGAGAGCTATGATTGCCATTTTCCATGACATGATGCATCAGGAAATAGAGGTGTACGTGGACGATGTGATCATCAAATCCAGAACTCAAGGCGATCATGTGCGAGACTTGAGGAAATTCTTTGAGAGGTTGCGGAAATACGATTTGAAATTGAATCCGGCCAAATGCGCTTTTGGAGTCCCGTCAGGTAAACTTTTGGGTTTCATAGTCAGTAGAAGAGGTATTGAATTAGATCCCACAAAGATAAAATCCATCCGGGATTTACCTCCCCCAGAACAAAGAAAGATGTAATGAGTCTTCTAGGCCGACTGAACTACATCAGTAGGTTCATCGCTCAGTTGACTTCCACATGTGAACCCATATTCAAGTTGTTGAAGAAAGACGCTGCAATCAAATGGACAACTGAATGCCAAGAAGCTTTTGACAAGATCAAAGAATATTTGTCAAACCCTCCGGTCTTAGTCCCGCCAGAGCCAGGGAGACCTCTTTTCTTGTATTTAACAGTCTTAGAAAACTCTTTTGGTTGTGTTCTCGGACAACGTGATGCGGCAGAGAAGAAAGAGCAAGCGATTTACTACCTGAGCAAGAAATTCACTAGTTATGAGGTCAAGTACACTTTGCTGGAAAGAACGTGTTGTGCTTTAACTTGGGTCGCTCGGAAATTGAGACACTACCTCCAAGCCCATACGACTCACCTCATTACTCGGTTGGATCCTTTGAAGTATATATTCCAGAAACCAATGCCCACCGGAAGATTGGCAAAGTGGCAAATCCTGCTCACTGAGTTTGACATAGTCTATGTCACTCGCACGGCAATGAAGGCCCAAGCATTGGCAGACCATTTGGCCGAGAACCCGATCGACGAAGAGTATCAACCATTGAATACCTACTTTCCTGATGAAGAGGTAAATACGACAGAAGTTGTTTCGGACGACAGTCATGCTTGGAAAATGTTTTTCGATGGGGCGGTAAACGCTAAAGGTGTAGGGATCGGGGCAATCTTGATCTCTCCTGTTGGTCAGCATTATCCGGCCACGGCTAGGCTCCGTTTCTTCTGCACAAACAATACGGTTGAGTATGAAGCTTGTATCATGGGTATGAACATGGCAATTGATCAAGGTGTCGAAGATTTGTTGATCATGGGAGATTCGGATCTAATTATCAAACAATCTCAAGGTGAATGGGAAACTCGAGACGTTAAACTCCTCCCTTATCGACAGCACGTGAACATTCTTGGCAAGCGATTTGCATCGATAGAGTTCAGGTATATCCCGCGATGTCACAATGAACTAGCTGATGCATTGGCCACTTTAGCTTCAATGCTACCTTATCCGGGCAACGCCCATGTCAATCCCTTGGAAATTCAAATCAGGGAAAGCCACGGTTATTGCAATGCAATCGAAGAAGGACCGAGCGTCAAGCCATGGTATTACGATATCAGGAGATTTCTGAAAACGCAAGAATACCCAGAACATGCTATTGGAGATCAAAAGAGGACCATTAGGCGACATGCAGGTGGTTTCTTTTTGAGCGGCGAGGTCATGTATAAAAGAACCCCAGATCTTAACCTTTTAAGGTGTGTTGATGCCGACGAAGCATGAAGAATCATGCACGAAGTACATGCAGGAGTATGCGGGCCTCATATGAATGGGTATGTCTTAGCCAAGAAAATCCTTCGAGCAGGTTATTATTGGATGACCATGGAGAAAGATTGTTTCGGTTTTGTCCGAAGATGTCATCAATGCCAGGTACATGGAGATCTGATTCATGCACCTCCAACTGAGTTGCATCCTATGTCGGCACCGTGGCCATTTGTCGCTTGGGGAATGGATGTCATCGGCCCGATTGAGCCGAAAGCTTCGAATGGACACCGATTCATATTGGTGGCTATCGACTACTTCACAAAATGGGTCGAAGCCGTCACTCTCAAATCAGTCACCAAGAAAGCGGTGGTGGATTTTGTACACTCAAATCTTATCTGTCGTTTTGGTATACCCGCAACTATCATCACGGATAATGCTGCGAATTTGAACAGTCATTTGATGGAAGAAATATGCGAGCAATTCAAAATAACGCATAGGAACTCCACCCCTTATCGGCCCAAAGCCAATGGTGCCGTGGAAGCAGGAAACAAAAACATTAAGAAGATTTTGAGAAAGACAATCCAAAGTTCTAGACAATGGCATGAACAATTACCGTTCGCTTTACTGGGATACCGTACTACAATACGTACATCGGTGGGAGCAACTCCATACCTGCTAGTCTATGGAACCGAAGCTGTGATACCGGCAGAGGTAGAAATTCCTTCACTTCGTACAATTGTTGAAGCAGAGATTGAAGATAGCGAGTGGGTTAAGACTCGTTTGGAGCAATTAACTTTGATCGATGAAAAGCGAATGGTTGCAGTCTGTCACGGACAACTGTACCAACAAAGAATGGCTCGTGCTTACAACAAGAAAGTACGACCGAGAAATTTCGAAGTAGGTCAGTTGGTTTTAAGACGCATTCTTCCACATCATGAGGAAGCGAAAGGAAAATTCGCTCCTAATTGGAAAGGACCATACATCATTAGGAAGATACTGCCAAGAGGAGCGTTATACTTGGGAGACATGGAAGGAAAAGATCCTGAAACGGCTGTGAATGCAGATGCCGTGAAAAGGTATTATGTCTGAACTTGCTTCAATGAGGTCCTCACAAGTCGAAATGATTGAAGGCTTTTATTCCCGCTACCCAAACACTACCAACCCTTTTTATAAACCCTTCGAGCCGGTTACCTTTCTTTGACTACCCTCTTTGGAATCCAAACCAAACCAAAAAAAAAAAAAAAAAAAAAAAAAAAAAAACAAAGTTCCTGAACTACGTTCTGACTTGATTCCGAAAGGATACGTAGGCAACCTCTCCCTGAGGTTCAGTCACACCAAATCAAAAATCCCGGTTTCCCCAGAAATGAAACTGGGGCAGATGATATTTTTGATTCGGTTTAAGATCCGTCAAGATGATTCCAAAGTTGTAATTTTGTTTACAATTCTTGTTACCCGAACCAAGTACAATTCCCTCAAGATCGATTGGAAGTTGTGAAAACATCATTGTTGCGATCCGGGGTTCCTGGAATGAAAAGAAATAAAATGAGAGAGTCTTATTGGTGAAAACCTTCGGGCACCATAAGACGATGGAAGTAGAGAAATACAAAATGAGAGAGCCTGTTGGTAAAAACTCGCAAAGAGTGCTATCCGGCGATGGTAAGAAGAGAAATGAGAGAGGTCGATTGGCGAAAACCCGCAAAGGGCGCTATCAACCGAAAAGTTTGTTTCACCACGAGAGGTCTCGGCACGGCTCCTTAGCTCGGAAATATAGACCCGTTTTGGTTCATAAGAAAATGGGAGTTTTGTGACGATCAAGCATCTAGTCCGAGGAGCATGTCATGTTGGTTAAAGTCAGCGTATACCTCAGATAAGTCCTTCTTTTCTCCCTCGAAAGGGACTCCTCTATCTTTGATACGTTTTTCCATTCTTTGATTCATTCTTCTTCTTTGAATCCCTTTCGGTTTAATTTTAATTCTGAAAATATTACAAAGGAAGGTGACACGACCAGTTTTACAGGACTCCGCCTGGTAAAGAAGAAAAGAAAAACAGCCTCAGTGGTGTATTGTTACAATCCACGATTGGATCGTAATGATCGATTGCTTCCAAAGGAAAAGAGTTTTAGAAAGAAAACGGAAATCAAAGGTTAAGGTCTTAGAAGAGACAGAATAAGGCAGAAGGATAGAACCTACACGGAAAATCCCCATGGAATTCCGGAAATGAACCCGGTCAGTTCGAAAGGAAGTCATCCCAAAGACAATTGGTAGCAAACTTCTCAATGGAAATGGGGAAAAGATCAAGCAATGAAGATAACCAAGGCCGCAAAGCCAACCACTTTTTCAACTGATAAAATGTTCTTTGTTGAAAGCAGGTCTGTTTAATTGTGCAAGAAGAAGGTACCACTCAAATAAGTGAAAATACGCAAGCTTTGAAATGGCTTTGGAACAAGGAAAACACATAAAAAGGTAAGTTTCTTTTAGAGATTTATCCTATGCATTTGTTGATGTTTAAAAAGAACGCCTAAAAGAAGGCCAAAAAAATGAAAGAAAAGAAAATGAAAACTCCGAAAAAGAGAATCAAATCATATCAGTCCAATATCTGTTTGGACCCCGGTCAGAAAAACCGAGGGTCTTTCCGGCCAGAAAGCCGTGAAACCTTTATCCCCGGTCAGAAAACCGAGGATCTCCCAGTCAGAAAACTGCGGAGCCATTTACTTTTACCCCGGCCAAAAACCGAGGATCCGACGGCCAAAAAACTGACGAAAAAAAAAAACCGTTAGATATTGTTTGAATTCCGGCCGGAAAGCCGTGAAACTTTTCTTCCCGGTCAGAAAACCGAGGATCTCCCAGTCAGAAGACCGGAGCCATTTACTTTTACCCCGGCCAAAAAACCGAGGATCCGACGGCCAAAAAACCGTTAGATATTGTTTGAATTCCGGCGAGAAAGCCGTGAAACTTTTATCCCCGGTCAGAAAACCGAGGATCTCCCCAGTCAAAAAAACTGCGGAGCCATTTACTTTTACCCCGGCCAAAAAACCGAGGATCTGACGGCCAAAACCGTTAGATATTGTTTGAATTCCGGCCAGAAAGCCGTGAAACTTTTATCCCGGTCGAAAACCGAGGATCTCCCAGTCAGAAAACTGCGGAACCATTTGCTTTTACCCCGGCCAAAAAACCGAGGGATGCGACGGCAAAAAAAAAAAAAAAAAACCGTTAGATATTGTTTCGAATTCCGGCCGGAAAGCGCGTGAAACTTTTCTTC
>JASVEL010003730.1:0-80307 GCA_032618575.1 Nicotiana noctiflora | reverse complement strand
ATTTATTACACTAACTTGAACTAGTGCAATCAATACCTTTTTAATTCACAATAACTAAGAAGAAGTGAAGGCAAATAAAGTAGAGGATAAAAACTTTATTGCAATTAACTTTATTCGAAATACAACATAAAGTCTAATGAAACAAAAACTTCATTACAAAATACTACATAATGTCCACCAACACAATGTTACATATTCTGAGCTTCATTTCATCAAGAAAGCAGTAATAAATCCAACAAATAGCGCACATGAAATTATAATGAACATCTTCAACTGTAATACTTTTTGTTCCAACTCTCTTGCTTTGTTTGCTTCAATAATATTTATAGCCTCTAATGCATACACTTTTTGCATCAGTCTGTCCCTTTCAATCGTGCACGCATCCAATGCCTTATTCATAGTAATAAGCTAAACTTGAGCAACATCAAACTTCGACTTGAAATTATTAATAACAACCAAAGCTCTGTCGGGTAAGACTTCATCTTGACACTCCCAAAAACCACATGATTCATTCTTACAAACAAAATCAATACAAAATAGCTCAGAAAACTAATAAAATTGGAATTTTGTAAACAATGTCAAAATAATATATGAATGGCATATAAATCTATAGATATAGATCATTTACTTCAGATTTCGTGCACATATAGAATCTTCTACCAGATTATGAACAGTGGTTGATGTGAAGTTATTGGCAATATCACTACAAAAGCACCTTCTTTTCGAAGAACAACTCGATTCAAGCATGGATGGTTTCGGTTATTGAGCCTAAATTAGTAAAGAAAAGAAACAAAATCAAACAAATAGAAAAATATAAGTTCGACTATGGAGAAAATAACAAAATATGGAGGACATAATTTCACTGTAGAGAGGAGTTAGCTTATGAATACAACTGATACAGACGAGGGTTTTTATTTAGGTTGGGTTTTTCATTTAATTGGGTATTAGGTTATTGAAATGGGTAGGCCGGATAGTTTATTGTGAGATGAGTATTAAGTTGGGTCTGAAAAATTACGCAAGCATTGACACGTGTCCTCTCCGTTAATAGAAGGGTTGAAATATTCAATTTTGTGACGGTAGGGAATAAAAAGTATCAGTTGTACAACAGAGCCTTTCTAAATACTTTATTCAATAGTACATGAGTATATTTTACCCTTTTTCGTTATATTTATTTCTACTACAGATCATCCCTCTTTTTGGATGGATTTTTGTAGTTATTATACGTAGCTTTTGTTTAAGCATATTGTTTTATTTGCTGAAGAAAAATGATTTAACAATTGAAGAAGATTTATACTCGTAATGCAACATATGGAATTGAAGCATATCGATCTTTTCGTCGCCCTTGGAGGGACCGTTTTTGTGAAAAATATAATTAAATGTTGTGTTAAAAAAAATTCCTGCACTCACAAACCTTTCAAAAATATATATTTTCTTAGATCTTTTAAAGAATATATATTTTCTTAGAACTCCCAAATATATATTTTCTTAGAACTTTTAAAGAAATCCAAATGACCAGTATTTTTTGAAAGATTCATAAATAAAAAAAATAAAAATACATGCAGCAGTCTTGAAAATTCTTCAAGGATCTGCACTCACTCCGTTCAAGGATTTCTGCTCAACCCGTCTTTATTTGTCATGGTGATAGATATACTGATACGACATATTCAATGGGAGATGCCATGGTGTATGTTATTCATTGATGACATAGTTCTGATTGATGAGATGTGGGCAGTGTTAACGAGAGGGTGGAGGTTTTGAGAAAGACCTTTATTGAGTCTAAGGGTTTCAAGTTGAGTAGGACTAAGATAGAATACCAGGAGTGCAAGTTTAGGTCCGAGTCGAGAGAAGCCGGCATGGATGTGAGGCTTGAATCACAAGTCATCCTCAAGAGAGGCAGTTTCAAGTACCTTGGGTCGGTTATCCAGGAGGATGGAAGATCAACGAGGACGTCACACACCATATAGGGGTGTGATGAATGAAATTGAGGCTAGCATCTAAAGTTCTGTGAGACAAGATAGTGCAATCGATACACAAAGATAAAATTTATAAAGTGATGGTTAGACCGACCATGTTGTATGGAGTACAGTGTTGGTCGGTTAATAACTCACATATATAGAAGATGGAAGTAATAGAAATAAGGATGTTAAGGTGGATGTATGGTCATACTAGGATGTATAAGATTGAGAATGAATATATTCAGGAGAAGATGAGCGTGACTCCTGTAGAAGACAAGATGCGGGAAGCGAGACTCAGATGGTCTGGACATGTGCAGAGAAGATGCCCCGATGCCCCGGTAAGAAGGTGTTAGTGGTTGGCTTTGGCGGGTACGAGAAGAGGTAGGGGCGACCTAAGAAGTATTCGGGAGATGTGATCAGGCAGGACGTATCGTGACTTTAGACTTCGGTATATGAAGGTGTGGAGATCGAGCATTAAGGTTGTAGGTTAGGATGTAGTTGATCATTTACTTCGCACTAGGTGTGAGACTAGTCTGATAGGGTTTATCTTAGACCGCTAGGGGTTAATGTTGTATTCACACTATTCGTGTATTTTTCATAGTACCGGGCCTTATTTAGATAGTTATTATTAGTTCATTTCATCTATTTTCTAGTTCTTATGATACTGTTATTATTTCTATGGTTTCTCTTTATGGTACTGATATATCTATCTCTTTTTGTCTTTTTCGTTTTCTTGAGCCGAGGGTCTATTGAAAATAACATATCTACTCTATCGGAGTAAGAGTAAGATCTGCATACATACTACCTTCCCCAAATCCTTTACCTGAGATTTTGCTGAGTTATTGTTATTGTCCTTTTCAACCTACCTTTATGACCACAGCAGCAGAATAAAAAATGCAAAGATAAACAAAAGGTAGAGTTTCTTCAATATTGCATTAGTATTTGTCTCTAGTTCCCTCTTTGTGTAAGCACTACCTTATGATTCTTGATTGCTCCTATATTCTATTTATCTTTCGTTTTTCCCTATTTACCTTTCATTAATTTTGCTCTTATATTTTTCCGTAATTGTAGGAGTTCTTTTTAATTTAAATAGGAGAAGGAGAGGAAACTCAATTTACCAAAATTTGTACTTACACTGCTTCGATCGGAATTGTATAATTTTGGCCACCACGATGCCCCTAAAAGGACATCACTTTTAGCGTAAAATCTCTGAACTGTGTCATCTTAATCATCAAGCTGTTACTGGAGAAATCATATTCAATTCTTCAGAAAAAAAAACCATATTCACTTTTTCTTATTTTGAAATAGATAGATTTACAAACCCAAGCCCATGAGCCCAACAAAGATACAAGAGGAAATCTAAGCCCAAAGTTAACTGGCAGGAAACCACCACTAGAGCCCATTCCTAAGCCCGAGCAAGAATCACACAGGAGAATGAAAACCTCCATCTACAACCAAATTATGGCCGGTGACGAACTGTGAGTCGTCCGAAGCCAAAAATAATACAGCATCTGCTACATTAGAAGCTTTTATAGCCGCCCCAATTTTCAAGCAATTGAAGGAATCAAACAGTTTCTCTATTTCCTCTACACTCATCTTCATTGATTTCTCAAGCAAAGGTGTTGCCACTGCCGCAGGAGAAACACAGTTCACACGTATGCCGTACTTACCCAGTCCTTTACTTGCAGATTTAACCAATCCTAGTATTGCGTGCTTCGACATTGCGTAATCAATTTGCTTCGTTATTCCCATCGTCGCCGTCACGCTCCCCGTGCATATTATCTTCCCTTTCACGCCACCTTCCACCATAGCCTTCGCCGCGTGCTTTACACACGCCACCGATCCCCGAACATTGATCGCGAATAGGTTGTCTAATGCATCCAGGTTAAAACCTAGGATGTCTTGTTCGTGGTCGTTGGTACTTGCAATTCCAGCATTGCTGAACATGATATCGACCCGACCGTGAATCTCCACCGTTGAGTGTACCAAGGATTGGACCTGTTCCTCGTCTGTGACGTCGCATTTGATGAAAATGCAGTGACTGGAGCCGATAGATTCCGCTACTGACCGACCCTTTTCTTCTTGGATGTCAGCAATCACAACTTGAGCTCCATGTTGAGCAAAGAGACGAGCCGTAGCTTCGCCGAATCCACTTGCTCCTCCGGTGATAATGGCAATTTTGCCGTCCAATTTTTTAGTCAATGGTGGAATTGGATTATCCATTTTTCTTCAACTTTTGGACTCAATATTGAAGGTAATACTTCCGTGTTGGTGTATTTATACATAAAATTGGAACTACCATTCTTGCACGTTGAAACTCTCAACAAATTGTTTGTTGGGAAAAGAAAAAATTGACATGTGCACTGTGTCAAGTGCATAAAAATTAACGTTTATGCTTAGGTCAAGGCCAGCATCAGATAGTTGAATTTTGTGAATTATTGAATTAGGAGGACTACCCTCAATTTTGTCTCTTCATATGTTAGAATCAATGAGAATTAAGATCCCATTGCTTATTGTAGCCACCCTAGCCCTGTGGACCAGAGAGGGGACCAAACTTAGAGATATTTCATTTTCTTTGATATAAATCCAGCAAAACCCGCCCGTTTAGCCGGAAAAACTTGGATCACATGTATAGTAAGAGTTAACTAATGGAAGATGTTTCTAATTTTTCAAGATTCCATGTACCATATACTTAAAATATACATTAGCAACATGTTTTGAGCTAATAGCCTTTTTTTCTAAAGCATCCAATGCTTCCTTAGTACCAAAGCAGCTTCCTGTTATCATCCTTAAGTTTACAAAATGGCCGACCAAGATAAGGAACTTGTAGATGCAACAAACACTTAATATGGGAGTTGTCACTATCATGTGCTTTGTGATTAGATAATTAAAGATAATATAAGCAAACCGCAATAATATAGCTTTAACAATTAAATTATACTAATTGTTTATAGAGAGGATAATGGTACAATTTAATCATACTTCTTCCAACTACTGTTTAAAAAAATTAGTGTCAAATCACACAACGGGAGACTAGCAAATTACTTGCATGCAATCCCAAGTAAGTGCTTGTTTTTTGGCTGATGGTTTAATTTAATTTAAGGATTGAGGCTAGGAAAGTTCCATTAATGGAGCAGTAGCGTGGGAAGAGATAATGCAGTGTTATCAGAGAGCCAGAACAAGGATTGCATGTTTGTTCTGCCACGTGATGACATTTTACAAATATCTTTTTTCAACTAGCTGAAAATGTTTGACGACTTCCTCGACCCCTTCACTGCAGTACTCTAGTTAAAAGTACTCATATAAGAACAAAGAGGTGACACTCTCATCCTCTGTTGGCCTAGCTGCCGGCATCAACACAATGGCTTTACCCAAGGTAAGGTGGTCATAAGAAGTCTCCTTACCATAGCCGCAAATTTTTCTATATTTTGTACTATGTCTGAGGATATTTGAGAGTCAACTGATTGTATTTCTTCCTGGCCATGCAGAATGTGGGGTCGGATAAAAAGTTATTTTTTTTTGGTAGAAAAGATGAATTTATATAGAGCAGTTAAGGAGATGCATTAAAGGTATCAGATTTACAATACTAGAAGTAGTACCTAAGGCCCCTGTAGAGGGACCATTAAGAGTAGCAAAAGTAGAAGTAGCCAAACAACTATTAGCGGTACTAGGTACATTACTAGTAACACTATTACAATTACAAAAACCATTCTTAGTTTTAATCATCCTTCTTCGTAGCAGGCTATGTTGATCTTGTTGGTATAAGGATGACACAAAAGGTGGTGGATTTCCAAACACTAGACATTTTGCCTTTGCATGAGTGGCCCTGTAGTTAGCTAGATTATTCGCAACACTATTTTGCTCTCTGTAGATACTGTGGAGAGGCGGGCTATCCATCTGTAGTAATACCCTGCAGTCATTACTAATATTAGTGTACTACATTGTTGTGGAGGTTAACATACCGAGTATGGCCTGGTGCATCCGTTTCAATGATGAGTCGTTTGAGGTTCTGTTGGACAGCAATTGTTGATCAAGGCTAGAAGTTCAGTTTGTATAGCTGTCCCAGGTATTGTTGTTCCTGCAAAACCTATGATCCAATGTCCTTGTGGATTACGAAAAAGGCCTCCTATACCAATCTTGGTTTGGTTAAGTGATCAAGATCCATCTATGTTAAGTTTATATGTATGTAAATTTGGGGGTTGCCATTTTACATATAAGGGTATTGAAGATGAATTTTGTGTTCTTTGATTAGTTAGGTAATAAAATTCTGCAGCCTTTGTAAAGATGGAAGAGATTTTTAAACAACATTCTTTATGATCCAAAGTATTTTTATTACGTATAACTCATAGTTCCCTTACAACAAACAGTATAAGAGTGGTATTTAGAATATTATGTTGTGTAATTAGTAATGATGTATGAAAACGTATAAGCATTTTAGAGTAGTATTATAGTAGTGTAGAGAATTGACATTGACTGTGGATACTTTGAGCGTAGTCCAGAGGTGTCTAGAAGGTGGACATTCTAAAAATACATATTGTAATGTTTCATGGCCCATATGACACTAAGAACATATAGCAGAATTAAGGAAACCTAATATGTGGAGATAAGCAGTTGTTGGAAGCCTGTCATGGCAAAGTAACCGTATGAATTATGATATTTTCGGAGGAATATTTAGTTCCAAATCTAGATGTAGCTATCTGTTGAAGTAGTGATTGTAGAATTTATGTTATTAGTAAAGAATTGTACATTGATTTAACAGAAAATATGCCATTTTGTGTGAGACCTCGGTACATTTGGTCATATGTTAAAGGTTGAAAAGGCATGTAAATGTCATGAATAAGAGTGTGTAAATGAGTTGGTAAAATAAAAGGCAGTAGATTGAAATGCCAAGTATGGTTGTAATAGTAAGCTGAAACAGTTTTATTTTCCTCATGTTCTGGAAGTGGTCCATATATGCAGTTACGAATTAAATAATTCTGGCTAATCCAAGGATCCGTCCAGAAATTTACATATTTTTCTGCTGTTATATTCCATTTTAACCCTAATTTGCAGTAGGACCAACCTCTAATAATATTATGCCAAGTAATTGAGATTAGTTTTTTGCTCAGTCGAGATGGCCGTAAGTAATATTATGTTGTGCCTTTATGAGATTCTTTGGAAGGGTGACGTAGCTAAGCAACTGATGTCAGTGCAGTTGCTGTCCACTAACTCAATTCCCTCCGTACGCTAGACTAGATCGTCAGTGCCATACGGGAAAACCAATGTCAAGAGCAATTGAGAGAACAAAAATGAGAATGAGATTTAAAGAAAGTTGGATTGTATTAATGAAAGCTATTACAGAAAAGCAACACGGTGTCGAGGGGGAGAGACATCAGTACAGAAAATTGCTTGTTTGCTAGAAAGTTTTGATTGCTTGGTCCTCCTAATAATGCTTTAAAAAAATAATCCAAAGCTATAAGACTAGACTAGAATTGGCTAGAGAAACATAATAGAAGTACTCTAAATAAAACTACTCTATTTGCAATGAAAATGACTTAGTTTTCTAAAAGGTAGCAACATGTCCGTTTTCAGCAACATTGTCTTTGGCATCAAGGTCTACGCGCATGGCGTTGTTGGAATCTGCTTGCGACTCGGCGCTGGCGAGTGATATCGGTGGGGCGACAGAGGCACATGTGTGCTTGTCACTTGGCGTGGCCAAGACCCCGGGGCCGTCTGTGGCGCTGGGAGGCTTGCTAAGACGCCACGGGGCGCGCCCATGGGGTCATGAGGCATGGCTGGAAAGCCGCCCATGACATTCTCCCCAACCTGAGTTGGCGACGTCCCCTCTCCCAAGTATTCTCTTCTGCATCACATCCCTGCCATTTCACCAAGAATTCTTGGTGATCTTTCCTTGAGGCATGAATCACTCTGTCATTAAGGATAGCTTCAACACACCTTTTCCTAGTTGAATTAGGACCTCGAGTACTAGGTATTGTAAGCTAGCTCCTTGAAGGATCCTCCATGTCTTCTCGAAAAGGTTTCAGGAAACTAACATGAAAGGCAGGATGAATCTTCCACCAAGATGGGGTATCCACCCGGTATGCAACTTTTCCAATGCGCCTCTTAATGGACAAGGGTCCAATATATTTTTGCAATAGGCGAGGGTCATGGACTCCCGCAAATAAGTACCGGTTTGGGATTTTGACCATCACTTTGTCTCCTACTTGATATTCAACAAAGCGACGATTCTGATCAACATGCCTCTTCATCTTCTTTTGAGCTTTGACAAGATAGCTCCGCACTACCTTCAAATTTCGCTTCCATTCTTTTGAGAAGCTAGTAGCTCGAGGGGACTTAGCCGTGTTTGGTGCATTCACAGTGCATGGGAGTAACGGTTGCAGTCCGGTAACAATTTCAAAAGCGCTTTTGTTCGTACTAGAGCTATTTTGTAAATTGAAACACAGTTGAGCAGCATCCATAAGCTTTAGCCAATTCTTTTATGATGTCGTTACAAAGTGGCGGAGATATTCCTCCATACCATTGAACCGCTCCGTCTGGCCATCAGATTGCAAGTGAAAACTTGAGTTGTGACTCAATTTTGACCCTAGGCACTTAAAGAGTTGAGTCCAAAAGTTGCTAGTGAAGCGTGAGTCACGGTCTCTAACAATGTCTTTAGGCAGGCCCCAATATTTGATGACACGAGAGAAGAAGAGACAAGTTGTATCTTCTACGACTATATATTGTGGGGCTAATAGAAGTAGAATACTTAGAAAATCGGTCCACCACAACCAAGATAGTAGTGAGATCTCCGACCTTGGGCAATTCGATGATGAACTCCAGGGAGACGCTTTCCCAAGGTCTCTTTGGGACAGCTAGTGATTCCAAGAGTCCCGCTTGTGTCAAGCGGGCTGAATGGTCCTTCTTGCATACTAGACAAGTCTTCACATACTGAGCGACATCATCGGCCATTTTAGGCCAATAATAGGCATGACGCAGTAACGCCATGGTGCGTTCTTCACCAGGATGACCGGCCCACAGAGTATCATGACATTTCGCTAGAAGAGTCCTCCGCAGATCTCCTCCCTTTGGAACATAAAGTCAGTTTCCTTTGACTTTCAGAAAATCATCTTTCATGTAGAACTGGCGAGTCTTGCCCTGTCCTATCAAATCAACCAAACACTAAGCAACAGGATCCTTGGTGAGTAGATCCTATATCTGGTCTTTGATGGAGGTGGCTACTTCGCTCCCCCTTAGGGTGGCGAGTAGGCACACTGATGCTAGGTTAGCTCTTTGACTGAGTACATCAGTAACATGATTGGTCTTTCCACTGAGGTACTCCAGATTAAAGTGGAATTCAGCTAGGAGTTCCTGCCACCTGGCCTGGCCACCATTCAATTTCGTTGGATCATGAAATGGCTGACAGTTGTGTTGTCTGTCTTGACAACTAACGGGGTTCCCAACAGATAGTGCCTCCAAAGGCGCAAGCAATGGACGACAACCAATTATTCTTTCTCATGGGCAGCATAGCGTTGCTCTGCATCCTTCAGCTTTCGACTCTCGCACGCTACATGGTGCCCTTCTTGTATTAAAACCCCACCAAGAGAGTCAGATGCATCCGTTTGTACCTCGAACGACTTGGCCAAATCAGGGAGGGCCAAAACGGGATTACTAGACAAAATGTAATACCCTATATTTCTAGTAAGGGGTTATTGGTCATTAACAAATAATAATAACAATAATAACTAATTAAATTTTTTTTAAAAAAAAGAGGAAAACAAATTATAAAATAATAATAATAATAACTAAGGAAAAAGAAAAAAAATTGAAACAAAAGGGCTAAGCCCATTAAATAAGCCAAAGATTAAAAAAAGGGTTTATAAAACAAAAGCTTCAAAGGAAAGCTTCTGAAGAGAACGAGCAGCAACTTCAAAAACGGAGAAAACAAAAATGAAACCAGAGAAGAAGAAAAAGAAAAGAGAAGAAGAAGAAAGCTTTGGGCAATGGCTTAAGAAAAATTGAGAGTAGAAATTGAAAGTATTAGCGTTCTCCTTCAACTCAAGAAGTTAACCTTTTTCTTCTCGTCTGTTGAATTATTTCAATGAATCTATACAATTTCATGTAATACAAAAGAATTCAATATCACTTTTCTCTTATATATATACAGTTACTATGGAGATATAAGGCTATAAAGATTTGGTTTAAACACTAATAGGTCTAGTTTTAGAGGAATAAATTATACTAAATAATTTGAAATTGATAGAGTTATAGACTAGTTATATGATTAAATATAAGTTCACAAATTTGGACTCAAACATAAACCTCGATGATTGGATGTTCTAAAATAGCTATGAATTAGCCTAAATAAGAAAATTAACATGAGATCGATATTATGTAATGTTAACGTAAACGTAAAAGAAAGAACACAAGATTTAACGTGGTTCGGATCAAAATAATCATACGTCCACCAGAGAAGGGGAGATTTCCCAATTACACTTAAGAGAATTTCTCTCTTAACTCTCTACTCACTATAATATATTGTATTATTTTTTGGGATGGTTTTTACAAACGAAAGAGTGCATCTATTTATAGGGGTAAGGACATCCTCTTGATGTCATTGGTGACATCAAACTACCTCCTCTTGATGTCATGGGTGACATCAAAGGAGGAAGCTTCCTCCTAACATTCATGCCAACTCTTTCCACCAACTCTTTCAATTGGCATGCCATTGTTGACAAAACCTAAACCAACATTTTCAGCATGCCATTGTTGACTAAACATAAACCCACACTTTCAATCTCCACCTTGAGCAATATCTGGACATGTGCATACCATAGCAAACATAATGCTACCAACTGCACTGGCATAAGGAATCTTTGACATATGCTCCACCTCATCCTCGGACTGAGGCATTTGTAACTCTGAAAGTTTAAAATGAGGAGCTAATGGTGTACTTACAAGCTTGCACGTATGCATATTGAATCTCTCGAGAATCCTTTCAATACACCTCTTCTGAGAAAGATGTACAACACCATCTTCTCTTGAAATCTCCATACCAAGGATTTTCTTTGCAGCTCCTAAATCATTTATGTCAAATTCCTTACTCAACACTTTTTTCAAAGCATTTATCTCTATAATGTTGTTAGCAGCAATAAGCATATCATCAGCATCAACAGTAAATAAATCATTGAGTTATCAGACATCTTCTTGTGATACACACAGCTATCAAATGCACTCCTTGAGAATTCATGTGTAGTCATGAATGCATCAAACATCTTGTACCACTGTCTAGGGGATTGCTTCAAACCATACAAAGACTTCTTTAGTTGACATACGTGATCTTCTTTTCCCTCGGCTAGGAAACCTTCAGGCTGATCCATATAGATTGTCTCTTATAGATCACCGTGTAAGAAAGCGATTTTGACATCAAGCTGTTGAAGCTCCAAGTCAAATTGTGCAACCAATGCTAGTAGCACGCGAATTGAGCTATGCTTCACGACTGGAGAGAAAATCTCATTGTAGTCAATTCCCTCCTTCTGGCTGAAACCTTTTGCAACCAATCTCGCCGTAAACCTAGCATCTTCCACTTCAGGAATTTCCTCTTTCTTTCTGTAGATCCACTTGCATCCAACTGTCCTATTCCCCTTTTGTCTTTTCACTAAGACCCATGTCTGATTCTTGTGAAGAGACTCCATATCTTCCGTCATGGCTAACCGCCATTGTGCAGCATCCTTGCAAGAAGTTGCTTCAATATACGAGGAGGGCTCCAGATCCTTAATCTCTTCTTGTGCAGCTACGAACGCATATGCAATCATGTTTGCTTGATTTATAAGGCGTTCCGGTTCTTGTGTCTGCCTCTTCTCCTTCCCCTTTGCAATTGTGTATGGTTCATTAACAGCAAGTTCTTCAAGATCTACATCTTCTGACTCATCTTTAACCTGAGTCTCTTGATCATTTTCCTTGGCAAGCTCCACCGGAGGCTCCACCTGCTCGTTGTTCTTGTTTTCTGAAAACTCCACGGAAACTTTACGGGGATCAAGTATAGAGGATTCATCAAAGGTGACATCTCTACTAACTATAAATTTGAGTAAAGACAAACCCCAAAGTTTGTACTCTTTTACTCCATCCACATACCCTACGAATATGGCCTTCTTGCCCCTTGGTTCAAGCTTTCCTTCATTAACGTCATAATAAGCTGGACACCCAAATATTCGTCAGTATGAATAGTTAGAGGGTTCACCTAACCATACCTCATTCGGAGTCTTAAAGTCAATTGCCGATGCTGGAGATCGATTGACAATATGAGCAGCAATGTGAACTGCTTCTGCCCAAAATACTTTGGACATTTTGGCTTGTATGAGCATAAAACGAGCCTTTTCAAGAAGAGTTCTGTTCATTCTCTCGGCAACTCCATTCTGCTGTGGGGTATGCCTGACAGTCCTATGTCTTGAGATCCCATGAACCTTGCATAATTCATTAAACTCTTTATTACAAAACTCCAACCCATTGTCTGTGCGAAGATACTTGATTTTTCGCTCCATTTGATTTTCAACCAAAATCTTCCACTCTTTAAATGCTTCAAAAGCATCACTTTTTTGCCGTCAAAAAATGCACCCAAACCTTTCGTGAGAAATCATCAATAAAAGTGAGAAGATACCTCTTTCTGCCCTTCAATGGAAGTTTAGACGGATCCCATAAATCTGAATGGATGTAGTCTAGCACTCCTCTTGTCTTGTGTTTGCCAATACTGAAGCTGACCTTTTTCTGCTTCCCTAGAACGCAGTGCTCACAAAAGTCAAGTGTGCTGATCTTCTCACCTTCCAAAAGGTTACGATTGCTCAGCATCTCCAGTCCACGTGCGCTCATATGACCTAGTCTCATGTGCCATAATCTTGCCTTGTCATCATTAGATAACTGCACTGTAGATGCATTTGCAGAGCCAACAATGGTGCTTCCGGCCAATGTGTAAAGGCCATTCTCCAGCTTGCCTTTCAACATGACTAAAGAACCTTTAGTCACCTTCATAGTTCCTGCTTCGCTCATATACCTGTAGCCTTGTTCATCCAGAGTACCCAAGGAGGTCAAATTCTTCTTCAGATCAGGAACATGACGGACTTGTGTAATAGTGCTCATGACTCCATCATGGCAGCAAACTCAAACTGAGCCAATGCCAACTATTGCACAAGTTGCATTATTGCCCATCACTACGGTTCCTCCACTTTTCTCGTAGCTACTAAACAAGTCTTTTCGGAACGTCATATGCAGAGTACAAGCAGAGTCTAACACCCATTTGTTTCCATAATTACTATTACTATACGATGTTGTTAGTACATAATCATTATCAAAATCATGTACCTGTTCAACTGTGGATGCACTCGCTTTTTCCTTGGACTTTGACATTGGGCAATCTCGTTCAAAATGCCCCTTCTTGCCACAAACCTAACACTCTGTATTCTTCTTGTTCACACGAGACTTTGATTTGCTCTTTCCCTGTTGGCTAGTCCGACCTCTCATAAAGAGCCCACTTGCCTTGTCATCTCTGTCTCATTCGATGTACCTCCGCACATCACTAGAGTTAAGTGTCTGCCGCACTTGCTCAAGCTTGATAGGCTCCTTGCTATACATCATTGAATTCTCAATATCACGATATCCCGAAGTCAATGAAAATAGCAAAGCACATGCAAGCGTCTCCTCTTCCCTTTTAATTCCTGCAATCTGTAAGTCCATGACAAGTTTATTGAACGCGTCTAAATGATCTTGTAACGAAGTACCTGACCCCATCTTAAATGTGTGAAGAAGCCGTTGTAACAACATCTTTGTTGTCACCGATCGGTCTTGGTATAGCCCTTCTAGCTTTTCCCATAACTGTTTGGCCGTCTCTTCGGTACCTGTACTCACTTCACAAAGCACGTTAGGTGCAAGGGATAGTTGGATTGCACTCAATGCATCCCCTTCATTCTTCTCCATGTCGGGAGATGATGTATCCTTAGGATACTTTCCGTCAATAGCATGGATTGAACCTTCCCTCCGCAGTAACGCCATCATCTGGATCTTCTAGATGTTGAAGTTGTTGCGTCCATTGAATCTATCAATTTCAAACTTTATGGAACTCATCTTTGCTTGTTATTTCTCCTTGGATCGCTAAAGAATCATGTCGCTCTGATACCAATTGTTAGCGGAAACGTAAAAGAAAGAACACAAGATTTAACGCGGTTTGGATCAAAATAATCCTACGTCCACCAGAGAACAATTTCCTTTCTATTATTTACAATGGAAGGGGAGATTTCCCAATTACACTTAAGAGAATTTCTCTCTTAACATTCTACTCACTACAATATATTGTATTATTTTTTGGGATGGTTTCTACAAATGAAAGAGTGCATCTATTTATAGGGGTAAGGACCTCCTCTTGATGTCATTGGTGACATAAACCAACACTTCCATGTAATTATAGATTGATTGGAGGAATTTGTACGAGTTGCAATTGGTATTTCAGCACGAGTACTGTGAGTAATAATCTTACCGCAATTTGTGTTTTCATAACTTGCATTATTTACACATGATTTTAATATGAATATGTTACCGATTATTTTGAGTTGCATGTGGGACAAGTCTTTTACTCGATATGATACCGAAATAGTTATTTGAGATGAATACCGTGGTTTTAAATATTTTTGTTGTCACTAGATCTGTTTGACAGTTACTTGAATTTACTGTTATCGAAAGGAAATTATATGATTTGATAAGAACCGAAATGCCCTATATTACTTTAAATTATTTTCTACGAGTATATATGGATTACATAGATAAGTATAAATGGGAGTAGACATTGAAGGATCCCATAGCTAACAGTGGGTATTTAGATCTGGTGCACTGTAACGACCCGACCCGTCGTTACGGGAGTTACCGTCCTGTTTTCCCCATTTTATGCTTTCATATGTTTCATTATATGTGTTTGGAAAGTTTGAAGTAAATCGGGTAGAATTCGGTTAGAAATGAGGCAATAAACCTCTTTACGGGAAGATTAGTTTGAAAAAGTCAACCGAATGTTGACCGATGAGTTAGAAAGATCAGAATAGATTTCTGATGATTCAACTAGTTTCGGGGTATGATTTATGACTTAGGAGAGCAATCAAAATTAAATATGGAGGTCCGGTGTAGATTTACGCTTGAATTGGCTAAGGTTGAATTTTGGCGAATTCCAGACGGTAGGCGAGATTTTGATCCGGGCTCAAAATAAAATTCCGAGAGTTGTAGTAGCTTTGTTAGGTGACTTTTGGATATGCGTGCAAAATTTTAGATCATTCAGAAGTGTTTAGGTCGGGTTTTAGATCAAATGCAAGTTTCAGAAGTTTTAGTGAAACTTAGGCTTGAATCCTTGAGAATTCGATTATTTTGATGTTTATGATGGTATTTTTATATTTCGAGCAAGTTTGAACGAAGTAATGTGACATATCTGTGCATTTGGTTGAGGCCCCGAGGGTCTCGGGGTGATTTCGGATGCCCAACGGGAAGTTTTGAACTTAAATAATGCAGAAGAAAATTGCAGACAGATTTTGTTCTATGCGATCGCATAGACAGGTCTGCGATTGCATAGAAGGACCTGAAGGGGTGAAATTTTGCTCTATGCGATCGCGTGAGGGAATGTGCAATCGCATAGGTTGAGGAAATAGGGCAGTGTGATCGCAATAGGTGTTGATGCGATCGCATAGAAGGGATTTGATAAGCCCAGGAAAATTGCTCTATGCGATCGCATGAAGTGGTCTACGATCGCATAGGCTTAGGAAATAACACAGTGCGATCGCGTACAGTAGATTGCAATCGCAGATAAGGAACTGGGCCTGACAAATTTACTCTATGCGATCGCAGGAAAGGCTTTGCGATCGCATAGAAGAAAGCATCAGTGACAGAACAGTTAAATTAAAAATCAGACGCGACCTAAAACATAATTCCACCATTTTTACTCCGCCAAGAGAGGGTTTTGAGCGATTTGAAGAGAGTTTTCAGTGGGTATCGCTTGGAGGTAAGTTTCTTGACTTGAAAACGTGATTTTATGCTAGAATCAACATCAAAATTCATTAATTTGGGTAGACATTGTGAAGAACTAGGGCTTAAATTTAGAAAAATAAATTTTTGGATTTTGAAAGGCCATTCGAACTCCGATTTCGATAAATTTTATATGACCGGACTCGTAGCGAGACGAGTAATCCGTTGGTATGATTTTCGGAATTTTTTTAGAAGTGTTCCTAGGGCTCGGTTTTTACCAACTTCGTGAATTGTTATATTTTTCGAGTAATTTTGATTGGGTTATGTTTCTTTGACCTATATTTATGTATTCCCTGTGGTTTTGACTAGATTCGATGCGCGAGGAGGCGAATTCGAAAGGAAAAGGTATTGCGAATGAGTCCACGGCCGGTTAGAGGTGAGTAGTTAGTATATATGATAGGCCGAGGGTTTGAAACCCCGGCTTATCACATTGTGACGCTATTTAGGGCGTGACTCACATCCCATGGCAGGTGCGGGATTGGTTATGACTGAGGATTTTGACTTGGTCCATCCCGAACAAGAATAATATTATATTGGCGATTGAAATGCACTATGTGTTGAGTATATATGTGGGCTATATGCCATGTTTGGGGCCTTGTGCCGACCTGTAGTATTCTTAGGGGATAGATAACTATGTGATAACATGATTTGTAAAATCATTGATCTTAATCCTGGGTTGAACTCACTATAATGAAATGCTAAGTCACCTGTTCTTGCAAGATAAATAAATTAAGGTATTTTTCCTTGTTAAATGAATTGGAAACTGGAAATAATTAAATTGAACTATTGTGTGACTCATATGCATGATGTGGACTGAGTATGGATCGGGCTGCACGCCGCAGCGGATGATATGAATATTACGCTTGGGCTGAAAGAGTCCTTACGGAATCTGTACACACCCCTAGTGAGCGTCGTTAACGTTAAACGGATTGGACTACGCGTCGTAGCGGTCATATGCATTGCATTGTATTCTTGTTTTGAAAATTACTTGTGTTGTCTATGGATTGTTGTTGTTGTTAGTTCGTGGTAGGTAATCGGACTGTTAGTTTTAGCTTTGCTCTATGGTATTTTGTTGATTTCTTACTTTCAGTTATTTTATGTGTTTTTTACTCACTGAGTACTTAGTACTCACCCTTACTCCTTGCACCTTTGTGTGTAGATTCAGGTGCGCCGGAGGTCTAGACGAGCAGTCCAATTTCTTACAAAGTATTCGAGTTGCTGAGGTAGTTGCTGAGGTAGCTGCTGGCGTTCGCAGGACCTAGCTTCTCTCTTTATTTCAGTTTATTATCTATATACTTTCAGACTTGAGTATTTTGTTCAGCTATTCCTACTACTATTCGGTTTTTGCTTAGAGACTCTAGACTCGTGACCCGAGATCTTTTGGGAGTGTTATTTTCGGTGTTCGCACTTCTCAGTATTTTTATTCTACTATTATTATTGGAGTATTATTATAAAATCTCATATTCTTCTTGAATTTGTCCTTTTGAGACTTGTTGTTAAATATGAAATAGTTGTTGGTCTCGCTTGCCTAGCTTTAGGGTTGGGCGCTATCATGACCTGGTTTGGGTCGTGACAAGTTGGTATCAGAGCCTAGGTTACTAGGCCTCGCGAGTCATGAGCTGGTTTAGTAAGCTCTCGTGGATCGGTACGTAGACGTTCGTATCTATCCTCGGGAGGCTACAGAACATTTAGGAAACACCTCACTTTCTTGGATTCATATCGTGCGGTTTGTGTTATCGTGAAACTAAATTGTTCTGTATTCTATTCTCTCGCAGATGGCGAGAACCCATCCTAACAGACGCGGTGGACGACCACCAGTGGCACCCAGAGGTCGTGGTCGTGGCAGAGGTAGGGCAACAGTGACAGCACCTGCTAACCCACCAGTTGGCCAGACTCAGGGTCAGATCCCAGCATTAGTGGATCAGGTTCATGATCAAGTTCTAGCTGCAGGCACTCCAGCAGCACAAATTCAGGCACCGACAATGCCTATTGAGATACCGGGTCTCTAGGAGACCTTAGCACAGATCCTATCGGTGTATACTGGCTTAGCCAAGGCGGTTGCGGCTTTTACTGCAGCGGCTTCTTCTCAGGCAGGGGGAGGAAATCAGACCCCCGTTGCTCGCACACTAGAGCCGGTAGTTTAGGGCTTACAGGTACCTGAGGCAGCTCCAGCTCAGCCAGTTCAGCCCGCTCCACCAGTCGCACCAGCCCCAGCCCCAGCTCATGTAGTCCCAGCTATGCTTAACGACGAGCAGCGTCGGTTGGAGAGGTTCAATAGACTCCAACCTCCGACATTTAGTGGTGTTGAGGGCGATGATGCCTAGGGTTTTCTGGATAAGTGACAGTGTATGCTTCGTACTGCGGGTATTTTGGAGTCTAGCGGTGTTGCTTTCACTACTTTCCAGTTCACAGGGCCAGCATTTAGTTGGTGGGAGGATTTCGAGAGCTGTAGGCCTATTGGGGGCAGCGCCCCTCACTTGGCAACAGTTCTCTATGGTATTCCTGGAGAAGTATGTGCCCCAGTCTCATAGGGAGGAGCTGCGTCGTCTGTTCGAGTGGTTGAAGCAGGGAGATATGACAGTGACTCAGTACGAGTTGAGGTTTACAAAGCTAGCCCGGCATGCTATGTGGATGATTCCGCAAGATCGCGAGAGGATCAGGAGATTTGTAGATGGTCTCAATTATCCTATTCGCATATTGATGACTAGAGAGAGGGCTACATCAGTTACTTTTGAGGAGGTGGTTGATGCGGCTCGTCAGATTGAGACAGGCCGCCGTCAGGAGCATGATAAGAGGGAGGCTATCGTGGTGCAGGTAGTTACAGTGCTGCTCCGTCTAGGGGCCAGTTTCAGCACAGTAGAGGTCGTTCCTTCAGATCTCCTTAGTCAGGCCGTTCAGATTCTAATGGGGCTTCGTCATACCGTGGTCGTCCGGGTCATTAGGGTCATCATGGTCAGCAGGGTCGTCTACAGAGCTAGCCCGCACTGAGCGCCCTTCCAGCTTAGAGCTCTGCTCCTGCTCCTTCAGCTCAGGGTTCATCTGCAGCGAGGGGTTCTCAGCAGTCCCTTCTCCAGCTTCAGGTCATTGCTTTGAGTGTGGTGAGTTGGGTCATATCAGGAGGGAGTGTCCCCAGTTACTCCGTAAACGGTCTCAATAGAGGGTTTAGCCCTCATCTTCTGTTCTCGTTTCTTCAGCACCCACTCAATCAGCTAGGAGTGGTGGTCATGTAGCCAGAGGTCGCCCCAGGGGTCAGGACCATACTAGCGGAGGTCAGGCTCGTTTTTATGCTCTTCCAGATAGGAGGGACACTAGTGCATCAGATGTAGTTATCACATGTATTGTCTCAGTCTGCCATAGGGATGCTTCTATCTTATTTGATCCCGGATCCACCTATTCCTATGTATCTTCATATTTTGCGCATCATTTGGGTACGACCCATTGTATTCTTGCCTTGCCCATGCATGTGTCTACCCCGGTGGGTGATACAATTATTGTGGATCATGTATACCGATCCTGACTTGTTACTAAATGGGGTCTGGAGAACCGAGTTGACTTGTTATTATTGGACATGGTGGATTTCGATGTGATTCTGGGCATGGATTGGTTATCTCCTTACCTTGCTATTCTGGACTGTCATGCCAAGATCGTTACATTAGCTATTCCAAGTAATCCGAGGATCGAGTGGCGAGGCGTGACTGATTATGTATCAAACAGGATGGTTTCCTTCCTAAAAGCTCAACCAATGATTGGAAAGGGTTGCTTATCTTATTTGGCTTTCGTTAGAGATGTTGAGGCTGCGGCTCCCAGTCTTGATTCGGTCCCGTTGTGAGGGATTTCTCGGATGTATTTCCAGCAGACCTGCTGGGCATGCCGTCGGACAGGGACATCGATTTCGGTATTGACCTGGTGCCGGTCACTCAGCCCATTTCTATTTCTCCCTACCGCATGGCACCAGCTGAATTAAAAGAGTTGAAAGAACAGTTTCAGGAACTCTTAGATAAGGGGTTCATTTGCCCGAGTGTGTCACCTTGGGGTGGACCGGTATTATTCGTAAAGAAGAAAGATGGCACAATGAGAATGTGCATCGATTACAGACAGCTGAACAAGGTGACAGTAAAGAATAAGTACCCATTACCTCGTATTGAGGACTTGTTTGATCAGCTTTAGGGAGCAAATGTATTCTCTAAGATTGACCTTCGATCGGGTTATCACCAGTTGAAGATTATGGGTTCAGACATTATGAAGACGGCTTTCAAGACGAGATATGGGCACTATGAATTTCTGGTGATGTCTTTCGGGCTGACTAATGCCCCAGCCGCATTCATGCACTTGACGAACAGTGTATTTCGATAGTATCTGGATTCTTTTGTGATCGTATTTATTGATGATATCCTGGTGTACTTGCGGAGCCAGAAGGAGCACGCACAACACTTGAGGGTGGTATTGCAGAAATTGAGAGAGGATAAGCTTTATGCGAAGTTTTTTAAGTGTGAGTTCTAGCTTAATACTGTGACTTTTCTGCGACATGTAGTGTCCAGCGATGGTATTCGGGTTGACCCACAGAAAGTCGAGGCGGTGCAAAATTGGCCCAGACCATCCTCAGCTACAGAGATCTGGAGTTTCCTCTGTCTGGCAGGCTATTGCCGCAGGTTTGTTCAGGGTTTTTCGTCTATTGCTTCACCTTTGACGTAGTTGACGCGGAAGAATGCTCCATTTGTGTGGTATGATGAATGCGAGGAGAGCTTCCAGAAGATCAAGTCGTCTTTGACCACAGCTCCGGCACTTGTATTACCATCAGCTTCAGGGTCTTACACGGTGTATTGTGATGCTTCGGGAGTTGGGATCGGTTGTGTATTGACGCAGGAGGGTAGAGTTATTGCATATGCTTCTCGCCAGTTAAACCCCATAAGAAGAACTACCTTGTTCACGACTTAGAATTAGCTGCTATTGTTCATGCCTTGAAGATTTGGAGGCATTACTTATATGGTGTATCTTGTGATGTATATACGGACCACCGCAGTCTTCAGCATTTGTTTAAGCAGAAAGATCTAAATTTGAGGCAGCGGAGATGGCTCGAATTACTCAAGGACTATTTGTATCATCCCGGAAAGTCCAATGTGGTGGCCGATGCTTTAAGCCGGAAGACTATTAGTATGCCCCATACGATCACATTTAATACATTGCAAATTCAATCCTTCATAAATGATATTTTGTCTATGGTTTCCAATATAAATATGGGTTCGTAATGGTTGATCAACGGTGTTTCAACACATAACCTAGCATATCTACCTCTTATTTTTGAAGAGGTACAATTATCAGATGTTAGTGATTTTCCAATTTTATTACCAACTTTCTGAATAATATGAAAATAACAAAATTCAGTAGGTAATTCTGGTAGTCGTAGCCAGATAGCAGAATAATTAATTTTTGTTTCCGAAGCCATAAACTTTGGTTTCCATTGTCGAACTGATAGAAGGTGATTTAAAATGAACCAAGGGCCATTATGTAAAGCATAAGTCTTGTTTTCTTCCCTTTGAAACCTAAGTAGGAAGAAATCTAAACCCAAATCTAAAGGTAGATTTTTCGTTGACCGCCATAAGGTATAATTTTTTTGTCGAAGTAGTTAAGGTTCTACCTTACCACCATATACCTTTACAATTACTGCATTTTGCCAAGATTTTTTAAATTCTGCTTTTTTCTTCCATAGAAAGTGGAATAAAATTAGAGGCGTCAACTGGTGCCTCCAGTTCATCATCAATCATTAGTGTTTGGTTTGGAGGTTCATGTGCGTGATTAGGTGTATAAGTATCATTAGGAGAGATTAGGGTATTAAGATAGGATTTTGGAGTATAAGGAGAAGGATAGATAGTGGGGTCGTGTGTATCAATAATCACGTTTTTAGTTGCATTGTTATTGGAAGTAGAGTTTGCATTTGAATTGGTAAGAATATCTAGAGGTTTGGGGGGTTTGAAGTTTGAAGAAACAGGTTGTTGTTGGGAGCATGGGCGGAATTAGGGGCACAAGGGTGTTTACCCGAATATTATTCGCCGAAAAATCACACTGTATCTATAAGGTAAATTTTATTTATTTTTACCTTTATATATTAAGTTTTAAACACCCTTAACATAATCCAAAAGTGCAGTTTAGTGGTCAAGTGAGTTCAAAATCTACATAAGATTATGAGTTCAATTACTACTCGCCACAAAAAAAAAATTGAATCTTATTCGTGAAGATCCTGTCTCCGCCACAGGTTGAGAGTGAATAAGGGCTGCCATAAACTGCTAATGTTTTCTCATATCTGTTAATTTAAGGACCTAGTCTATATTAAAGTACTCCAGATAAAAAGAGTTAAGTTGGCTCTTGGTTTCTTCTTTCCACTGCCATTATACTATTGATGCAGAATGTGATTTGAACAAATTTTCTGTGATTTCTAAGAATGAGCAAGTGCACAGTAGAGTTAAATTAAATGAATAACCGTAGCATAATTATTAAGCACAGTACATAGTAGGAAATTTACAAAACTAGAGCAAAATGAACGTAAACGGGTCAATTTTTTCTACATATTATTTTGCAAAACAGCAAACAATTAAACAATAGAATTTGATGTGAGATCATCTGTTAGAATATTTTTTCCCCATTCAATTCTTTACAGCGACTCGTATACAGTACTTCATATGGCAACAATTGCCTCGCTTGCATCTCAAATTTTATTCAGCTATCATGAGCGCCAGAAGAAATGGTTGGAAATTGGAAATTCTGGTACGTTTGAATACTGCTACCTGGGTCCTTTCCCTCGAGAGGCCCGCCATGATTCTCGAAAATATTGACATCAGATCTTTTTGGTCACAAGGTAGATCTCCCAAATCAGGACTTTTACCTAGTTAGTTATACGGTATTAGAAATTTATTTACCAATAATTTTTATATTTTATAGTTTTTAATAAATATCTAGGTTTTTCTTACAAATTATATAAATTGCTCTTCAAAATGCTCTCACCCAATTATTAAAGCCTTCAATTAAGGGATTCAATCATATCATTTCCCCTTTTTTTTCCTCTCCTCTTCTCTCTCCTTTTTTACAAAAAATTTCCTTAATGTATGCCTAGACTCTCCATCTTCTCTCTTCCCGCCATTGCCGGACAACACTAAAAATGAAGAAATATTCAGAAATTGTATGACAAATGTATCATAATTGTATCAAATACATCAATACGCAAAACATAATTGTATCATAATTGTATATAACTTGTAGATCGTACATTAATATCCAAAATAAAATATGATACAATACTAATAAATTAACATACAATTATTATATATATGTGATACAACTATAAAATTCGTCACGATATCACAATTGCTCATAATTCAAATACAAATTTGATACAATCTTGAAAGAATTTTTACACAATTCCGCTATAATTATGATACAACTTAAAACTGACTCTAAACTTAATCTGATACAATATAGTATTATACTTGTATTAGTATTGTATCGTGTATTATTTTAGGTACAAATTGTGATAGATTCTAATTGATAATACAATTTTGATCTTCATTTTTTTCAAGTTATAATTTAAAATATCCACCTAGAACCAACTCTAAACTTAAAGTACAATACAATATTGTATTTTAATAGTATTAGTATTGCATCAGAATTGTCTTAGGTATTGATGTATCAAATACAACTCAAATACAATTATGATACATTTATCATACAATTGTAATACAATTCCGAAACTTCATCTTCCTCGAGTTTCATTATGAAATTCAACCTAAAACCAACTTTATTGTAGAGTGAAGCTTACCCAAAACTTGATTGTAGAGTAAATCTTCGAATTTCTTCTGCAATTTTGGAGGTATAACAATGGAAGAGGAGTAAGTGAGATTTTTGGGATAGAAAGATTATGTGTATCAATTGAGATTGTTACTTTAGATGATTACAAACACATGTGATGATTTAGGGATGAGTTTCCTACGGTGCAGGGATTTTGGATTAATATTGATTTTGGATATCTAAAATGTAGAATATTTTGTGTAACTGATATCCACTATTTAAGATATATTTCATTTCAATTTTTTTTTAATATTTGGTATAAACTGGTAAATATAGGTATATAAAATAATTAATAAGGAGCCTAAATAGAAGTAGTAAATAAGTTTCTATTATAGTATAGGTAGGTGAAAATCCCAAATATCAAAGAAAGTCCTATACACTGGCTTGGTTTATTCAGCCCATTATAGTATTATTATTGGAAAAATGATCCTCTATAGCCCCCATATTTATTTTTATTGACACGAAATGGCTCTCTGGCCCAAACATATTACATCTATAGCCCGAAATATCTATTTTGTTTTTGTATAATAAAAGTCAATTTTGAATATTTTATATAGTGACAATCTAATTAGTACTACCTCCGTTCTAGCTTATGTGAAGATGTTTGATTGGACACGGAGTTGAAAAAAATAAATACTTTTAGAATTTGTGGTTTTATATAAGTTAAAAAGGGGCCCAAAATATTTGTATGGTTATAAAAGCTTCTCATTAAGGGTAAAACTGTAAGTTTGAACTAAATTGTTATCAAATTTAGAAAGGGGTCATTCTTTTTTGAACGAGCCAAAAAGGAAATAGGTTCAGATAAACTGGAACGGAGGGAGTATATATTTTTTTTTATAGTGACAGACCTTTTTGTATATAAATTGTACAGTGACAATCTATTTTGTATAGTGACATCTATTTTGTATATTTTTTGTATAATTATAATTTTTTTGTATAGTGACAGTCTATTTAGTATATAAATTATATAGTGACAGTTTATTTTATTTTGTAGACTGACGGTATATTTATATATTTTTTATATAGTAACAGTCTTTTCGACTACTATATATATATATATATATAGTACTAATGTGCACATGAACTGTTGTATAGTAAAATATTTGAAAGATTCTAGCTTTGTTGTATCAATATTGTATATTTCAGAATGCATGAATCTTGTGTAATAGTCATTATTTGTCAACTTGTCATGCTGCTTCTTTTTCCATTCACTGATTTTTAGCCAAGATTTATCCTTTTCTTTTGCCATATTTATTTCTATAGAGGGTTTCTGATTAGTACTGAAAATTAATGTGGCTATCATACTTGTTTATGTTTTTTGTATCCTTAAACAAGCAGGAAAGCCAAGACAGGGCAAGTATATGTACCTGATCTAAGATTCTCACTTTTAAGTATATGTGCAAAAAAATTCGATGTAATTGTCACGATTCATAACTTTAGCTTTAATCAATCTCTTCATTAAGACGCACTTATTGGTTGCTGAACAACATCTATAATAGTTGTCCATTATAGCTTTTGTTGTTTTGTTGCTTTAGTATGTCGTCGCTATACAAAATTATCATGTCAGTTGGATTTGTTAAATTTATTGGCTAGCTATTAGAATTGGTTCTAGGCTATAAAGTGCATATTATAATTTATGGCCAATGGATGATATTAGTTTATACCGAATGGCTAGTAATAAATTTTGCCCATTATTCTTGGGCAACCACCATTTTAGTCCATTGCCGAAACTATTATATTCTATTACAGAAATATATATTTTCGATTATTATTTTAAGAGCGATTATACAATATTATTTTTTATTATTCTTGAACAAAAACTTCGGTCCATTTCATGAAGTTTTTTGTTTGACTCAAAAGTTATCGGTCACTTTATGAATTCAAAACAATATATGTAAGTTGATGGTCAATCATAACAAGTCGTAACACATCAAGAATCTAGTAAAGAAAAAGATAATAAAAGATGATCTCGCTAGCAACAGAAAATATGGGTGATCTTTATTTATGACAATAGGGTGATCTGCCTCTACATAAGGAGGTTCAGAGCCTTATAATCATGTTTATTTGGATCTGCTCTCTTTCTGCTTTTCTTGGGTGGGTTCTCCCTCCTTGTTTCGCTCTGCATGTTTTTAGAGGCCCCATGGGGGGCCCTTTTTAGCTTCCTCCCTTGGTATTTATAGATGTGAATTGCATAAGTTGACCTTTGGTGGCTGGTTGCACGTTAGGAGGTCATTTTAGTCATAACAGATAGGCCGTAATCTCAGTGATCACTTTAGATGGATATGAAATGTCGTTAATTAAGAGTGGCCATGACACTTGTTAATCTTGTATTAGCCGAGAGAAATGGTTAACTTAGTCAACCGCTATAGGATCGGATTCCGACCCATACACTTTTAGATAGCATATTTTCTATTTACATTTTAAATTATTTGAAATGTGATCTATCAAACTCATTAAATAATAATGCAAGTCCAGCTAGCCTTTATTGGTATTCCAATGTCACTTCTTATTGGAACTTTACTTTTGTTAAATCAATAAACCTATGAGATACGCAGAACAGCAACATAAATTAAATTATTGAAATTTGATGTGAAATTACCAAAAATTGCTTTACTTGCGTCTCAAGTCACCAAAAATTTCCTTAATTTCAAAACTTTCCATAACCTGGACAATCTCGAAAATTTGAGATTCTTTTTTCTACACTAACCCTTACCGTGTTTCTCAAGTTACTGTTTTGTTTCCTTAATTTTCGAAACCTAAAAATTTTGGAAACTTTGAGAATCCTATTTCTACACAAACTAGGTTTTCCTCAAAGTCTATAAAAGCGTTACACGGCTGTAACAACTGATCATCCTCTTCTCTTGCATTCTTTTACAAATTGTTCTCTGCATAATCTCCCCAACAGAAATTGAAGATGGTGAATCTACAAACTGCTGTTGAATATAGAGTTATAACAGACGATTCTATCATTCCAATGACGAACAAGTACAGCAACAACTCTTCTTCTGAGACGTATTTCGTGATCCAAGTTCGGGTTCAACAATTCATTAAGTATCTGCCAGAGGAAGGGGATTCTATAACGGAGGCACCAGACTGTCCATTAACTGTCAAATCTTTCTATTTGCCGACTGACGCTGTGATTCATGACGATATTGCCGATGATACCATTTACGAAATACTATGCTCTGTTGATGTGCCGCTCTATTCAATGGTGCCCATCATCCGAGGCGTCTCTTCTTTTACTCGGAAACTGATGTCTGAACCTGCCAATTTATGCCGCTCTCTGATTCCTATTGTTTTGGGCATTGCGGTTATTACTTGGGATCCCACAGACGCTGTGACGGCGCACCCGAGGAAATTTGAACAAGAGCCCACGGCTAAACGCCAAAGAAAAGATGAACGCCGATATAGGGTTTGCCTTACACCAGTTTTAGGTATAAGGTACAAGGAGGAGATAAAGCCGTGTACTTATTGATTGTTTTTTAGTTTCGGCCAATATTTTTGTAGACTGTAATTAAGCCAAATAATATGGTTTTTCATTACTTCTATAGCAAGCTGGATGTAATTAATTACTCCGTTCATCTTTATACATCTATTCGATCAAAATTAGTGCATTCTTTAAGTTCCAGATTTGTCAATTTATTATCTGTGCAATTACTTGAGTTATGACGATAAATCTTTTTCAAGCATAAACCACTAGCTAGGTTAATTGATTCTTTATGCTTTCGAAGAATTATTAGTTTGACAGTTGTTTTTAATAGCTCAAACATGACGACTCCATTAAAACTACACTTGACCCAAAAAAACAGACAATATATGAATCAAACTGCGCGAATACTATGCATTATCTTTGGATAATTTTACATGACCACTCTAATTCAAAATGCACCTAAGAGAAGAGAGCTATATTATCTCCAGAAGACAAACAAAAACTCCATTCAAATAAGAAAAATTCTTTAGTTCTCACTGTTTCATAATGAACTATTTGGAGATGGAAGACAGAGCAAGCCACCATCCACCACCAAATCATGCCCACTCACAAATGCAGAATCATCTGAAGCTAGAAACAGAACTGCATCCGCCAAGTGCTTCACCGTCAGTGTAATTCCCTTCAAAGTAGTCAAATTCCCATACATTTTCAGAACCTTCATTGATGTTTCCTGCTCCGCACTCAACATAATTGGCGTCATTACTGCAGATGGCGAAACACTATTCACCCTTATTCCATATTCACCTAATTGCCTTGAAGCTGATCTCATTAGTCCTAACACAGCGTGTTTCGACATTACATAATCCGTCCGCCATGGTGCTGCCCTGCTTGCCGCAATACTGGCTGTACAAATGATGCTCCCTCTAACGCGTTTCTCCACCATGGCTCGTGCCGCGTGCTTCACACACGCGGCCATGCCCCGTGCGTTGACTCTTAACACACGGTCGAATTCGGATAGATCAAGATCGAGTACCTTTTGACCGGAGTTACCAACGACTCCTGCGTTACTGAACATGATGTCGAGTTGACCATATTTCTGGAGCGTCCAATCCACCATGGCTTTCACTTGAGTTTCATCACTGACGTCGCAGTGCACGTAGCTGCACCTCTGTAAAGGGATGGATTCCGCCAAAGATCTGCCCTTTTCATCTTGGATATCCGCAATGACAACGCGTGCACCGTGATGGGCAAAATGGTGTGCTGCTGCTTCTCCAATGCCGCTAGCACCACCCGTCACTATGGCCACTTTGCCTTCAAGCTTTTGCATGTTCGTTGCAAATTTTTCCCGTTTTCTGCTTTATTTTTAGAGGTGATTCTGGAGAATGGTAAATATCTTTAAAAGCTGAGTTATCTGGAGTAGGTGGTCTAATAATGCAGCAACAGTTGGATGCCTCAGCCTCAAACTAGCCACCAATTGCAGGTAAGGTAAGGGGTCCGCAGTCACAATCCTAGTACAGCCTCTTATTTTAATAATTGAGTGACATATTTAGTACAACAAAAATGATTTTCAAATATGCTATCAAGCTGTAATTGAGTGACATGACTTTTTTTTGATGACCAAAAAATCCTGCTAGGCATGATGCTTTGGACCAACCGCAAGTGGATAATAAACCTGCTCCTCTATTCTCTACTTAAATGCTACTTCTCTACTTAAATGCCAAACTTTGTTTTGCATGATGTAGGGAGCCAAGAAAACCTTATGGGTTTTCGATTTAAGAACGACGATTCCAAGTGTTAGTCACTGGGTTTTAAATTTAATATTAGTGTATATTAAATGAATTATAAATACTAAATACACTGTTTGAGCAAAAGTTACTGAGTTCAGCCGAACCCGTATTTAGGCTTGTGCATCCGCCCCTGGATGTGGGAGCTTGAACCTGTGACCTAATGAATTATAAATAGTCACTGAGTTCTAAATTTAATATTAGTGTATATTTAATGAATTATAAATACTAAATACACTATTTAAGCAAAAGTTACTGGGTTCAGCCGAACCCGTATTTAGGCTTGTGCCTCTGCCCCTGGATGTGGGTGCTTGAACCTGTGACCTAAGACACAAATCCACCACCCTTAGCCACTTGAGCGCCCCTGGGGCAGTGACATGACTTATTTTCATCAATTCCTATTAAACAGCAGTCTTTGGAGAGACCTAAATTCTTTTATAGGTGAAGCAACCCAGTAATCAATAAATAGATTAATATGCCCTGGGTTACGACTTAACAGCAAGAATCTGAAGATATATCTACACAGAAAGGGCAAGTAATGCACAGGGAGCATTAGTAAGAACGGCTACAGTGCTCCAAAAGTGAGGAGCATACAGTATGCAATGGCAGATTACACATTTAAGTATCAGCCTGCAATGTGTTTTCTAAATATTTGGTCACATAAAACTATTCAATACATCACGAATAATCTGAATGAGACTCGTCGTAGAAATCACTGGGGCATGGTGACATGACCTCTTGCTCCAAATATTGAAGCACCTGTTGCATTGAAGGTCTATCATCTGGATTTGCATCAGTGCATCTTGCAGCTATTTCTAGAATTGCTTCTACTGTCTCTACGTCTGCATCTGTGCACCTCTTATCTAGAATGTCTTCCAGTCTATTCTCCTTCAGCAAGGTATTCATCTGTACAGTTTTCACATTGTGACACTATCAATTTGTTGAAATAGTAGAGTTAAATACAGTTAAGGCAAGTTCCATATAACTTTCACATAATCTCCAACCAAGGTCTTCTATGAAGTTTTAAAAGCACGAGAAGCATACCCAGCCAACCACATTTAGGCCTCGATTCACGAAAGATGGATCTGTTGGCCTTTTCCCTGTCACAAGCTCTAAGAGGAGAACTCCAAAGCTATACACATCAGACTTCTCTGTGGCTCTTCCACTTTGCAAGTACTCTGGGTATATATACCAACAAGAAATCATTTACATTTCTGTAGAAGATGAGTAGAGGTTGAAAGGCCTTACAGGAGAGGGAAAGCCTTAAGAAACCAACACCACCACAACATATGGCAAGTGAAAAATCAACAGAGGTCAGGAAAAGTAAAAAGCAAATTGGTCCAAGAATGATAAACTTCTATCAGCACCCAACGCAACACAAGCATAGCACAGTCCATAAGAAAAATAGGTCAAGCCGTCAAGGCATGTTGTCCAAACAAAAAAGAACCATCCAAACTTACTTTACAGCTAACATATATATATATATATATATATATATATATATATACATATATATACATATATATATATATAGGTGCTTATTGAAATAAGTGAGTATGCATACCTGGTGCTAAATAACCAAAAGTACCAGCAACCACAGTTGTAACGTGAGCTTCCTCATCAACCAAAAGCTTGGCAAGTCCAAAGTCCGAAACACGAGGCTCTAGGTTCTCATCAAGGAGTATATTGCTTGATTTAATATCTCGATGAACGATTTTAGGAGAGCAATCATGGTGTAGGTAGGCTACCCCTCTAGCAGAACCAAGAGCTATTTTCAAACGTGCATTCCAGTTCAACAAACGATCATCCACACGTTCTGCCAAAATGTATAAAAGATGCATGCGATGAATGACCAAGAATAAGCAGATTGTTTAAATGAAAGCAATAGTGTTATTCCATCTCTTCAGTTTCTTTTTCCACAAACTCTTTTGTGAAACGCAGAACTTGAGCAGTGTCTTACAGAAAAGATCATTATCTCGAGAAAATATTAGGCAAATGATAAAGAATAAAATCTGAACCATTAATAACAAAGAAGAAATCCAAGTCATCTATTGCCTTGGCCAACATGCTCAATGCAAGTGACTGCTCTCTGAACAAATACCCGTCAGATTCGTTCAAGCAACTGAAAAGTTAACCACTAACTTCAAAGGGTGTAAAAATAGAGAAGTATCATATTTCTTGATTTGTATCTGCAGACTCTACACTCAACAACAATGCATAGAGAAAAGGTCACCCTTTTAGCAGTTTCTCTTGGGGTAACTACGTTTTTCAGCTCTTCTTTTTCATCCATATTCAACGGATGACTGAAAATAATTGCTGGCCTAACCATATAAAAGAGATGTATGGCAGAAATATTCTTTTTTCGTACTACATTTTACACAATTTCTATCATTGATGTCTTCTATAAGCTAAGAAGAGGTTTGGAGAGGCAGAAAGACTTTCACAAGGTTTAAAAAGCAGGAAACATACCATGCAGGAAATTGTCCAAGCTTCCCATGACCAAGTAATCATAGATGAGAAGCCTTGCAGTAGGAAGCCTGCAGTAACCTCGAAGGTTGACTAGATTAATGTGTTTGATGCTACCCAAGATTTCCAGCTCTCTCTCAAAGACTTGATCAGAGCCTTCACGACTCCGGTCTATTCTTTTAACAGCAAATGTTCCACAATCATTCATAACCATACGATACACAGTACCGAACCCTCCTGCCCCAACAACATCTTCCTCATCAAGGGATTCAATCTTCTCTATTAGCTCACTTGAAGGATAAGGGAGATCACCGTGGAAAGTAATAAGCTTGGCACCTGCAGACTTGGCAAATTAAGACAAAAATATGGAGAAGGAAAAAGAAAATGGTAAATGTAGTATTCACCCTCTTACTTGGCTCTTTGTAAACTTGTTTCTTGACTTCTGTGTATTTTTTCGCTGCCCTTTCCTTCTTAGACAACAACCAAACCCAGAGGAAAATAAAGAGGACAATGAGTACGAAACCCAATGTAGATGTTGCACCAATAACTGCTGCTCTAACATAGTGAGAGGATCGCTTAGTAGGGACTGCGCAGAAACCACATTAATTTAGCAATAAATCAAACTTTCCACAGAAAAGTAAAGGAGAAAAAAGCAGAATCCACTCTGTTCAGGAAAGCGAAGTTCCAAAGCCAGTAAACTTCTAAAATGAAGTTGAAATAAAGCAGCAAATAACAACCTGCAGCCTCATCACTTTCAGCATGAGGCAATACTACAGGGAATCCCATTGATGTCCGGCAAGGCTTGGCGACTTGTTGGCCACAGAGATCTAAGTTGCCAATAAACCTAAGCATAAGTATTATCCTCATCAGAATAGTCTTCTATAAGACACCCATTAATAGCAGAATTAAACAATGAAAATGTTATTCATCTCCCAAGATTATAAAGAAGAAAAGTAAATGGCAATCCAGTTCACGAGACTCCAATTAAATAGTTGATTCCCTAAACAAGCTAGTGTTGCTGATTCTAATCCACTGATCTTTCTTAGTTTGTATTTACTAGATATCATGTAACACTGCCACAAACCTAACCTATGTAGCAAACAACATTTACTTACAACGTACCTGGTGAGCAAGTACCTGATTCATCTAGTAATTTATTTCTTAAAATATTATTGTGGTGCCAAGTAGATGGTGAAAAATTATCTTCACTTCTATGCATATTATAGGAAGCAGTATTCATCATTCAAGATATATTGTGTACTCTCTGTGTTTTGAAACATATATCTAAATTTTTTGCAGCCTAAAAGAAAATATTTGGACTCATCAGGCGATATCAAGTGTGGGATTTAATTCCAAAAGAAGGAGCACTTACGACTTGTTTCCGAAAGTGCTTAGAACTCCAACATCAGGAATCTCACCCGAGAAGAAATTGGTTGACAAGTTGCTGAATTGATTTGCAATTTTAATACATTAGCATAAAGGCATTAACATGCTGGGTTTAGAAATTATGATGAAAGGAAATTGGACTTACAGATGACGAAGGTGTCTGAGACGACCAAGAGAAGAAGGTATTGCACCCCTAAGTGAATTGCTTGATAAGTCTCTAAGAAAGATGAAAAGGCAGCAATCAATAAAACAACCTAATCAATCAAATAATCAGAAGACGAATTAAAAAATATTTAAATCTTACAATATGGTCAGCATTGAAAGATTTCCAATGTCTGATGGTATGCCTCCTTGAAGATAGTTTGCCCTGAGGTATCTGTATGCATAAATAATGTCTAGCTTACGACAACTTCATCAAGTAACACGGAGAGTCGCCAAGAAAATATGTTTTTACTTAGTTATAAGAAACTCCAACTTACATAGCTCTGAGTTCAGAGCAATTGCCAATCTCGTTAGGAATCACACCGTGCAGACTGTTTTCGTGAAGTGCCCTGGTTTTAGGGAAAGAACACATTTTTATCAAGGGAAGCGCAAGAGATAAAACTTTAATTTTACCTAGAATTAGCAAGAGTCCACACAAAGAAACAATACACTAACATAGATAAGTTCTGTTGCATTGCCCCCCAATAAGTGGAAAGGAGAAAGGCTATGGGCTTACAATCTCTGCAGTCTGGTGAGTTTTCCTATGCTGGGAGCTATAATTCCTCCCAGTTCCATATAAGGTAAGTTGCTGAAAAATCCAAAAAATAAATAAACAGCTGTAATGAATCCAAGCAAAAAGAGTGAAGAAAGCACTGATAGTGGAAAATAAAAAGAGAAGTGGGCATACATAGACTGAACTCTTTGGTCACTGGGGTGACAAGAAATGCCAGTCCACCCACAAGGTGATTCATCCGAATAATTCCAGTTGCTCAAAACATTTTTGGTGTCATTCAAAACGGTTCTCATTTCCAACAAAGAAAAACCTAAAAGGAAACAGAGAACAAGAATCAAGTTATGACCTTTTTAGCTCAAGAACAACATACAATGAGGAAAAAAACCTAATATAATGCCCACAAGCTAATAACCTTACCATCTGGGGTGAGCGAAAGAGAGCTTTTGCTGAAAATGGTCGTCGCAAATAGAGCACAAAAAATCAAAATCCGCAGACCCATTTTGATTTCTTGATTTAAAATGCAGATTTGAGCTTAGTTTTTCACTTTGGAAGAGTAGTCTAATAGTCCTTGAGTTCAGGACTAAGTGTCAAGTGTATAGTGGAGTAGTAGCAACTTTACCAATCAAGACAGATCTTGAAAGAGTAAAGCTATAATGAAAAAAATGGTGGGGTTAGGGTAGAAGTAATTAAGATGATTAAAGTTCTTACAAATGGAAAATCCATAATAATGAAATGTCAAGCACGAAGTGAGAAAGACGAGGGTGGGGTGGGGTGTATTTTGAAAAGGAGAAGACTTTACTTTGAAAGTAGTATAGAAAGTTGTGTAATAGAAGAGAGAGAGCCGTTGTTCAGACAGCAGTGGCGTTCAAATAGAGTAGTGTAGTTGGACTACGCTCTCATTTGTTAAATTATATGTACTCGCTCGATATATTTGTGTGCCATTATGTTAAGGGATGAGTATGTGTAACTGACGGCTATTGATGTGCGAATGGGGAAATCTTTTTGTTGGAAAAAGGACAAATCTTTGCACTGCCCGAGTCTGAGCAAAAATTTGAACATTTGATGACTTATGTTTGGAGTGTATGTACTCACATTTGCACAAGAGGGGTTGCTCTGATGGTAAGCAACCCCCACTTCCAATCGAGAGGTTGTGAGTTCGAGTCTTCCCAAGAGCAAGGTGGGTAGTTCTTGGAGGGAAGGATGCCGGGGGTCTATTTGGAAACAGTCTCTCTACCTTAGGGTAGTAGTGGGATCTTCTTGTTGTTCTTTTGGACTTAGATAATCAATTAAGAATATATATATATATATATATATATATATATATATATATATATATATATATATATATATATACGTCTAGGCGTTATACCTTAACAATTATTTGCTAAGTTAAAATATAGCGTCCTAATATAAGACGTTATATATATAAAACCCTAACATATCGCGTTATAAATATTATATGGGTCCACCAATAATTCTTTTAATTTTAACTAACGTAATAATAATTCAATTGGGTATAACACCAATTATTAAAGTGCTACACCTCAAATAATTATACTCCCGGACTAATTTTTTCCTTATTTTTAAGAGGTTAAAGATTTTATAAAAATCCATTTATAAATATTTTCAACTCTTCTAAAATATTTCTTCGTTAAGTTATTTCGTATTTTGTCATAATGTCTGAAAAGGAATAATTAGGATTTCATTATATTGGGAGGGTAAGATTGTGGTGGCGAATAACTCAGTAAGCTATACTTTATCTCTGAAGTGCCATGTTAAGTTGCTACTTACAATGGAGTACGATACAATGGTATCATTGTTATGTAAAAAAATAAGTGTGAGCAAACGTTCGTTGAATATTAAAGTAACCGAAAGATGTCAATATTCTGTGACTCCGTGTGATGACCCGACCCGTCGTCTCATGTATTATTGCTATGTTTCCCCCATTTCGTGCTCCTTCATGTTTCGTTATCGTTATGTGGTGTGTTAGAGTTGATTCGGATTGGTTTGATAAAAAATCAGACACTTAGTCTCTTTAAGAAAGGCTTAAGTTGAAAAGGTCAACCGGGCGACTTATGAATTATAGGTCTCGGATGTGATTTTCGGTGATTCGGTTAGCTTCAGGAGGTAAATTGTGACTTAGGAGTGTGATCGAAATTAATTTTGAAAGTCCGGTATAGAATTAGGCTTGAATTGGCGAAGTTAGTATTTTGGCGAATTCCGGTTGATAGGTGAGATTTTGATTCGAGGATCAGAATAGAATTTTGAGAGTTGTTATAGCTTCGATAGGTGATTTGTGATGTGTGTGCAAAATTCCATGTCATTCAGACGTTGTTTGGTTGAATTTTTTATCGAATGCGTGTTTCGGAAGTTTTGAAGAAACTTAGGCTTGAATCCGATGTGAATTGATGATTTTAGTGTTGTTTGATATGTTTTGAGGTGTGAAACAAGTTTGAATAATGTTTTAGGAGGTGTTGGTGCTTTTGGATGAGGTCCCGGGATCCTCGAGGTGATTTCGGGTGGTTATCGGAAGGAAATTTGAAGTTGGAATTACAAGTTTTTGGTTGCAGCAGGTGTTTCCGCATCTGCGGAAAGGAACGCAGAAGCGGTTACGCGAAAGCGGAGCCAGGTATTGCAGGTGCGAAAAGGGTTGAGGTTGAGCAAGTTTCGCAGAAGCAAAAAGTTATCCGCATAAGCGGACGTTATACCGGAGGAGCGGTTTTGGCATTCTCTTGATATTCCGCAGAAGTAGAAAGCGAGCCACATAGGCAGTCCCGCTTGTGCAAAATGTGGAGCGCAGAAGCGGTAGGGGCCCTTAAGTGAAGGTCTGCAGAAGCGTACGTGGACCGCATATGCTAAGGTCGCAAAAGCGACATTTTCTCCGCAGAAACGAAATCTGGGCTGGTCATAAAGGGTTTATTGAAACATTTCATCCGCGGGGGGTATGTATTTTTCACCATTTTTAGCGAGATTTGAGAGTTTTGAGGCGATTTTGAAGAGCGATTCAAGGAGGAATGATTAGAGGTAAGTTCATTGGCCTAAATACACGAGATTATGTTAGATGTACATGAAAATTGGTTGAAATTCATTAAAAAGGGGTAAAGCTAGGGCTTGAGTTTTTGATATTTCAAATTGGGATTTGATAGGTCATTTGAGCTCGGATTTGGGAGTTCTTGGTATGTATGGACTCATGGCGAGACAATGAACTTGATAATGTGAGTTTTGTAACTTTTCGAGAAACGAGCCCGGGGGTCGGTTTTGCTTGTTTCGAGATTTTGCTATATTTTGATTGTTTTCGATTGGGTATTATTTCCTTGGCATATTGTAATGTATTCGCTCCGATTTTGGTTAGATTCGACGCGTGTGGAGCTCGATTTGAGGGGCAAAAGTGTCGCAAGCTAGAGATTTTATCGGTTCGAGGCGAGTAATACTTGTAAATGATATCACGAGGGTTTGAAACCCCGAATTTGTACATCATAGTGCTGTATTGAGGTGACTTGCATGCCGGATATGAGCGTGGGATAGAGCACCATTGGGGATTGTGACTTGGTCTATCCTGGTTATTGATTTTTACTGCGTATTTAAATGAAATGACCTATTATCATCATAATTTGGGCTCATTGCCATGTTTTGGGGGCTTCGTGCCGACAATTTGACTCATTCAGGGATTAGTATCACTGTTTTTGCATTACCGTGCATATTATTTGATCTTAGTCCAATCTTTTAATACAGTTTTGCAAACTCAACTATTTCTCTAAGATTTGAAAAACTTAAATAATATTTTATTGACATTTTGAACTGAGAACTGTTACTTTCAAATGTGCCCAAGTTATGTGCATTTCTGGGCTGAGCATGGATCGGGTTGCGCGCTGCAGCAGTATTATAGTGATTTTTGGATATCTGGTTGGCTCGAGCTGCACGCCGCAGCGGTACTGTATTGATATTGAGGCCGAGGTCATGGTTGATGCCACGAGATGGCTTGATTATTGCACTTGGGCTGTAGGAGCCCCTCCGGAGTCCGTACACACCCCTAGTGAGCGCCGTCAACGTTAAATGGATCGGACTGCATGCCGTAGTGGATTTTGGAATGTACCATCATATGCATTGCATTGCATTTAAGTATTTGTTGATTATTTGTTGTTTGTGATATTTTGTGAGATATCTATCTGTAGTTATGGTATTATCTTAGAACTCCCAAAGAGGATGAATTTCAGACAGTGGTAACAATGATACTAAATTATACGTTTGGTCAGGTAACAATGACTGACCAGGAATGACACAGTGTGGTTAGGTAACAATGGCTGACCACGAACGAGAATTAGGCCCGAGGGGCGAGGTTCTGTGTATAACGACACTAATTGATTGAGATTATTTTTGAAACTGTTGAAAAGATTACTCTCAAAAGAGGTTTAAACTGAACCAAGATATTTTTCAACAATTTCACATGTTTCATCGATTTCTAAAGGAGTTTTACACCAGTTCTATACAACATGATGATCTGTTATACGTGTTTTCTTGCTTCTCAGTTATTATTTACTCTCATTACTCACTGAGTTGGAGTACTCACTCTACTCCCTGCACCTCTCATGTAGTTGTAGGTATTGTTCACCCGGTAGCGGATCATTAGCTGATTGAAGGTATACTATTGTAGCTGAGCAAGGTGACCACCAGCGTTTGCGGTACCAGACTTTATCCTTTGATTCCAGAATTTTACTTTGTATATTATTATTGGCCCTGTAGTTGTGTTCAGTCTTCTTTAGATGCTCGTGACTTGTGACACTCCGGTCGGGATGTGTTGGATTATTAATACTATTATTGTTGATGTTAATCTGTATTAATCTATTCATTTATATTTAATAATTGTTAAAGAGAGTCGGTTTGGGTTAGTTGGTTGCCCTTGTCTTCACGAGAGGCGTCATCACGATCGAGTTTGGAAATTGGGTCGTGACACTCCGCAAGGGGTTGCTTGTTATGTTGAGTTTAACATAAAGATGATGAAACTCTGAGAGATTTTTTGAGGACTCCAGATGAATACCGAGAACTTCTTGTGATAAAACTTTTAGAAATATAGCCACGACCGAAGACGTTCGCAGTAATGAGGTTGCATAAAGTACTAATATCCCACAATCATCGGGTGGTTATTTTGGAGGAGTTTTAGCTGAACATGTTTCAGGTAAAAGAGCTTGGCGTGATCTAAACTTATCTCCACAGGCGAATGAGGAGCGAGAAAATAATTTGTCTCGTAGTTTACATGATCCACAAGCCGAGTAGTAAACTTTAGTTTTCCTTTGTGTTAAGATGTTTATTTTTATGTATTGAATTTGTATTAACACTCGTATATTCATAGGAATACCGGCCTGATATGTATTTTACACGTTATGAACCAACGCCCACCTGGAATATGCCTAGTTTGGTATGTTGGATCATGGTGGTCCATCCAGGAGTTATCATCCACATGATAATTGATGTTTTATACTTCAATACCATACAAGAAGAGGGTGATTTGTGTGGTACTCAATTTTTCGCTTAACTTGATAATAGAAGGACCTGGTTCTTCTATGTGTTCCAACCATTATTGTTGCTAATTAATAAGTACAGAAATTAAAGAACGCAAAGATTTTATGTGGAAAACACCTGGCTCAAAAGGTAAAAAAAATCACGATTACTTTCCAGTAGGATTCTCCCAAACTCTCCACTAATTCACTAAGCCAAAATTGCATTTACAAAAACGCTTTTGTAAACCTAGGATTAGCTCTAATCCCATCGTACCACACAACATCAACTGTTGCGACAACTTCAAGTTAACTTTAATTTGAAAACTCTAAGTACCTAATACAATTGCTTCTAGATAAGTTGAAAGGTACAATATGAAAACCACCTACTACAATTGAACTAGAATAAAAACCAGACACTTGGAACTTTTATCCGAATCCCACAATCGATTAAAAAACCTATCAAACCTCATCCGAATGACTTGAAATTTTGCACACACATCACAAATGACACAACAGACCTACCCCAATTTTCGAAATTCCATTCCGACCCCGATATCAAAATTTCCACGGACCTCCAATTCATATTATGGACGCGTTTCCAAGACCACAATTACCTAACGGAGCTTAAAAAAACATAAAAAATCAAATCCGATATCGAATACTAAAAAGTCAAGATTGGGTCAAACCTTTTAAATTTAAAGCTTCACACTGATAATCATTTTTCCATATCCATTCGACGGCTTACATAAGTTACAATACATAATATGGAGCTAGTCATGCCCGAGAACTCGCGAGCAAAGTACAAAGGCTCAAAACGATCGATCGGATCGTTACAACTTTATAATACATAAAATTAGCCTAAGCTTTTTATCGAATAATTAAGATATTTACTTTAATGGGTGAAGTTGACAGCAAATGAAGACAATATCAATATTACTATAGAATTTGAGGATTATATCCATGGTTTGTATTATCAGATTCACTTAAAACATCATTCCTGCCTAGTTTATCTACAAACAAATTTACGTGCAATAAGGACATGGCATGGTTCCATTTTTCTTTAACGAGAGAAATGAGCTATAAAACTTGATGACCATTAGTTGTTGTTTTCTCATTCATGCGCGTATTACATGCCTTGGCTCTATTGTTCTTTAATATTAGTATTTGCATCTGTGCGATACGCGAATTATATCAAAGAATATTAAATTGTAATCGAATTTATTTGAACATATTGAATTGTATTGTTCCTATAAATTTTCACGATCATTTATCAATAATCAATAATATTTATTTGTGTTATTTAATTCATGTGATTTTATAAACTAAAGTAATACATCGCCATTAGTTCTATCTCCTTTGTGCATTTTTTCTATTTATTGACAATTAATTTTTCAGTTAGTTACCTATAATTTAAAGAATATCATATTTAAGATCTAATTGAGACTTTGAATTGTACAATAATGAGATAATAATTCTAGTTCTTTTGACCAAACCCTCGGTGAAATACGAAATTGAATTGATACATGCTTAATATTAAAAAAATTGGTAATCGCCTCTATAAAAAAATCATAAAGTGAAAACTAATCAATTGTGGCAAAAGAATAATTCAACCAATTCATGCACTGATAATATAACTTTTTTGGTATAAGTATAACAATTTTTTTTCTTCTCCATAATTCAGTAGATAAATTTTTTGAATTTAATGGAGTTGATGGGCCTCATGAAATGACACACATACATACTATGAACTTTTATTCTATTATGGTTAATGCCGCCACTAAATTTGTTTAACTAATAGCAGAAAAATATAAAAGAAGAATGAAACCTTCTTGATGTTTGCATTTTCTACATTGCAGAAACTTCTATTGCAAACTAACACATTATAAATTCACCACTGCTATCCATTATCTGATTATAAATAAAAGTAACTCCAATCACACAAATTAAAATCTGACAATAGTAATTCAAAAGCTAACTATAGCAACTCTCAAATATGATATTTTTTAGGAAGGTAACAATGTATTACTATTAACCTATAGCTTAAACAATATATGGCCAGTGTAATCAACAAATTGAGTTTGGTGAGAGTAAGATATACGCAAATCTTACTCCTACCTTTGTAGGATAGAGAGATTATTTCTGATAAGTGTACAACATTAATACACCCAAATAACTCGGAAAATACATTGAATTAATGCACATTTTCTTGTATGTTTCCTTCAACAGAACACAATCCATTTTGCTACTACAAAGAGATTCCTTCATATGTCTATTTTAAATGATATCAAGAAGAAAAATAAACTTTGAATGGAGTGACTTCTACATTTTGAAATTATTTGTATGCAAATAGCATATGTACCTCACCTAATAATCTAAAAGGAACAATCTATATAGCCTACCAACTTACCAAGGATACCTTTTGGTTGTAAGTTTATTTTTCCTGCAACAAAAATTAAATATTGTAGTATTAAGTATACTGGACAATATTTTCAAATTAAATTATAAAAAAATATGATGATAGAAGAATAACAAAAATTAATTAAGAAATTCTTTTACAGAAGAACATCTAACCTTATGTTGCTAATTTTTATTATTAATAAATGCTCTTATCTAGAAGCATAAGAAGAAGCGCATAATTTCTTTCAAGTACAGAAGATGGTGTTTTTGATCTTTGGTACGCAACATATCATCTACAAAAATAAATTCGTATGATTCAAATATCATAAATTAAAAATACTAAATTATGGACCGCAAAAACAAAGTCCATATGTTCCAATAGACTGCAACTTATTTCTCCCTGAATCTAACTCATCCTTTTTACAGAAATAGCAACAATTTATCACAAACCACAATCTTGTAATACAAATATTAATGCGATTTATTAAGTTTTAATATATTATATATGCCTATTATTACTGAATATAAACCCTTAAATTTAATAACCAAGTTCTTTAATGTATCCTTCGAAGAATCCAGGTTTGATCATCAGATCTAAAATTTTATTGTCAAATATATCTATTCACATATATAAGTAAAATAAGTTCATCTTAAATGATAAATTAAAAGTGAGCATGTACTTACCTCGCATTCCTTCTCTTCATCTAAGCCTTGAATAGTATTGAAGTCAAGATCCAAATAAATATAAAAATATTATTGAGTTCGAAAAAGACTTAAAATAATAGATTTAACAAATATCTGCAACTTAACTACATGTTTTTGCTATTGATTACCCCATGAATATGCACATATAAATTAAAAAAATATACGAAGAGCAAATCAAAAAATTCAGATTTGAAAATAAAAAAACGTAGAAGCAAACATATGCTATAGTATATCACTGGAAAACATATTTGAGGATACATATGTTTGGTGCACAAATTCTTCAATCGAGTTTTGGTACTGATTATCCCATCAATACAGACATGCAAATTAAAAGACAGAGTTACCAAACAAATTATCGATAATAACATGTGTTTAATACCTTTTTATCTTATAGAACCTATTCAATCGAGAAAGTAGTGTCAAAATTGTAACGATATGATTCTTTCAAAATATTGCATTCTCAAAAATTTTATAGTCTTGATTCAATTTTTGCAAAAATCGTATGGTTTCTTGAATATTTTATAGCAATGAAAGATTTGAATTTAAAAACACTATCAATCGGAGAAATAGAAGTTGAGCGGCAGTTTGGTTTTGTGAGTTTCACGTGCGTATGTTTCATGAGTTATGCGTGGTTGAGCAACTGTCTATTGTTTTTAGATTAGGTTTTCTAGAGAAAATTTAGAAAAAGTGGGTTTAAAATATTTAATTTCTTTTGCTTTAAGAAATATTACAACAAACGTGGCAATCTATGTTGATGTAAACTAAATTGGAAGTTTTAAACTTTGTGAAATTCTTAAACAAATTAAAAAAAAAAAAAACAAATGTAAAAATAGAGAGCAGTTTTTTAGGTTTAACGAATTGAAAAAAATATGCTAACAAACGTGGGATTGTAAACTAAATTGAAAGTTTCAAGCGTAGTGTACTTCTTTTAAAAAAAAAGAAAAAAACAGTTTCTTTAAACATGGCCTCCTTTTGCGGTTTTTAAACTATTTTTTACTATCTCTACAAACATGGAATTGTAACTAAATTGGAAGTTTCAAGCGTGGTGTGCTTCTTTAAAAAAGAAAAAAACAGTTTCTTTAAACATGGCCTCCTTTTGCATGGGAGGTTTTTAAACTATTTTTAAACTATTGGAAGGCAAATTTTTAAACTATTTTTAAACCTCCAAATTAGTTGGAGGTTTGTCCTAAAATTGGCGACAGGTTCATTTTTTGATTTTACACTTGTCACAATAACATGAGTTTGTCTCTCCTATTCTAGGTGGATAGATTTTCGTTTTGGTAAGATGCAAGCTTGAATTGCTATAATTGAACTACACGCTACATAAGTAAAAAATGAAAAGCACATGATAATCAATTAACTAACTACATATATCAATTCTAAACTACTTGAAGTTCAAGAGAGGATTGAATATAGCTAAACCTGTTCTCTGATACGTTAACTTGTCATAACCTTTTTTTGTTAGAAATTGGAAATAGCTAGGTTGACTTGAAATCAAATGGCAGTACATTCTTAGAATTTTGGTGTTTTTTGAACTTTTATAAAATGGGAAATTAAGGGGGAAAAATGAAGAAAGAAAATAGACGTGCATTTTCCCACAAAATTCGGCAGGTGATGGTGAATGTAAGCCATCAGTCTAATTTTGCTCCTCCGTCTCTCTCTTTCTTCTCATTGAATGTTGAGAGCATCGGTTACCTTTTCTTCTTTGTATCAACAAACACATTTTCAGTTATTCACCACATTATGGAATAGAAGCAAGATATTTGACTACTTGCCATTTGCGAATAGAGATTAATAGTTAGAAAGGAGAAATGGCTGAAGAGATCATCAATGCAAGCCGATATTCTTCCCATGAAGAATCAAACATTGCTCCAACAATTCCTCGTTCCACAAGAAAAAAAGGAGGATGGACAGCCATCGCATTCATTCTTGGTAAAGACAAAAAACATCCAATTCATCAACACATACAGATCAATATTGTACGTACGTAAACAAAAAATTAAATACTATGTAAAGACCATGTTGATGATCTCTTTGTGTGTGTGATTGTTTCTGAAGGGAATGAATCGTTTGAGAAACTGGCGTCGGTGAGTTTGATATCCAACATGACCACATATTTGCGGACCAAATACAATATGGGTGGAGTATTTTTGGTGAACGTGGTCAGTATATGGTCTGGCTGTTCCAACATTACACCTTTAGCTGGTGCTTTCTTGGCTGATGCTCACCTTGGCAGATTCCTCACCCTCCTCTTTGGTTCCCTTGCTTCTTTCCTGGTACATTTCTTCCTCATATACTCTTAAACAAATTTCTTTTTCTTTTCGCGCAAATTTTGGTTTTAACTTGCTATATGTTGAACATATGGTCCGCTTTGAGCCAATCCCGCACTGTTTCCAACTAAAATTCTCATGCCATTAAGATTATTCAACACCTTATAAGTAGATTTTCTTCTTTTCTATTTTTCCTTTTGGCGCAAATTTTAGTTTTAAATTGCTATATGAATATATGGGGCTAAAATCTCGATGTGTATGTGCGAGTCTAGTAGCAAGGTATGTGGTCGTACTGGATGTAGGCTTTTGCCGACAGATTCATCTGAATCCAGAACAACTGTACAGATACATATATGTAAAAGAATCTATTAAAATCTTAACAACTACTATTAGATTTGAACCTATAATTTTGACAGTTTAATGAATTCAGTGCAAAGTTGAACTCATTAAGTTTAAATCCTGGATTCACCTCTTACATTAGTTAACAACTGGTTGAAAGCCCCCAATTCTTGTTCTTTTGGCAGGGGATGGGGATGGTGACATTAACTGCTGGAGTAGATGAACTCAGGCCACCTAATTGTCAGGGCCTTGCAACTTGTTCCGATCCACAAAAGTGGCAGCTTGCATTCCTTTTTGCAGGTCTTGGATTTATGGCAATAGGTTCAGGAGGTATCCGAGCTTGTAACATCGCGTTTGGGGCTGATCAATTCGATACTAATACAGAGAAGGGAAGGTCTCAGCTCAAAAGTTTTTTCAATTGGTGGTACTTCTCATTCACCATTGCCCTTATCATTGCCCTCACAGTTGTTATCTACATCCAAACCAATATCAGCTGGTTTATTGGCTTCTTAATCCCAACTTGCTGTTTAGCTCTTTCCATTATGATTTTCTTGATTGGTCGCAACACTTACATTCGTTTGAAGCCTCAAGGATGTGTTTTTATCGACATGGCAAAGGTGATAAATGCAGCATTCAGAAAGAGACATGTTCGCATTGTACCATCAGGGAATTCCCTTTATGAGCCTGTCCCTAAGGAAACTGCAGAAAACCAGATATCAGTACTCAGGCATACAGACAGATTCAAATTCTTAGATAAGGCCGCTGTGATTGTGGATTCCAGCACTGAATTGAATGCTGAAGGATTTGCTAAAGATAGCTGGAGACTGTGCAATGTTGAACAGGTCGAAAGGCTGAAATGTGTTGTTGGAATATTACCTGTTTGGGTAGCTGGAATCACTTGTTTCATCACTATGGAACAGATGAATACATTCGGGGTTCTTCAAGTAATTCAATCCAACACTAGAGTTGGGAATTTCAATATTCCTCCCGGGTGGATGGGATTAGCATCCATGATTGCCCTGGCTATATGGATTTTCATATACGAGTGTGTCTACGTTCCTAATGCATCGAAAATCTCTAAGAAGGAAGCCAGGTTGTCCCTACAAATAAGAATCAAAATAGGCATTTTCATGTCAATTCTTTGCTTAGCAGTAGCTGCATTTGTAGAAACAAGGCGCCGAGACTTAGCCCTGAAAGAAGCCACATTCATCTCTCCACTTGGAATCGCATTCTTTTTGCCTCAATTCATTCTATCAGGATTGACAGAAGCATTTGCAGCGGTCTCTGTCATGGAATTCTTGAATAACCAAGTACCAGAGACAATGAGAAGTGTAGCTGGAGCAATTTTTTTCTTGAGCCTAAGCATTGCCAGCTATCTCAACACACTCATTGTCAATGTAGTTGAGATGTTAAGCGGGCTACACGGCGGAACGCCATGGTTGGGAGGTCATGACCTAAACAAAAACAAGCTAGAACGATTTTACATTCTTATTGCTGGTTTGGGAGCACTAAACTTCATATACTTCCATTTTTACGCCAGCCGTTACATTCTAAGTTATGAAGAGTCGAAGAGGAGACAGACTGTGTTGGAAACTCGCATTGATCATGTCGACCTGCCAGAGAAGAAACCATGAAAATTGGAGAAAATTAATATGGTATAGTGATCCAAATGGAGTAATTGAATCAAAGTCGTGAGTTAATTAAATTTATGTCTTTTATACGTTTGCTAAGTATGCTACTTTATTAGCGGTCACTCTCAAATATTAATTGGAAATCTACACCAAATGCCCATTTGGGCCAAACTAATTAAGAGAAATGATATTGTATAATCGCTACAAAAATAATTGTCGAAAAATAGTATAAAATTTATATAATTTTTTTTATATATACAATATATATGTTATGGACAAAAATTATATAAATTTTATATACTTTTTTAACTATCAAATATAGATAGTTTCTGGCGCGAGCTAAAAATAATAATAAGCGACTCAAAACTTTTTACATAACACTCATGCGGTCCAAAATATTTACTCTTGGCTTTCTACTGGCATTCCGCTTTTCTCACCAATTACCCTTGGTCTTTTTATATTTTCTCTCTCCTGTTTTTTCCTATTTATCCTAATTTTTCCCTGCCATTCCGTTTCTCCCATCGATAATTTTCTCCCTTTCTCCTATTAATTACTTTATCATGTCTTTTTGTGTGTTTCTATCTCCTATTTTTCCTACACATTATTCACCTTTTCAACGCTTGTCATTTTGTTTGAAGGCCTCAAGAGCCTCATTGTATTTTTTTTTATGCATTCTTAGATCAAGATATTCCGATCTAAAACGTCTCATTAATGACTCCATATATAAGTTAACTCTTCAATCAGATACAGAGGTGATTCTAAGATTTTAATTTAATGAATTCATCTTTTAAGGTTTTAGCATTGAGCTTATTATACTGTTAAAATTATTGATTCAAATTTAATACTTGTTGAGGTTTTAATAGATTTTTGCATATAAATTTATACTTTGTGTCAGAAGTTGTGGATTCAGTTGAACTCGTATCCGAAACACTAAATCCGCTCCTAACCACATAATGCGAGTAACTAACTCTGAGGATTATTGTTACTAGGACTTATTATATGATACACAATCTAATGACAAAGAAAACAACAACAACAACAACAACCCAGTATAATCCCACTTAGTGGGGCAATGACAAAGAAAAAACAAAACAAAATATTTTTTTTTTCTCCAGAAAAGAGCTAACAAAATGGTATATTGTAATAACATGCAATATTTCAGCTGAAATTTGAATAAAAACACATTTACTCGATAGTATACCGCTATGGTGTCACATTATATTGTAAAAGTATATAGTCATACTACAACAATATATTGTAATAGTATACATATATATCAAAACATCATATGGGTAGGATACATATATATCATATCAAAACGTTATATGGGTAGAGTCACATAGTTATTTTATATGGGTAGAATCAGGATAATTATTTTGGTTTCTACGGGTAATCCTATATATCCCAATATTAGTGTTTCTCAAGGCTTAAAAGTTTGAGTAAATGCTGTAGATTCATATAGAGGCCGGATAATATATAGGAATTAATCCTTTTCGCTTCTTAACAACACCTATTACATGTTAATTCCGAGCAAATTAAGATTACTTATGTGACTTTTTAGTAAAAGTTGCACGGGGCGTCCTATTTGGGCGCCCCTCTTTAACCTTTAGCCGCTTTATCTTTTTGTTTGCATCCGTACTTATTTTTTTTAAAAAAACTTTAGCTTTCCTTTATAATTGAGAAACTTTAGCTCTAGAGCTGGAGTTTTCGGGTTAATAAACAAAAGCTTCAGCTCTAGAACCGAAGTTTTTATTTTATAACTAGAGCTGGAGTTTCTGGGTTACTAAACAAAAACTTCAGCTCTAGAGCTGAAGTTTTTATATTATAAATACGAAACTTCAGCTCTAGCTGAAGTTTTTATTTTATAACTAGCAAACTTCAACTCTAGAGCTGAAGTTTTTATTTTATAACTTGAAAACTTCAACTCTAGAGCTCAAGTTTCGGGGTTACTAGACAAAAACTTCAGCTCTAGAGCTGAAGTTTTTATTTTATAACTGGAATACTTCAGCTCTAGAGCTGAAGTTTTTATTTTATAATTGGAATACTTCAGCTCTAGAGTTGAAGTTTTTTATTTTATAACTTGAGAACTTCAGCTCTAGAGCTGAAGTTTCCGAATTACTAAAAAAAATTCAGCTCTAAAGCTGAAGTTTTTATTTTATAACTGGCAAACTTCAGCTCTAGAGCTTAAGTTTCCCGATTACTAAACAAAAACTTATAAAATAAAACTTCAGCTCTAGAGCTGAAGAGCTCTAGAGCTGAAGTTCGCGAGTTACAAAACAAAAGCTTCAGCTCTGGAGCTGAACTTCAGGCCCGGCTACTAAAATATTGAAGTTTTGTGTAATTGCCTTTGTTACTTCAGTCACTTGTGCTGAAGTTATGTGAAAAAACGGGTATGCTTGCAATTATTTTTTGCAAAGCTGACGCAGGTTAAAATGTGGCACAAAAAGCGGATATAGATGCAAATGCCCAACTTTTTACTGCCATATCACTTCGTGTAAGCTCTGTCTCAAACTCTCAATGCAATATTATATAGACTTATTTCTCACACTGTAAGTTTCTTTACCTTTTTAAAGATCTCTAATGAGAATCTAACAAATTTCTATTTTCAGTGTCATTTCAGATCACAATAAGCTGTTATCAATTAAAAATAGGATCTGGACTACAAATTCGACTGTAGTATATTTTAATCTTTATATTCATATAAATTTTGAACAACAATATTGATAACATGTTATTCGAAAGGAAAGACTGAATATTTGACAACAATATGGTTTCCGTGTATATATATATACTTGTAGTATTTTAGAGTTACTCTTTACCTCTAAATATGCAATGCCAAAGTGGTTAGCCATTCACCAAATATGGCAAACTACAATCGTGAGGGCAACTTTCTCTAACAAAACAAGGTGCAACAGGAAATTATACAATTTCATTAGCCTGTCCTAGTGAATTTCCTTCTATGTTGCCATGTTGCCAAATACCAAGTTTCAGATTTCTTATAGCAAAGTATTAGACTATTTATCTCATAATTTTGAATCATGTACAGTGTTGTTGAACTATATATATATTCCAGCCGAAGTTTTTCTCATAGCTTGATATCTAATACGTGCTTGAGTATTTAACTCTCATTATACGCAGATTTCCTATTCTATTATTAACAATAGGCCAAGTTCATGAGTGGGAATTAGATATTTCAAAGCTGGGTATTTCACGGCTCTTCATTCCAGGAAATACTGAACTCGTTAAATTTGCTAATTGAGAAGTGAGAACGATATGTTTAGCCTCAACTGGTGACCAACAATGCTAATTTTGACAGGATTTGTAGATAGGATCCTGCATTTGATTACTCCCATCATTGATAAAGATTCCAATAAATTGACAATTCTATATGCAGTTACGTTATAAAATACTACATTATATACTCCTCGTCGGCTTATTTTATCTTTCAATTTAGCTATAAATTAACATATGGTAAGAAATATTTGACCATTTCAGAAAAATATACAAGGCAGTACTTCTCCTTTTTCCAATTTCACCTTCAGGCATTAGTCATTAATGAAGAGATAACAATAATTTAGTCAAATGCCCATTATAATTACTGAAATTAAATAATTTCTTAATGTATGTGTCCAAAATTTTATACAACATTTTTTTTTTATTTGGAGGGAGTATATATAAAAAGAAGATCACAAATCTAGTAGTTTTGTAGTAATGGAGCCACATGTTGATCAATCACAAAACTAATAGTAATATTAATTAAGTGTTTTTTCTCCATGAAAGGAAATTAATATTACGATAACAATATGTTCAATTGATTTATCTTATATAAATCTACAGGCTTAAGAAGGTAGGTCGGCCAAAGTAATCTTAATTCTAGACCAGTTAAATTAATATACTGTTGCCAAACAAATCTGTTAGAATAGAACTTTGTGGGAACAGAAAAATGGTGGGAGTAATCTCTGTCCTAAAAAGTAATTTAAGCCCCATTATTTTGCTGCATGGTTTGTGACATAATTCCAGATTTACAGACAAATTGAAATTTAAGTCCAGCAAAGTTGAATTTCCCCAAGAAATAAAGTTGTGAATTTTTTAAAGCAAAAATGAATATCAGAAGCAGATAAGAGTATCTTATATGCTTTTGAGGTATAAGTACGTATATAAGGTTTCAAATAATGTGTTAAATAGCCTGTTTGCCAAGTTTTTATTTTTTATTTTTTTGTCTTGCCAAAAGTATTTTTATAGAGCTAAGATGTATGACCATGCTTTCGGAAAGAAAAAGTATTTTTGAGTAAAAACAAAATTACTTTTTGAGAAGCAATAAAATAGTTTCTCCTTAAAAGTACTTTTGATTAAATAATTATTATTATTCAAAAATATATTTTAAATTAATTAGTCAAACACAATTATTTCTAATTAAAAATACTTTTCTAGAAAAAAAAATCAAAATAAGCTGATTGTAGAAGTTAACCAAAATAGCTATTAAATACTGTTTCCGTCTCATATTAATAGTCGTGGTTACTAAAAATAGTTCTCTTAAATTATTTGGTACTTTAGAAGTTCAAGCCAAGATTAATTATCTTTTTTTTCTACCCTTAGTATAATTATCCTTGAATACTACAAATACCTAATTTTATTAAATTACCAATGAAGAAAGATTAAATATTACGTAAGACATAAATAAGAGTAAAATAGTCAAAATCTCATCCTAATTAATTTTCTTAAGGGATGCGTATAAGAGAATCATGACAAATTCTGTGAGACAAACTTAATCCTAATTAATTAAACTTACGTTCTCTTCTATATCTAATTACTACTTCTTCCGGTCCATAATAAATGCTCAATTTATTTTTGGTACGCCCATTAAGAAAATACTAATTAAATTCTATAAAAAAGTACCTAGTATGACCAAACTATCCTTAAGTAAATATTTAATGTGAGGAGTAAGATAACTTTTTAGGAATATGTACATAAGAGTAATCTTGTAAAAACAAATTGAATTTTCTCTTAATTTTATAAATGAATACTTATTTTGGATCAAAATAAAAAAATAAATTAATCACCCATTATGAAGAGGAGGGAGTTATTACTACATTATTGCGTTCTCTTTATTTCTAATCATTAACTACCATACCACATTAAAAGAACCATGCAAAAAACTTGCTAATTTCCATAAAACCCATGTTTTAAAGACCAGCCGCCCAACTTAATGTGGTAATCAGACATCTCATGTCAAAAAGTAACAAGTGAATCCAAAGACGGAGCTAGAATATCGGGAATATATGTTCGGTCAGATTCAGTAGCTTTAATTCAAATTCGATATGTTATCTTAAATTTTTTATTAAACATATATAAATTATTAATTTAAAACCTACCAACTTAAATGATTCGAATTTTAAATCCATAAACTTAAAATCATGATTTCCTATCGGAGTGCATCTGGATTACTGGAGATATACAGGGGCATGCAGATATAAGATATTTCCTGAGAGTATGCAAACAAATGAACAATAACAAAAGGGCACACTCTTCTATGAATGTTTATGTTAATAGGGTATGGTGAGGCAATAACTGATAAGACTCATTAATGAGCTGATGCATATAAAACAAGTTTCAAAACCACAAGATTACGGCCGTCATGCGTGACGACTATAGAAACCGACCTCCCAACGCAATTCCAAAAATGTGCAGTTAATCATAATATTACCACAATTTTCAATTACGTTGTGGAAAAACTATATAGAAAGCTACTACTTGCTCCAAGTTAATTAAGAAGTGAACACCAAAAATCTATCAAATAGATGACGGAAATGTAGTTTTCCTTCATCTCGTGTCCGGTGGTGGCGAACTTTTTGTCGATAAATATGTATTCCACTGTCCACAAACTAATATCCAAATTAAGAGTCGCCAGGACAGAGGGATTTTTCAAACTTTGTGGGCTTATCCTTTGCAGATTTTGGACCAACTTGCAGCCACAATTTTAAATGACAATGGGATCAGTGCTAGCAGTTTGGGAAATATCAAATCATCACGTTTCTATTTGGTTGGATGGGAAAATGTACTATACAATATAGTATATATTAGTAAAAGATACGGCGGTTCTATCATAAAGCAACTAAAGCAACCGTTTTAATCTTTATATCTTTAGAGGCTTCATGTTATATTATATCTAATAGACTATAAATTTTAGAATAAGTTCGTAAAGAAAAAAAGTTTGATTTCTTTATTTAAAAAATATAGAGAAGAAGGATTTATAACTGCTATGAGTTCTACCAAGGAAAATTGCACTTGAAATAAATATCTAACCCGAATTTCGTAAGAAACATGTGATATAGGAAGTAACAATTTGATGAATGTTGATAAAGAAATCTCAAAATCTTCCGAAGGGTCCTTTAGAGTTGATTACTTTTATACATAATAGATAATGCTATTTTTTCACTTCAAAATAGATTTGAACAATTCAAAGCATATGAAAATATTTTTGACTTTCTAGTCGGCAGTAAAAACTAACATCACTAGATGTTGAAATTTTGAAAAAATATTGCCTTAGTCTTAATGTTCCTTAAAGCATAATAACCAATTGATATTTGTTGGTTTACTTTTATTTTTTAAATTAAAAGTATTAAGAAAAATAGTATAATTAGAAGATTACAGTTTAATTGATACAAAATATTTAATTCAATTCTTTTTCAAAAACCTAAATTTCTTATGAAATAACCTTAATAACTCATGTTACCATTGCTTTAGCGGAAAAAAGTTCTTAAAATTATAATTGGTAAAAATCTTACCTAAGAACAACAATATCACAAGAAAGGTTAAATGGATTAGCTATATTGTCAGTTGAAAAATACTTATTAGGAGTTACTGATTATAAGAAAATTATTAATAATTTTGTATCTAAGAAAAGGTAAAAAAAAATAGATTTCATATAAATAATAAAAAAAACTAAAAAGTCAAAGCGCCTAAAAAAGTTTGGCTTTAGGCCACAAAATTCGCCAGGTCTCTCCTAAAGATAAAAGTGGTAGACAATGGCAAGTCTAAAAAATTCAATACCCTTTGTTAACGGGCTATGCAAGGGCGTTCAAAGTCTATTTTTTTAATCAATAACAAATAATATTTTAGCGTATAAATAATATAATTTTTCTTGGAAGGGTGGTCAACTCACGTGACTTCCCCTTGGTCGTAAGTAAGAATTTACTCACACACTTACATAAATTTAAGGCTGAATATATACGGAGACACTTAAAGGTTGCACGATCTTTCATTTAGACAACTGAACTTAAGAGAGTTCCTACTGAGCAATTATATTACCCGAAACTAATTTCAATTGAGCACTTATTTGACAATCAGCTAAACTTACAAAATTTGTGCAGTGCATTCGCTATTGACATGGCGAATGACGAATAAAAAGTGACATATATTATTTTGAGTAAAAAAAAGAAAAAACTATGTTAAATCTATTTAATAATCAAAATAAAAATAACATTGTAAAAAAAGAAAAGAAAAGCTTAATTTACACCCAACCAAGAAAGAAAATATTTTAAAAATATGAGAATTGGTGTTCTCGAAATCAGTGGTCTTGATGTTCTTCACTTTTTTTATGTGTGCTCTTGTTCCAAGCACGATTTAATCAAAAATTTAAGAGAAACTCCTCTAAATTTGTAATAACTTCAGCTAAAGATTTCCCATGACAATCCGAAGACAACCCCAATATTAATTTCCCAAACTTTCATCAAATCGAGTAACCTACTTTAAATCTTCAAGCTTTTTAAAGATCCATTAATAATGTTTATTTAATATTAAATACAATTAAAGGAAACTTAGAAATTACTCCAAATAAAATATAGTCTAGTCCAGTCCATTATTAGTAAACAGTAGTATTGTTATTATGGAATAAGGTTTCATCGGAACTCTGATTTTTTTACTGACCTAAGAGCTTTATCAGGTAGGTGACTCATGTCTCTACTTTTAGCAAGCTTGTTATCTTTTATGAAATTTTACGCCCTATAGAAAACCTTAGTACTTTATTTATATTAAATAAATATTATTTTAAAATATTACATTCTATAAATATTTTTTATTCTTTATAGCAAAATATCTAATTATAGTTACATCCTACATTTAAGGCACCATATATGCTAAATAATATTTTTCTATTTCCATTTTAGTATTTTCTCTCACATAATCACCGTATATATGCTCTAACTACGTTCTCTCTCTCTTTTGCATATACTTTACTCTCTTCTCCCACAAACCCATGTTTCATAACTCGTCTCCCACCCAAATTCTCTATTTCTCCGTCATTATCAATCCAACATTCAAAATCTAGCTAAAATCACCGTTTTAATAGACACACACTTGCATATAGAAGTATGCAGTTGCATACAAATACATTATTGATGCTGTTATACCTGCTGTAATTTCCGTTCTCATATTCTCACAAATATGCTGCACACAATTGCATACAAATGCATCCAAATTTTGCATACATTTGCATACAAGAAACTACATTCATTTTCAGGGGTTGCATACAACAATATACATCTCTATACAAATACATACTGATGCAAATACTTGTGTAATCAGATGCATACATATAGAAGATACAACTGCATATTACTTGTATAATCAGCTGCATACATTTTAAGGGGATGCATACAACAACATACATTTGTATACATATACCTACAGATACAAGTACTTGCATACAGATTCAAAATACTTGTATACAAATGCATAAGGACTAATAATCAGCTGCGTACACTTGTATACAAATGCATACAGAAACTGCATATATTTGAATACATCTACTGCATACAATTGCATTCATATACATACAACAATATACAGCTGTTGTGGCCTTCATTATTAATTCTTCATACAATTGCATATTATTTTCAAATAATTAGTGCTGCCTTATATTCAATACAAATTTGTATAAATCAAGAAAAAGAAGAAGAGAATGGAAGAAGTTCGATCAGATGTTGCTATGGTTTTTTTGATGTATTCCGTTTCTGAGTTCATTTCTTTGGGCAGAATACAGATTGATGTGTACTAGTTTTAGTTCGTTGATTTAATTTAGGAGAATATCATGTGATTTGATTTCCTTTCATTTTTAACCAGTTTAACCTTCCAGATTTTGTGCAGATACGTTACTGTATTTCACGTTAATGCCGTTTGAATACAGCTAAATACATGTCACGACCCCAAAACCCGGTCGTGATAGCGCCCAGCACATTGCTAGGCCAGCCCGACCAACCATTCATAACACAGAGCTATCAGTTCTCACTTTACCATTTTAGGCATAAACAACAACAATATAATGAAATGACATCTAGCACATCGGGGATAGATATCCCAAAACCAGTATAAACCTTCCACCGAATCAAGAGTCATAAGTCACGAGCCTCTACCAGAATATAAAGCTGTGATAGTGTATACAACTGTGCACAGGTGTGGGATAGACAGAACAAAAATAAAGATAAACTGGAGAGTCAGGTCCTGCGGACGCTGGCAGCTACCTCGACTGTCCAAAGCAATCTCCAAGCAGCTTTAGACTCAGATCTGCTGTGATGTACCTGGATCTGCACACAAGGTGCAGGGAGTCGGGTGTGAGTACTTCCAACTCAACGGTAATAAAAGTAAATAATGCTGAGGAAAAGAAAACCACACAAAATACTATCTCATGCTACACAATACAGAACTATCTTTAAACTTCAATACACTATCATGTTATTCTCTTTCAGCATACGTGAGTAGATTATTTAGAAATCTCTTTTTTAGCTTTCTTTCTTTCATGATAACATACCAATACCTGGGTACAACCTCAAGCAGTGCAAGTCTGCACTCAAATCAGTCCATTGGGCTCAACACTCCTTAACAATTACTACCAGGGGATCTGGTCAATAAGGCAAATAATGCATGTGTGCCAATAATGTATGAGTGCTATATGTTATGCCACGTAGTACAAATAAATCAATGTAGGTATGCCATGCAATGCATATGACGCTGTGGCGCATAGCCCGATCCATGCAAAAGCGCCCGCGCTCACTGTGGGGGTTCAGACTACGGAGGGGCTCCTACAGCCCAAGAGTAATATCAATATCACACCTGCTGCGGTGCGCAGCCTGATCCATATACTACTGTTCACATCACTGTTCATTGCAGCAACTTTTTCTCTAAATTGTAGCACAGCCATTTTTTACTAAAATTACTCTAACTCTATCATACGAACTCGAAATTAGACGATTCTTTTTCCTATGACTCCGTAATTTTGATACGGATCTAGCGGTTCAAACAAAACTGAATTTGGAGCTCATTTGCTCATTTCAATACCAATTTCGCTCGTTAAACAATTAACTCACATAGCACGTCAAAAACCCAATCGTGACTTGATGAAATTAAACCAAAATTTTCAGATCAGTTCTATAATTCATGATTTAAATTCTTGAAGTTTCAAAATCAAATTTGGATCTCTAGAACTAAAAATAGACCTTTGGATCATTACATTTATGCTCAAAACGGCAAAAATCTTCCAAAAATGACACGTTGGACATCCGAAACACACCCGAGACCCCCGAGACCTCAACCAAATATACAAACATGATCTATTACCTCATTCCAACTTTCTCAAATCATAAAATCACTTGTGTGTTATAACAGAAATGATCATTTGAGTCATTAATGAGTGCGAGCATATGTGATTTCAGTTGGTTAGAAAGGTAATATCGAGATTTGGCTCCGAAATCTATTGTGGTATCAGTTAAAAGGGAAATGGATTCATGAATGGTTGACCTGAGAGATGGATTCAATATATTGCATGTTCGGTTGCCGTGAGCAGAATATGAAGGTGTTGGAACAAGACTTTATCTAATGAGAAAGGTTTTTCTGCTAGTATTTGGTTATTGTGGCCAATTATTGTGATTAGAGACCATCGTCTCGAGTGATTGGGGTTGTTTGATACATCATATAATCTCACCCGGAGTAGCGAGTATGGGTCTTTACGGTTGGTTACTCTGAGTAAACATGTGGGATTCGGATTTGGAATATGATTTCGGAAAGTGCAATGTGGTTTATGATTCAGATAGACTGTGGAAATTCAGCTATACTGTGTTATCGAACTTATGATAGATAGGGTGAAGTGGTATCACCCCGAGTATATGCTTGGTAAGGTCATTCAGCTATTGTGTTGCATCTAGTACAACTCTAGGTCCGCTCGAGGACGAGCGTTTGCTTAAGTTGGGGAGAATGTGATGACTCGGCCCGTCATCATGTGAGTTATCACCCCGTTTTCCCCGTTATATTCTTGTTCATGTTTCAATATGTATGTTTGGTGAGTTTGAGTCAATTCGGATTGAGTTTGGTTGGAATTGAGACAAATAGTCTCTTAGAAGAAGGAATAAATGGGAAAAGTCAATTGGATGTTGACTTGAGAGTTATAGAGCTCGGAATTTAATTCTGATGATTTGGTCAGCTCCGGGAGGTCATTTGTGGCTTAGAAGAGCGATCAGAATGGAATTTGGAGGTCCGGTGTAGAAATAGGCTTGAATTGGCTAAGGTTGAATTTTGGCAGAATCCGAACGGTAGATGAGATTTTGATCTGGGAGTCGGAATGGAATTCCGACAGTTGCAGTAGCTCCGTTAGGTGAATTTGGATATTTCTGCGAAATTTCAAGTCATTCGGACGTCGTATGGTCGGGTTTTTGATCGAATAAGAATTTTGAAAGTTATAGTTAAACTTAAGCTTGAATTTGCTAAAAATGGACAATACTGGTGACATGACACCTCAACACCGGCCTAAACCGCGACGAGCACAACACAGGCTCCAATAAGAAACGTTTGATCATACTCAAATCATAACGACAGACTCAAACAAAAGAGCCGTAGTTCAATTCCTCCGTACCATCATAATATAGAACTGAGATCCCGTCTCACATCATAGGAATAGAGTACCTGACTCCTTCTTGAAAGGTCATAACATCACGTAGCCTTGCCACGACTCATGATTCTATCCAAACACTATTACTCATGGAGCACCTCAAGTCACCATGCTCAAAACGGTCATCCACGCACATATTTATGTCTGAACTCAAGCAATCAATCACACCTGCGGTGATACGATTAATATACGCTATCAAATCCTGAAAGGACACAACCGATGTGTTATTCCCCGAGCGGTACCCAATACGGACTATTCCTCAGAAGCTAGGAAGTATTGTATACAAGGTAACATATAGGAAACTATATTTTCCACATCACACTGTTGCGGCGTGTAACCCGTTCCAATAACATACCCATGGCGGCATGCCACCCAATCCAGATACCATACCTGTGGCGGCGTGCCACCCAATCCTGATACCATACATGTGGCGGCGTGCCACCCGATCCAGATACTATACCTGTGGCGGCGTGCCACTCGATCCACGCATAAATCTAGCAAAAGGGAATGCACATCGAGTCAAGTTTCTCATTGCAACAAGCATGTATATAGCCTCAAACTCGGCCACATGAAACGCATCCAACAAAGTTCCTCAATACCGGAACTAAATCAATGGTAGATACCTCTACACTGACATCCGCCACAAAGGCCCAACTGACAAAGAAATATTTACCAGCCGTCCGCTGGCCCTAGGGTACATCTACCCTGCTAGAGCATGATCTGATGCACTCTGCCACGCAGTTTGTGACATTTTTCTGACATAGTCCATATCACATTAGTCTAGACAACATGACTTATGACAACCAGTCTGCAATCATATATCATTATTCAAATTCATCATATCAAGTAACGAGAGAGCCACTAGGGCTTCCAATTTCAAATAACCGCTAAACGGTGCCGATACACACGATATACCACCACTGCGTAGGCGGATTACGAGAACATCTACTCTCCAGCACATATATAGCACACAAATCGCTATGCCTGATTCCACACTCCACCGTACGAATACATAACGCACATCAGGCATCCACTCATACCACGAAAGTCATTCAAAAATTTTCCCTATTCCGTCAACAACTCAATCACTACAGCTCGATTCAACAAGAGAATACCACCACACCACTATATATTATCAGTTTACATTACTTTGTCCCTTTTGACCATATACCCTGCTAAGCAAACTGCCAACACGCAAGAGCTTTGTTGCACAATACATGCAAGACTCATTACTTCGAGCACATACCAGGAATTAATCGTATCCTTATCATACCATTTCGATTCATTATCAAGCTGTTCCATTTACCCAATTCCTTTCTGATTCATCTTTAATTTAATATTCTCCTTTACTGAAGGATCACAATACCTCAACTCAGGTTACCACACGAGATTCATACACAAGACCACACGGTCTAAGGCTCACGGGCCGCTGAATACTCTCTCAAATGTTTCCCAGAGTACCACCTTCTACGATACTTTATTTTGATAAACTTCCTGCGATTTTTGAATTCGTTATCATTACCTTTCAATACGGATACATAGAATCCCATGATTCACATAATAAACACAAGTCTTGATCTTTTCTAGCGAAACCACCTCCTTTATCCACATACACAATTCTTAAGGCACCTGGCTATTACAAGAAAAATCTTGAACACTGCAAACCATTCTCGAGCGTCATTCACCCTTATTCAGCTGTAATTCAACTGTCCTATTGAACAGAACCAACCGTGTTTGGTTAGAACTCTGACACCGCAGAACATGATTACCTACAGGTACAATTAGTTATCTTTCTTTTCTATACACCGAACATTCTTTACCAACACTAGTTCAAAGCATCCTAGTATTTCTTCACATCTACGAAGCACCATAACCTTTTGTCAGAATTTTCCCAAACATACTTAAAGACAGAACCAACATAGCACATAGTAGTGCAATCAGTTAATCAATAGCAACCTCCCCAACTTAGCTCGAAGCCATATATCAAAGAACTTTTAACCACTCAGAGCATTCTTATTCAAATGATGCCACAATGTTATAGTGAGATTGAACTCAAGTCATTTACTAGCTTCGGCGAAGACTCGAATCGTCAAAATTTTTAACTCTTCTACAATTCTTACATTTAGTTACACAACAGTTAAGCCCACTCCTTAGGTGACAAATTTTTTTACTGAGTCCCAAAATTTTCAAAAATTTCGGCAGAGTTTCCTTTGTAATTGGGCCTATCCACCTGCTAGAGAACCACCAAAATCATCCTAACAACACGTCCACAAATTGACAAAGCATCGCAATGTATATCAACAACATTAATCTCAATACCACCTGTATTATATTATCAAAATTGATACGTGGACATGCGTTTCACCTATTTGAATCATAACACATAGAAAATACATTTCAACCCTCCATTATCTGGGCTATTCCACCAAGTAAGAACATTTTCTTTCCTTAATATTTTTGTATACCTTCCACTACCATACACATTACACAGTACCAACATACTCATTACATAGCTATCTAGCCGCTATTCCCACAATTAGGGATAATACTGAACATATAAGTTCATAATACCAACTCGCAAAATTAGCACCTCGGTGCTCAAGCCATAGGCAAAGATTCGGCCTCAAGTCCTACAGACCGGCCCAATATAAAACTTACGGAGATTACATCTCTCCCCTCAATCGGGGAGTCACAAGCCATCAAGGTAATTATATTACTGAGCGCTCGAGTGCGAACATAGACGTGTGGAAGGAATTTAAAGAATTATATCTCAAACTGAATCAAGTACGCACGATAAGAATTCCAAGATTGTGAAGTGTTTCCTAAAAGGTTTGAAGCCTTCCGAGGATAAGCACAGGCGTCCCCGTACCGATCCACGAGACTCTACCAACCGGCTCATGACTCATGAGGCCTAGTAACCTAGGCTCTGATACCAACTTGTCACGACCCCAAAACCCGATCGTGATGGCGCCCAACACATTGCTAGGCCAGCCCGACCAATCAACTGAAACACAGAGCTATCAGCTCTCACTTTACCCTTTTTAGGCATAAACAACAATAATATAATGAAATGACATCTAGCACATCGAGGATAGATATCCCAAAACCATTATAAACCTCCCACCGAATCAGGAGTCATAAGTCACGAGCCTCTACCAGAATTTATACACTGTGATAGTGTATACAACTGTGCACAAGTGTGGGATAGACAGAACAAAAATAAAGATAAACTGGAGAGTCGGGTCCTGCGGACGCTGGCAACTACCTCGATTGTCCAAAGTAATCTCCAAGCAGCTATAGACTCATATCTGCTGTGATGTGCCTGGATCTGCACACAAGGTGCATGGAGTCGGGTGTGAGTACTTCCAACTCAGCGGTAATAAAAATAAATGATGCCGAGGAAAAGAAAACCACACAAAGCACTATCTCATGCTACACAATACAGAACTATCTTTAAACTTCGATACACTATTATTTTATTCCCTTTCAGCATATGTGAGTAGATTATTTAGAAATCTCATTTTTAGCTTTCTTTCATGATAACATACCAATACCTGGGTACAACCTCAAGCAGTGCAAGTCTGCACTCAAATCAGACCCTTGGGCTCAGCACTCCTTAACAATTACCACCAGGGGATCTGGTCAATAAGGTAAATAATGTATGAGTGCTATATGTTATGCCGCGTAGTACAAACAAACCAATGTAGGTATGCCATGCAATGCATATGACGCTGTGGCGTACAACCCGATCCATGCAAAGGTGCCCGCGCTCACTGTGGGGGTTCAGACTCCGGAGGAGCTCCTATAGCCCAAGCGCAATATCAATATCACACCTGCTGCGGCGGGCATCCCGATCCATATACTACTACGGCGTGCAGTCCGATCCATGCATGTATATGTATATGCTTACATAAATCGTCATGCTCTCACATATGGCCCTCGGCCCCAATCAGTCTAACGAATAATCAAGAAAGCCCCTCGGGCAACAGTATCGTATTATCTCACAGCTAGAAATGTCATTAAAACCTTGTTCAAGTTTTTCATAACCTTAAAAAAATGATAAGTAGCATAATACCATTTAAAACCTTAGATTGAGATAAAAATATGCACAGTGTTATCAAGACAGTATACTAATCCCTGAAGGATTCAGATAATCGGCACGAAACCCAAAACATGATAATCAGTCCAATTTCCGATAATAAATCTTTATTAGGATGTCAATTCAATTTCAAGAAATTAGGTGTTATTATTTATTAAGCGGGACGGACCAAGTCACAATCCCCAATGGTGCTCTACCCCATGCCCGTTATCCGGTGTGAAAGTCACCTCAAAACCGCACTAGGATGTGCAAGTCCGGAGTTTACTAACCCTCAGGATATCATTTACAAATATTACCCACCTCGAACCGGCGAAAACTCATGCCCGCGACGCCTTTGCTCCTCAAATTGGCCTCCACGCACATCCAATCTATCAAAAATCATAAGTAATATATCATAATATGCTAATGGGACATAACCCAATCGAAAGAACTCGAAAAATACTCAAAATCATGAAATTGGCAAAACCCGAGCCCGGGGCCCACGTCACGAAAAATTCTGAAATTCACATTTTCCGAATCCTCGTCTTGCCACGAGTCCGTACATACCAAATTCACAAAAATCGGAGTTCATTTGACCCCTTAACTCACCATTTCTATCCAAGAGGGTTTTCTACCATTTTCAACAAAAAATTTCAAATTAAACACCACAACTTGCAATAGATTCGAGTTATACAACCAAAATTGAGTTAAGAGTACTTACCCTATTGTTCTATATGAAATATCGGACCAAAAATTGCCTTATCCGAGCTCCAAATCGCAAAAATGGAAAATGGGTTCGAAGTCCCATTTCCAAAACTTAACATTCTGTCCGGCGCTATTCACGTAACTGTTCACTGTTCACCCGCACAGTACTGTACACGGGGTATTGTACATATCTACTATTCACGGGTACTATTCACATCACTGTTCATTGCAGCAGCTTTTTCTCTAAATTGCAGCACAGCCATCTTTTACTAAAATGGCTCTAACTCCATCATACGAACTCGAAATTAGACAATTCTTTTTCCTATGGATCCGTAATTTTGTTACGGATCTAGTTGTTCAAACAAAACTGAATTTGGAGCTGATTTTCTCATTTCAATACCAATTTTGCTCGTTAAACAATTAACTCACATATCACGTCAAAAACTCAATCGCGACTTGATGAAATTAAACCAAAATTTCCAGATCAGTCCTATAATTCATGATTTAAATTCTCGAAGTCTCAAAATCAAATTTGGATCTCTAGAACTAAAAATAAACCTTTGGATCATTACATTTATGCTCAAAACGGCAAAATCTTCCAAAAATGACCCGTTGGACATCCGAAACACACCCGAGACCCCCGAGAGCTCAACCAAATATACAGACATGATCTATTACCTCATTCCAACTTGCTCGAATCATAAAATCACTATCGTTAACATCAAAATCATCCATTTTTAGCAAATTCAAGCTTAAGTTTAACTATAACTTTCAAAATTCTTATTCGATCAAAAACCCGACCAAACGACGTCCGAATGACCTGAAATTTTGCAGAAATATCCAAATTCACCTAACAGAGCTACTGCAACTGTCGGAATTCCATTACGATTCCCGGATAAAAAAATCATCTATCGTTCGGATTTCGCCAAAATTCAATCTTAGCCAATTCAAGCATGTTTCTACACCAGACCTCCAAATTCCATTCTGATTGCTCTCTTAAGCCGCAAATGACCTCCCGGAGCTGACCAAATCATCAGAATTCGATTCCGAGCTCTATAACTCACAAGTCAACATCCGATTGACTTTTCCCATTTATTCCTTCTTCTAAGAGACTATTTGTCTCAATTCCAACCAAACTCCATCCGAATTGACTCAAACTCACCAAACATACATATTGAAACATGAACAAGCATATAACGGGGAAAACGGGGTGATAACTCACATGATGACGGGTTAGGTCAGGTCATCACAATACATATCAAACTTAGCTGAAAATTCCTTTTTAACGCCTATTTTTTTGTTGTATTAATGAATACAACAACTTAAATACATGAGAATACGCTATATAAAATCATAAAAAGGATCTATAATACGTGATATAGCAAAGGGTATCTATAAATAGCTAATTAGACCTAAAAGATGGTGTTTTATAAAAAATTCTCTATTTTTTATCCCTTCGTTGAACATTAATTAATCTTGATGTCCCAAATAAGAACGATTGGATTGTGAATTCTCCGGTCTATTTTAGTTTCATTTTCTGTTTTGCCTCTGTGGTCTTGATTTGGGGTGTATTTTCAGCTGCTTTTGTTGTTGTTGTTCTTCTTCACTTTATCCTTTTCGTTTTCTTCCAATCGCAAATACTCACCATATTTTTCGTAGCTTTGCTGTTGTTTTTTTTAAAGCTTTGTTTTTAAGAAAATAAGATTTTGAAGGTTTGGTTATAATAAACCAAAAAAAATAATTACGTGAATGGTGTTTGAATAAAATGATGGTGAGGAGTGGTGTTTAAGCCTTTCTGTAGGATAAATAAGAAGAACGAGAAAAGATAAATTATTGAATTTGAATCTGGTATGGGAGAAGAAGAGGAAAATGAGTTGAAGAAGATGACGGAAAGTGGAGGAGGCAATGGTGAAAATGGTGGTGGACTTTGAAGAAGAAGGAAATAAAAAAAAACAAAAAGAAAATCTGTTTTTTGGGATCTTTACGCGTCTATATTTGGTGAAACTCACTTTATATGTCAATTCAGCAAGAAGTGTCTAATTGGAACAAAGTTCATGTAACGTATGTGCTCATTAGGAACACCCCTAAGTCCAGGTGTCTAAATAAAATATTGTGCCAAAAGTGTTTCCGTATGTATTCGGCCTAAATTTAACGAGTGCATGACGTATGAATGCATGACGCATGTTTTCATACATCAACCACTTCAATGCAAAAAATATAGGCGCCATTGGATTATCACATTTTAGTTCTAAATACATCAATTTAACATCAACTTAATTTGGCTGTTCAAGTAGGTCAATATTATTACATTAATGCTCTTCATATGTTGTTAAGTTTACTTATTTAATTAAGAGCCTGTTATTCCTAGTTAGAAGTCTCTGTCTTGAGGGTTAATATAGGTGATCAATCCTAGGGTTTAATATGGTTGATATCAGTCTCATCCCATAAATGATAGTAGTAAGCATAATGGTTATTAAAGTAAATGCTTAAAGTTGTATACACACTTCTAATTAACTATAATCAAGACAACTCTCTTAAGACTTCTATTATCAAACGCTTTTCGGGAGGAGAGAATGAATCCTCACGTTAACATATCAATTAATCCATTTAATTTGAACCATTAAGGAACACCCTTATCATGTTTGAGTTCCATCGGCTCTTGATCCCAACACTTGCAGTTCTCTATTTCTGAAATCCAAAAAATATTACCAAATATTTGTATGGTATATACTCTAAGTAAGACATGTATAGAGATGAGAAAGGATGTAGGCATAGGCTAGACCTTTCTACAAAATTAAAATATGATATCATCACCTATATAACAGCCGCATTAAGACTTGGCCTAACACCCATTCAAATAGATATCAGGACGACCAAAAAATATTTATTATTTTGGCTTTTAATTACTAGTAATAAATATGATACGGAGATGCATTGTCACGGGCCTACGTTTTCCCGGACGATAGCGGCACTAAAACGCCCGTGCGGCGCCAGCAGTCACCCCGCACTGCTGGCCAGCCATACCTCAATCCCAGGTTTTCTAGCACGATCCTGTGCCTGTGGGAGGACATGCCACGGAGGCATGCTCCAACTGTGCCGCCCGACCATATGTCAAGGCACGAAGCCCCGACTAGTTGTGGCGCTTCTCATCTTAGGATCACATCCAAGCGCGCACCTGGGGTCGGCTAGGGACTTGCTGGTCCTTCGCCTTGACTGAGCATCACTCTCGCATGCACAGCCTGATCCTCAAGCTTGACACTCGCCTCGTGCATCCGCACCTAGCTTGTGTTTCGCCCGAGTAGGACAACATTCAGTCCTTGGCCCTCGTCGTATGCGCCTTTCATAGCATGCCTGTACTTGCCTCCGGTTTAAGAGCCCATACTCGCCTGCCTTTGGCATAGGCCAACATTGCCCTCGCGACATACTTCCATCCGGTATAGTGCAGTGTCGCCCCACAGCTGCACGTCTAGGCCAACGGACCCTTGCTCGCTTAGCGGAACCCAAGCCAAGCTCACAAGTCGACATATGACACCCCTAAGACGGATGCATCAAGTGTCCAATCGGCACGGAGGTCTCCATCCAACACTTCGGCAGCCCGCGGGGCTTAGCCGTCCCACACGTTAAGCCTCTCGCGCCCGATTGGTGCCCAACGCTAGCCCGAAGGCGTTGCACCGTCCATAGAGTTCCCAATCTCGTATGGATACCTAAGACACTCCTTTGAGCTGTCTAGGCAGGCCCCTGAGGTTGCCCTCAGAGTGGCTCATTCGGTGCGGCTCCGTAGATGCCCGCACGGGGGAGGCAGGTTGAGCTTGAAGACCTATACCCCCCTTATATATACTTAAAATAAAAAGTCCCATGTTCCAGGAGTAGACATGTTTTTGCCAGAGAATCAGAATGGCTCCTACTCACATCAATGACCAATTATTCAGCATATATAAGGGCACACTAGGAACAAGGCTAAGAGCCAAAGTTCCTATATTCCCAACTTAAGTTAGCACTTAGGACATGCAACTCAACATGTCAAGATTGTTGTTGCCTCATGCAACGTCCCTGCCTGATAATCCCGTTTTGCACACTGCCAACACACGCCGCCTACGCGACTGGCACTCGTCTTGCAGCACTGTAGCTCGCAAGACGTAAGGCTGTCATGACCTCAAAATCTGAGGTGTGACAACTCTCCCACACTCATCATGTCATCGACCTCGATGACAACATCAATGCCTACGGCACCCGGAGTCTGCCCCCTCGGGGGTGACCATGGCTCCCTTAATCCTTGTGGGTTGGACCTCCTCGAAGTCCTTTCTCAAAAGGAGTCGTGCCCCATGCACTTCTCCCCCAAGTATCTTCCAAGCGTGCCTTCTGCACTGCACCTCCTACCGGTGTTCGCTCGGAAAGTGCCTCCGCACTTGCACCCTCTGGTGACTAACTTTGTGGCGACCCACACTAGTCAACCACACCATGACCCTCACGGCCTTCATATCCGTCCGAAGCTCCTTCCTCAATGGAAAGTGCAGCTCTCACAGTTCAACAACTTGAGTAACTCGTGCTTTCGTGGCTTAACGGCACACCAAGCCCTCTTTGTGCACTTAGGCGGAGCTAACGCAGTTCAATCATATGCATAGCCCTTTTCTCGCCCTCATTCTCATGGAAAGATCATCTTGCTTCTGGATTTGCAATCTATGCAATGTTGCCTTAGTGCAGGCGGGTTCTCCCACACTCAATGTGGAGAACACTTCTTCATGTACCTGTCCCACTTGGCATAACGGTTCGGCCTTTACGGAAACCCACGCTGCAACATGGCACTCTCGGCACTTGGCATAACAGCTCGGCCTCTGGAAACCCATATTGCACATGACACCTTTGGCAACCCATCTGTTTCGTGCCCTTTGGCACTCATCAAGCTCTTTGGGATGTACTCTTGGTGAGTAACACATTCTCAAAGTCATGGCATCGCAACATTCAAGAACAAAGCTCTTTGTTTTCCAACTGTCACTTCCTCAACAAGTACCCAATGCTCCCGGTAGTACCTCGTACTCGCCCTATAGACAAGAACCCTCTTGGTCTTGCTAGCACGGCTTCCCGGTTTGGTGTGCCTCGCACATGGCTCGTCTCAACGGCCCCGATCATCCGGCGTACCCCTTTCCAGAAAGACACCTTCTAACTTGGAATCCCGCTCGATTCTGAAGCTTCGCTTTCCTTCGACTTCGTATCCTCACCGTGGCAATTCAGCGCCGTGCCTCCCCATAAAATGGTTTGGCTATTTTTCACAACCTTGGTGGCTCACTCCACCCCAGTGTGACATTCGCACACACCCGCCTTGAAGCATGGACATCGGTCCTCCTTCGCGGTTGTTAAGGGACTCTCCTGCCATTCATCGCAACCCTTTAGATGGCTAGGTGACCTACTATCACCCATTGCACGGAAGACACCTTTGACAATTCTCAGTCCAAACAAGATGCTCCCAAAACCACATTCCAAAACATAGACGATGGCGGAAACAACGACTATGAAGTGGTCTGATCTGCTCTGATACCACGTGTCACGGGCCTACGTTTTCTCGGACGATAGCGGCACTAAAACGCCCGTGCGGCGCCAGCAGTCACCCCGCACTGCTGGCCAGCCTTACCTCAATCCCAGGTTTTCTAGCACGATCCTGTGCCTGTGGGAGGTCATGCCACGGAGGCATGCTCCAACTGTGCCGCCCGACCATATGTCAAGGCACGAAGCCCTGACTAGTTGTGGCGCTTCTCATCTTAGGATCACATCCAAGCGCGCACCTGGGGTCGGCTAAGGACTTGCTGGTCCTTCGCCTTGACTGAGCATCGCTCTCGCATGCACAGCCTGATCCTCAAGCTTGACACTCGCCTCGTGCATCCGCACCTAGCTTGTGTTTCGCCCGAGTAGGACAACATTCAGTCCTTGGCCCTCGTCGTATGCGCCTTTCATAGCATGCCTGTACTTGCCTCCGGTTTAAGAGCCCATACTCGCCTGCCTTTGGCATAGGCCAACATTGCCCTCGCGACATACTTCCATCCGGTATAGTGCAGTGTCGCCCCACAGCTGCACGTCTAGGCCAACGGACCCTTGCTCGCTTAGCGGAACCCAAGCCAAGCTCACAAGTCGACACATGACACCCCTAAGACGGATGCATCAAGTGTCCAATCGGCACGGAGGTCTCCATCCAACACTTCGGCAGCCCGCGGGGCTTAGCCGTCCCACACGTTAAGCCTCTCGCGCCCGATTGGTGCCCAACGCTAGCCCGAAGGCGTTGCGCCGTCCATAGAGTTCCCAATCTCGTATGGATACCTAAGACACTCCTTTGAGCTGTCTAGGCAGGCCCCTGAGGTTGCCCCCAGAGTGGCTCATTCGGTGCGGCTCCGTAGATGCCCGCACGGGGGAGGCAGGTTGAGCTTGATGACCTATACCCCCCTTATATATACTTAAAATAAAAAGTCCCATGTTTCAGGAGTAGACATGTTTTTGCCAGAGAATCAGAATGGCTCCTGCTCACATCAATGACCAATTATTCAGCATATATAAGGGCACACTAGGAACAAGGCTAAGAGCCAAAGTTCCTATATTCCCAACTTAAGTTAGCACTTAGGACATGCAACTCAACATGTCAAGATTGTTGTTGCCTCATGCAACGTCCCTGCCTGATAATCCCGTTTTGCACACTGCCAACACACGCCGCCTACGCGACTGGCACTCGTCTTGCAGCACTGTAGCTCGCAAGACGTAAGGCTGTCATGACCTCAAAATCTGAGGTGTGACATGCATGCTACGTTATTTAATAGACTCTATAGTACCTTTTTGTAATCTATGGATCTTTACTTCTTGGAGCAAAATAGGCTTAATCACATCATATTTCACATCTCATGGTCATATAGTTAGATAGTGATCAAATTAAGAAAAAGCAACAATGATATATATGAAGATGTGATGACCGAGGACGTCATATTTTGTTTTAGAATTCAATTCGATATTATAAAGCCTTCAAAATCTCATTGTATTTTCCCTCGATTTGTGTACGTAGTTTGGACGTGTTTCCAGAAAACCTTTTTGTGGAAATTAAGAAAACTAGTAATTTTTGTTTTTAAAGTTGATTTTAATTGACTTCGGATAACGCTTTGAGTTAACGGAACCGGATCCCTATTTTGATGGTCCCGGTAAGTCTGTAGTAAAATATAGGACATCGGCGTATGCCCAAAATAAGATTTGGAGGTCCTTAGCCCGAGTAATGAATTTTTGTTAAATATTGTAAGTCTGAAAACTAATGGTTTAAAGAAGTTGATTAATGTTTGATCTCATTGGTATCGGGCCAGTATTTCGGTTTGGAGTCCGGTACAGGTTTAATATAATATTTAAATTATATCTGTGAAATTTAGTGAAAAACGGAGTTTGTTTGACGTGATTCGGGCAACCGGTTGTGAAAATAGGAATTTTAAAGTGTTCTTGAGAAATTCATGTGATTTGGTACTAAATTCGTAGTTCTATATGTTAAATTGGAGATTTGATTGCACAAGCAAGTTTGTATGATATTTTAAGACCTGTGTGCATGTTTGGTTTGGGGCCCCGATAGCTCGGGTGAATTCGGATAGGCTTCAGGGTGCTTTGGAACATAGGAAATTTTGCTGGTGTGACTGAACCTGTTGTAGGTCTGATCTCGCAAACGCGAGATCAGGCATCGCAATTACGAATTCTGTAGGTTCCACATTTGTGAGGCTTTCATCACAATTGCGATTAGAAGCTGGGCCACACAGTTTTCGCAACTGCGAAGATTTCTTCGCATTTGCGAAGTAAAGCTCGGAGGGTAAGTGATCGCAAATGTGATCATTTGGTAGCTTTTGCGGAGGTTCATGTTCTCAATTGCGAACTAACCTTCGCAATTGTGAATGCAACAGAGGATTGAAGGACTTCACATTTGCGATGGTCCCTTTGCATTTGCGAAGCTCATGTCGCAAATGAGACATCTGCAATTGTGTAAAAGGGACTTAGACAAAAATTTTGGTCATTTCCCAATTTTTCAAAACCTAAACCTCAAGAGGCAATTTTTCAAATGCCGTTTCTTTCAAAAATCATAGGTAAATGATTCTTAACTCATTTCTTTCAATCTTTCACTCTTTAAAGATTTCAAAATAGAATCTGGGATTTTATGGTGTAATTAGGGATTTTTGGGTAGAAACTAGAGATTTCAAAATTTGGGGATTTAGACCTCAAATTGAGGTGGGCTATCAAAACAAATTGTATATAAAGGCTTTGGGTGAATGGATAATCGGATTTTGGTCCGAGTTACGGGTTTGGACCAAGCGAGTCCAGGGGTTGACTTTAGTTGAATATTTCCAAAATGGCCCAAACTGAATTCTTTGCAATAGTGGGTAGTTCCTAAGGCTTTAATTAAATTGTTTGGTTGGTAATTGCTAGATTCTATTGGTCAGGAGGCTCGTGAGAAAGAAAAAGCGGTGTTTGAGCTTTGAGTTTAGCGTGGGAGCGAGTTCAGTGTTGTGGCTAATCTTAACTTGAGGGATTAGGTATTAATTGCTTACTTGTTACGTGTTTGGATATTAAGTACAATATATAGGTGAGGTGACGAGTACCGATATATTGTTGTGGAGTCATAGCATGTGAGTGAGTCTTATTCTTGTAGATATCGTATACTTTAATCATATTATTCATGTTTAAACTAGCTATTTGATATGTTGAGTAATTACCTATCATGTTTTATTGAAGTTGGTATTGGTTGAACAATTATTCCAAGTTGAGATTGGTATTGTAGAACTAAGTGTTAGAAGTAAGACTTGTCGTTGTCATTTTATCTCCCTATTATTATTGTCTCTTGTTTTGATGAGGTAGAGTGCTAAAACACGAAGGGTGATGTCGTGTACGCTTATATTATTTATATGGTGAGGATGAGTGATAAAGCACAAAGGGTGATGCCGTGCATGTTTATATTACGTACATGGTGGGGAAGAGTGATAAAGCATGAAGGGTGATGCCGTGCACGTTTACATTACGTACATGGTGGGGAAGAGTGATACAATACGAAGGGTGATGCTGTATACGTTTCTATTTGGCGAGGTTGAGAGTAAAAGCACGAAGGGTGATGGCGTGCACTTTTCGTTTGTTGTATTTACTTGTTATTACCAGTTCAAGGAGTACAAGCTGTTTAAATTCCTCATTGTTGTGATTCTGTATCTTGCAACCACCTTAGCATGTTTCCCATCCTGTTAATTCCTGCTTAGCTTTAACTAGTTATAATCTGCTAGTATTTTGATTAATTGCACAGGTTTATGTATGTGTCTTGTCCTAGCCTCATTACTATTTTGTCGAGGTTAGGTTCGACACTTACCAGTACATGGGGTCGGTTGTACTGATACTGCACTCTACACTTGTTGTGCAAATTTCGATACTGGAACGTGTTGTGCTGGGTGGAGATGCTACCTTCAGTTCAACAGGAGACCCAAGGTAGATCTGCCGGCGTTCGCAGACCTTGGAGTTCCTTTCCAGTTATCCTAGTTTCCTGTTTTCTTTTAATTCGAGAACAATTTTATTTTCTTTCAACCAGTATTTGTAGAGACTCTTAGAAGTTCGTGAATTGTGATACAAGATTTTTGGGTAGTCATATTTGAGTACTTGGATTATTATATAATTCCGCACTCCTCTAATTTGTATTAGTTTAATTGTTATTATTTACTGAATTAGTTTGTGGTTAGTGTATTAGTCAAAATTACCCTATTTTAGTGGCGGTATTAACCCCATCCAAATTAACCTATTTTAGCGGCCATGAACCCGACCACGTCTGATCCATACTACTCAAGAAATAAGCGTCGAGATCGAAACCCCTCCATGAGCGGAAAGCATCCCCTCGACCCGGCAGAGATAAAATGTGATGAATGAGACATCTTCTACTATAAATAAAGGGCAAAAAAGAAGAATGTGGGGGGGGGGAGGATACCTTCTTGATCTTTCTTGAACACCCACGAGTACAAGAATATAAAGAAAGAGAAGAACTATGGGGGCTTCTCCACCAGACCTGGCAATCCATTAGCACAGGAACATGAAGAGAGACAAAAGGTCCATGAAAAGCTCATGAAGCTCGATGTAAGGAAGATAAAAGATCTTTCCCCTTCGACGCTGCCCGGGGGGACTAATGGATTGTAAGTTCCTGAACCTCCTCAAGGGGAGGCGGGACAAATTTTGATGATCAATAAAGTTTTCCCAATATTATCCCTATTTAATCTTTTATTTTGTAGTTTTGTCTTTCGATTCGGTATTAATTATGATTGACTATGATTTACCCCTTCAACTATATTGATTGATTTGCTCGGAAGGTATCGTTTAACTTTTGAGTCAAATAATTTGATGTCGTCTATGGGATTTCCTAGTGAAAACACTTAGTTCTTCCCGCATCAAAGCAAAAGAAACACCATAAAGATAACTCGACTCAAACTAGAGTCAATGGAGAAGCCCCCGGGAGCCCCTCCTCATCCTTTATACTGTATCAGGCCAGAAATCGGCATGAAGGCACCACAAAAAAAGAATCACAAATTTCCCCGAAGCAACCTGAAGGCCACGGGTCAAAATAGATAATCACACAGTTCGATCTCGCTCAAACTAGGACTCAGGCTAAGTGCCTTCACCATCAAGATATTATAGTTCGACCTTGCTCGAACAGGGACTCATGCCAAGTTCCTTCACCATCAAAGTATTATAGTTCAACCTCACTCAAACTAGAGCTCAGGCCAAGTGCCTTCGCCATCAAAGTATTATAGTTCGACCTCGCTCAAACTGGAACTCAGACTAAGTGCCTTCGGCCTTAAAGTATTACAATTCGACCTCACCTGAACTGGAATTCAGGCTAAGTGCCTTCACCATCAAAGTATTACAGTTCGACCTCGCTCGAACTGGGACTTAGGCCAAGTGCCTTCGCTATTGAAGAATTATAGTTCGACCTCGCTCGAACTGCAGCTCAGGCCAAGTGCTTTCGCCATCAAAATATTATAGTTCGACCTCGCTCGAACTAGAACTCAGGCCAAGTGCCTTCGCCATCAAAGTATTATAGTTCGATCTCTTTCGAACTGGGACTCGGGCCAAGTGCCTTCGGCATCAAAAGTATTTTAGTTCGACCTCGCTCGAACTGACTTAGGTTAAGTGCCTTCTCTATCAAAATGTTACAGTTCGACCTCGCTCGAACTGGAACTCAAGCTAAGTGCCTTCACCATCAAGGTATTACAGTTCGACCTCACTCGAACTGGGACTCAGGCCAAGTGACTTCGCTATCAAAGTATTTGTCACGACCCAAACCCCGATCGTGATGGCGCCCAACACAATGCTAGTCAAGCCCGACCATATTACCTCTTAAACCAAAAAAATATTAACTCCAATTAATCTAGTTAAACTTAAACATCAAGTGATCATATAAAATGGCAACGTAATCATAAAAGAATACAAAGTACGGTCCCAACCATATCGTGGTTTCACGAGTTTAAGCCTCTATTGAATAAGCATCCTAGAACAAACAAGTCTAAGCAAGACGAAACAACAAAATGAGTATGAAGGAGAAAACCGGTCCTGCGGACGCCGGCAGCTACCTCGTAGTCTCCGCAAAAGTAGATGATGATTAGCAGCTACAATAACTCAACTGCTCTCGGGCACCTGTGGATCTGCACAGAAAGTGCAGGGGAGTGGGGTGAGTATATTTCAACTCAGTGAGTAATAATAATAAACAATAACTGAAAGTAAGAACTCATGTGCTATCACTAAACAGTTCTAAGGCAAACCCCACAGGTAAGTCATCACTATACTAAGTACTCTAATCACCAATCCACATCTATCTCATCAAGGTCCCACACTAACGGAATCCCCTCTCGCCACAACGGTGTACAACCATCTCCATATACATGTGTCCCTAAGGCATAAGTATCTAATAAATATAATGTTGCGGCGTACAACCCGATTCAATATATATATATATATATATATATATATATATATATATATATATATATATATATATATATATATATATATATATATGCGCGCGCGTGTGTATGACGACCCAAAGGTTCATCACATGTTTTATCATCTATTTTATGCTTCCCAGGCCTTGAAAACCTCATTTTCTATCGCCTCGATTTGCATGCGTAATCCGGGAGCGTAGCTAGAAATTTTGTGTTGAAATGTGTGAATTATGTGAAAAAATTGAAGAATTTTTATATTAATATTATTATAGTTGACTTTGATCAACAATATGTATATACTGCTGCGGCGTGTAGCCCAATCCAATATATATACTGCTGCGGCGTGCAGCCCGATCCAATATGTATATACTACTGCGGCGTGCAGCCCGATCCAATATATGTACTGCTGCGGCGCGCAACCTGATCCAATATGTATATATATATATGAATATAATACCTCCTAACGGGTCCTCGACCCTGTCTCAATTAGTATAGGATTGGTCTTTCAGGCTCACTCAGCTAAATCAGGGGGCTTCCACCCTAAGTAATTCATCTCTCACGGTACACATCTAGTACTGGCTCTTAACAGGCTATTCAGCTAGTTTCACGGCTGAGTATAAGTTCCAACACGATATAAGGGTCACCTAGCTCTACAGGTCCCCTAGTGATCTACAGATCGGCACAAGGCCCCAAACATGGCTATTAGCCCAAATTACACAGTTATAATCTCAGCAACATTCATAAAACACAGTCTACTATAAGCCGGGAAAGACCAAGTCCAAGACCCCAATCACAATGTCACCACGCCCATCACAAGACGCGTATCTCATCTCAACATAGCACTATGAAGTGCTAGTACGGGGTTTCAAACCCTCAGTACATTATTTGCTACTACCACTCACCTCGAACTGGTAGAAGCCTCAGTACGTCATGCGCTTGCCTCGCAAATTAACGTCCTCGGATGCCAAATCTGCTCAAAATCAATTATAATACATCAATATATGCTAAATTCACGTAATCCATTCAAAATAACCCAAATTGCATCAAAACCCACAAAGTTGTCAAAACCTGAATTTTGGTGCGCTTCTCGAAAAATTACAAAAGTTACATATTCGGAACTCTCGTCTCGATACGAGTCTAGGCATATAAAATTTACCAAATTCGGACTCTATTTGCCTGCTCGAATCAGTGTTTTACCAAAGCCCTGGCCTAGACTAAATTTCCTCACAATTTGATCCAATTTCAGTGAATTAGAGGGAGATTTCGAGATAAAAACGCGTAAATGAATCATAAAACTCACCGCCGATGATAACCCGATGATCTCCCAGCAATTGCTCGTCCAAATCACCCCATTTCGCCTCTCAATACCGAGCCCTAATGTTTTGCAACTTATGAAATTTTTAACTCTTCTGTTATTTTTAACACAGGCACGATTTCCGCTCATGCAACTCCTGACTCGCTCCTGCGAGTCCGCTTCTGCGGACAATAGTCCGCTCCTGCGGTTCCATACCAAACTGACCAGTTTCGCTTCTGCTGTCCAGGTCTCGCACCTGCGAGACCGCCTAAGCGGACTGGGCTCCGCTTCTGCGAAAACTCACCGACCTGGCCTCCTCCGCTCTTGCGATCATGGGCTCGCTTCTGCGAGCCCGCCCCTGCGCATCCTTGGGCGCTTCTACGGAAATGCCCAAACAAGCCCAAACTCGCTTCTGCGAGAGAAGATCCGCCTCTACGCTTCCGCTTCTGCGGTCCCCCACCCGCAGAGGCGAAAATATCAGAAGCCAATTTCCATGTTTTCCTCCCGTTTGAACTACCGAAACCACCCCGGGTCCCCCGGGACCCCAACGAAAGCCACAAACATACTCCATAGCACCATACGAACTTGCTCCAATGATAAAACACGTACTTTAACATGGAATAACATCGAATTCAAGCAATTCAAGCCTAAGTTTTCATTCAACTTCCTAACCGACATTCGATCAAAAACCCGACCAAACGACCTCCGAATGACCTGAAATTTTGTAGGCACATCCAACATCACCTAAAGGAGCTACTACAACTGTCGGAATTCCATTCCGACTCACGGATCAAGATCTCACCTACCGATCGGATTTTGCTGAAATTCAACTTTAGCCAATTCAAGCCTAAAACTACACCGGGCCTCCAAATTCACTTCCGATCGCTCTCCTAGCTCATAAATGACATCCCGGAGCTGACCGAATCATCAGAATTTGATTCCGATCTCTCTAACTCTCAAGTCAATGTCCAGTTGATTTTTCCCAACTATTCCTTCTTCTAAGAGACTTTTTGTCTCATTTCCAACTAAACTCAATCCAAATTGATTCAAACTCGCCAAACATGCATATTGAAACATTAACAAGCATATAACGGGGATAACGGGGTGATAACTCACATGATGATGGGCCGGGTCATCACATTCTCCCCAACTTAAGCAAACGCTCGTCCTCGAGCGGACCAAGAGTTGTACTAGATTCAACACAATAACTGAATGACCTCACCAAGCATATACTCGGGGTGATACCACTTCACCTTATCTTTCATAAATCCGATAACATAGTATAGCTAAATTTCCACAGTCTATCTGAACCATAAACCACATTGCACTTTCCGTAATCATATACCAAATCTGAATCCCACATCTATACTCAGAGTACACACGATCCAACTGTAATAGCCAAACTCGCCATTCCGGGTGAGATCACATGATGTATCAAACAACCCAATCACTCAAGACGATAGTCTCTAATCGCAACAACTGGCCATAATAACCAAATACTAGCAGAAAGAACCTTTCTCATTAGATAGAGTCTTATTCCAACACCTTCATATCCTGCCCACGGCAACCGCACACGCGATATATCGAACCCATCTCTCAGGTCAACCATTCATGAATCCATTTCCCTTTTAATTGATACTAAAACAGAATTCGAAGCCAAATCTCGATATTACCCTTCTAACCAACTGAAATCATACATGCTCGCACTCATTAATGACTCAAATGATCATTTAGGCTATAACACACCACACCGGTGATATGACGCCTCAACACCGGCCTAAGCCGCGACAAGCACAACACAAGCTCCAATAGGAAACGTCTGAACATACTCAAATCATGACAACTGACTCCAACAATAGAGCTGTAGTTCAATTCCTCTATACCATCATATCATAAAACTAAGATCCCGTCTCACATCATAGGAATAGAGTACATGACTCCTTCTCGAAAGGTCATAACATCACGTGGCCTTGCCACGACTCATGATTCTATCCAAACACTATTATTCACGAAGCACCTCAAGTCACCATGCTCAGAACGGTTATCCACGCACAGATCTAGGTCTGAACCCAAGCAATCAATCACACCTGCGGTGATACAATTGATGTACGCTATCAAATCCTGAAAGGACATAACCGATGTGCTATTCCCCGAGCAATACCCAATACGGTCTATTCCATAGAAGCTAGGAAGTATTGTATACAAGGTAACATATAGGAAGCTATATTTTCCACATCACACTGTTGCGGCGCGCAACTCGTTCCAATAACATACCCGTGGTGGCGTGCCACCCGATCCAGATACCATACCTGTGGCGGCGTGCCACCCGATCCAAATACTATACCTGTGGCGGCGTGCCACCCGATCCAAATACTATACCTGTGGCGGCGTGCCACCCAATCCACGAATACATCTAGCAAAGGGAATGCACATCGAGTCAAGTTGCTCATTGCAACAAACATATATATATATATATATATATATATATAGCCTCAAGCTCGGCCACATGAAATGCATCCGACAAAGTTCCTCAATATAGCCTCAAGCTCGGACACATGAAACGCATCCGACAAAGTTCCTCAATACCAAAACTGAATCAATGGTAGATACCTCTACACTGACATCCGCCACAAAGGCCCAACTGACAAAGAATACCTACCAGCCGTCCGTCGGCCCTAGGGTACATCTACCTTACGGGAGCATAATCTGATACACTCTACTACGCAGTTTGTGGCATTTTCCTGACATAGTCCATATCACATTAGTCTATACAATGTGACTTATGACAACCAGTCTGCAATCATATATCATTATTCCAATTCATCATATCAAGTAACGAGATAACCACCAGGGCTCCCAATTTCCAATAACCGCTAAACGGTACCGATACACACGACATACCACCACTGCATAGGCGGATTACGAGAACTTCTAGTCTCTAACACATATATAACACATGGATCACTATGCCTGATTCCACTCTCCACCGTACGAACACGTAACACACATCAAGCATCCACTCATACCACGTACGCCATTCAGAACTTTCCCTATGCCAACAACAACTCAATCATCACTGTCAATCCAACAGGAGGATACCACAATACCACTAAATATTATCAATTTACATTACCTAGCCCTTTTGACCATATACTCTGCCAAATCACTAGAATAGCAGTACCATTCTTTATTTAATCACCAGAAAGATGGATCCTCAGATTATCTGCAGCTGCCCACGCTGCTTTGGGATTTTAATGACGTCCCATATAATATGAACCGATCTCGAAACTTTGAACATGCCGATATCATCTTTCCATAGCACAACACATATACCATACTGCACCAAGATACATGGAGAATTTCTATCCCTCTCCCACGCCGCAAACATTGACGCACTCAACTAGTCAAGAACTTTCACGATCCCATATAGAGAAACTCTTTGCCCATTTCATGCTTCGCATACCGATAGGAATATAATCATTTTCAAACCATGATAAAACACATCGCAACTCTTTCCTCCCATTCATTGCATAAGCTTAACTGCTAGGATTGAGTTCTTTTACCCACCTCGAGCTACGCAACTGCCAGCACATCAAGAGCTTTATTGCACCATAACTGCAAGACTCATTACTTCGAACACACACCAGGAGTTACTCATGAGCTTTTCATACTGTTCCAATTTACTAACAAGTTGTTCCATTTACCTAGTTTCCTTTATGATTCATCTTTAATTTAATATTAGCCCTTACTGTAGCGCCATAATACACCAATTCATGTTACCACATGAGACTCGTACATAAGACTACACCATCTAAAACTCACAGGCCGCTGAATACTCCCTCAGATGTTTCCCAGAAGTACCACAATGTACAACACTTTACCTTGAAGAACTTCCTGCAGTTTT